>OU911044.1:2764755-3292255 GCA_918358695.1 Melinaea menophilus ssp. n. AW-2005
TATATAACTTAACGTAACGTAACTTTCTCTATTACAGAATCTACTTAGCTCTTTAATCCGTATTTTGTTGAATATTGCAATAGTCTCACTCTTAATTAACAGTTAGTTTATTCCTGTATCGTATAAAACAGAATTGGTATTAATTGTTTACAAACAATTAAAACACACTAAAGAATTAACGAGGAATTGTTAACACTTACATGTTTTAATTCACTGTTTTAGTAGATATTAAATGCTATATATTACCTTTATTTTATCAGGAAGATAAATAAAATTTATTAAAAATACCTATATGGAGAAAATATGCTATTAATTAAAGTTTTATCAGCAAAGTTTCCCACTGTTTTACAATTCACGGAAAACCTTACGATGAAGAACATAAAGAACATAACTTGTTTGTGATGTATTTAATTTGTATGTGACGTTTAGAGTACTTGTGTGTTAGTATGTTTACTATGTTAGATATCTATAATGTAGGTACTGTGTTTAGGTTAGGAATTCCGCATAAAGTATAAGTTAAGCATAGGTTTAAAGTAAAAATGATTTGAGAGCACTGTCAAAAATAGTGATTAGCCGTCAACTAAAGGTGTTAACCTTACCTAAAAGACCCATGAAATTAGTTTTTTTTAATAATTTTGCCTCCGAGGAGCAGGTATGACTTGGTATAGGATATTAATTTTTTGGGATTGAATCTATATTTAAAGAAAAAATGTTTCAGACCATTCATGAAATTCACTCCACAGTGAAGTGGTAATTAACTCGTGCACAGCAAACTTATCAACACCAATGGTACAGTTAAGACAGGACGGATCAAAATAGGAAATTAACAGTTTTATTAAAATTAAAGATATTCACTATTTTTTACTATATTGAGGAGTTTAGTTATTTCGTCTAAATAAAGGTATTTTTTAACAATTTATATTTTCTCTTTGTTTCGTTATACAATGCCCCACATACTTAACTAAAGTAGTTAGAGATACTGGTTGTATTAAAATGTAGTTATAAGTAATTACTACGAGTCTTTTTAATAAGTTTTTATATTTGATGGAGCGACATACAATCCTTTACTGCAGTTGAATTTATTTTCTCCAGATTTAATGTCTGTAAAGTACGGAACAAACAGTGACGTAAGACTTCACGTAGCGAAGACTGTTTACTTTACGAGTTCATATGAGACAGATTTGTTCAAGTTTTGTTTAACTTTCTGTAAATTAGAGATAATATCTTTATACCTATATATATATTGGTAATTGTTATACCGAGGTCATTGCACTCTATGATTGTTGTATAATTTATTTATTAATTACCCGTTTCAAAATAAAAATAATTTCTATAAATAGTTGGGCAACTAGTTTGACCACCAGAAAAATTGTTCAAGTTTAAAAACTTCAAAAAATTCTGTTTCTAAAATTAAATGAGGCTTATTACCTTAAAAGTTATTATAAATTGTTTTTATGGTAGTTATTAAATAATATTTGAAATGGGGTGTTACAGAAGTCATGATTACAGTTATAATACTCTTCAAGACCTGGCTAGTAGATAATACGTAAGTAGAGAATGATACTATGTCCAAATTTATAATGATTGTCAGTTTCTTGTATCTTAACAATTTGTGGTTTGATTCACATTTTGATTAGAAAAATTATAAAATCTTTTCAAGTGAGTCAATATGGATTTCTTTTTATTCACTCTTAAAATGATTATAAACTGCATTTTATAATATTCCGTACGTGAAACAAATTTACGTATTAAAAATACAAGCGAAGAGCGATCAATAGTAATAATTGATTAGTCAGTTATTTTACTGCATCCGTTCAGTACACACATGTACCAACTCACGAAGACAAATAACATTAACTGAGTGTTCTTATCACAGTGATACTGATAAGAACTGATTAATTAAACACAACATACATTTGATAATAATACTAACTAAAATAATTGTATTATTTATTTGAGTATCTTAAATTTTATTGAATACGTTCTTAATTTAAAGATATATAAATAATATTGAGTTTCTACAAGCTTAAAATTAATAACAACGGGTTATAAAACTAAACTAAGGTTTAACTGACATTCCCACTCTTCAAACACTCTGTAAGTACATCAAATTAACATTCGTAGGAATCCTAAAGTACCCATTGATTTGTGATTTTACCTCTTTATAACATTTTGTAAGTACACCTTCTTGATATTCTTTTAAAGTTTAACAATGTACATATATAAGTATTCATCTTGTCAATTTAAACTCCACATACATAACATCTTGTATCATGTTTATATCATATTGTGGATGTCACAGTGACGTTAAAATCAAATTATAAAACGTTGATATTCACAATAGTTTTTCTATTTACAGAGTTATTTGATGTTTAAATGTTTAAGTATGTCTAGTGTGATATGAACGTAGAATTATTAGACATCACAAAATTTGTGATTTTCAATCTTTCATTGCTGAAGTTTTAACTGAAAATGCTATAAAAGCTGACGTTATGATATTGAAAATATGTTGTTAATAAAATAATCTGTAGGCTTAAAGATAACAAGTTTATGTGATAATAATTATTATAATTCCCTTTATTCGTTATCTTTAATAATAAAGAAGGATAAAGATTATATCGACCAACGGATGGTCAATGATTATCATTGACGAATGACGACTGACAATATTCATAATATCATATGAATTGGACCCTTAAGGAACAAGGAGTTATGGAGACGATAGTGAGATTATAATAGCTACTTCTTAACACTATTGCAAATATTATAACATGTTTGAAGAAATTAAGACAGAAGTCGGTTGGTTGATATTTCGTTATCGCCTGAGCAGTAGCTATAATAACAAACAGAACAAAATATTGATAAATCTGAAGTTGATGTCTATCGGCTCTATCACTAACCAATATGTACTGTGATAGTAGTAGTGTATAGTAGTAGTGTATAGTAGTAGTGTATAGTAGTAGTGTATAGTAGTAGTGTATAGTAGTAGTGTATAGTAGTAGTGTATAGTAGTAGTGTATAGTAGTAGTAAAAATATACATATAGAATGAACTTATCTCTACAAAGAGATCTCTTTCAGCTCCCCTTAGAGTGTTGGAGAGGAGGTTTAAGAGGACAGAGAAAGGTACATAGATATTTAATAATAATATACAAATACATAATATTAATACTATATAAAATGTAATACGCACATAGACATTTATACCTACATATATATATTATACTATATATATTTAATATTTGTTACATTGTACGTCGGCGTGACTCGTTATTTATATAATTAAATGTGTAATTGTATAAGTGTTTAATAAATTTATAATGAATATATGAATTATATGTGAATTGTGTGTAATTTTTGTGAGTGGAAATTATTAATATCTTATTTATTTATTTATTTATTTATTTATTTTTGTACCATAAATATTAAAAATGACATTATAACAAAGAAAATTTACACAAAGGATCACTTATCTCTTGCAAGAGATCTCTGCCAGAAACCCTTAGTAAATGGAGATATTTATAGATATGGGGTATAGGTACATATAATATAAATTACACATTGTAGCTTTTATATATCAACATATTATATACTTACATACTAATATACATAAATAGAAATATACTTATATATATATATATATTTACATACACATAAATACACAACTGTCTACACAATACATATAACTAATGGATATATTATAAGTAAATAAATGATGCTGATTATTACAAGGAAAGAGAAAGTAGGTGCTTCTTTAGTCTAAATTTGAATACAGTGGAACTAGGAAAGTCTTTATAAATGAAATGGGGTAGTGAATTCCAAAGTTGCGCAGCAAGAACAGAAAAGGATTTACGATAAAAATTAGTATTGTATTTCGGCACTTCAAGAAATTTCAGTGCAACACAAGAACGTTCAGGTCGAATTCTAGGGGAGGATAAATGAAAGCGTTCCTGAAGGTATGTCGGGCCATAACTTTTTAAAACATTGTATAAAAGTGTTAGCACATGCATATTCCGGCGAAAGCGAATGGGGAGCCACTTTAATTCACGGCGGTATTCGGAGACGTGATCGAATTTGCGCAAGCCGAAAATAAAACGAATGCACAAATTCTGGAGTCGATCTAATTTATCAAGTAGCTCATCAGTCGCATCTAAATATCGTTCGTAATCAACATCGAAATCCATCGCCAAATGACGAGACGTCCGAAGTGGAAGGAGCGGCAGTCTAAGGCAGTTCAGCTTCAACTGACGAATCGTTCAGACGTCTAATATTGATAAGACCTGAATCATTTTAATATTATAGACAATTGAAATAAAGGTTTTGTTTAAATTTAGTTTTTCTGATAAGGGACCACCTTCCAGAAGGTCCTAATGACCCTCATCAGGGAGGTGGCCCTTCGCCCCTTATTACAAACACACGAAATGTACTTTTTCTACATAATAATTACCCTATATAAATTTCAAGCACACATTCTACTATAAAACTATTGTATTTTGTGATATCACTGTAAAATAATGTTGTTAATTTCATCTCTCAGTGTTTATATTCAGCCAAGTGTGAGCTATTATAGCACTGAGTGTAACAGTTAAGAAAAGAGAATTATATTACATTATTTAATATTTAAAATCTCTTTACAATTAACAGGATAATAAGAACACTTATTAGGATGAATAGAGTATACTAGACTTTTAATAACAAGTGTATTAAGTGTCTCAATGGAGTATACACTTAATTAATCACGTGATGATCGTTAGTAAAGTGTTATCTATGGTTGGTAGAAGTCACTATATATACTCGACTCACACGAACTATCAGACAGCTGTCAAAGTGATGACGTCACACCGCTTGTACCTCGGTGTCAAATCAGCTCCTGTACTAGTGACCTCCGACATATATCAAAATAAAATTAACAGTATTCTCAATTATTTTGAGTGACTATTATGATGTGATTGGTATTATACTAATAACTGTTTTATAAAAGATTTAAGTCCTGCCTTTTAATATTAAATAAAACTAATAGCAGATACAGATAAATGTAAAATACTTCCAACAGAGTTAGAAGCGATGGCGGAGAAGGAACATGTCGGTATGGGATACTGTTAATGTTGTTTAAGGAACATTGATTTAAATAGAAATTTAATAAAGTCTTAAGTAAAATTATGTTGTTTTACAACAGTAGCTTATATAAATGAGATAATTTGTTAGTTACTTAAATTGGTGTTGGTTTGAGTTCTTATCTACAAGTGTGTACAACAGTATGTGTGATATTAAACACAGACACTTGTTTAAAACATTGCTACACAAAACTTGTTTCTTGTTTCTTCGATCCTCAGTAAGTATAAAGTTTCTGTCTCATCCCGTGACCAAGTGCAGGTAGGAAGCGCCTGCTATATATAACTTTTACTTTATCATCACCCGAGCACGTTCTCTAACATTAATCTTTGAAAATACGATCGAAACTTTCTTTATTAGTTTGTTGAGAATTTTTACTTATAAGATCTCCATCAACTATTACATGTGACAATTTACAGCCAACTGTCATATAATATTAAACATCAAATTGGTATATATCTTTAATAAACTTCTATATAAATAATGTTAAAACTCTTTGTTAATGTCTGTAGCGTCATTGGAATGAAGCTCTGTTATAAATGTTTTTTGAGAATATATCCGGACGAATAAAATATTTATACTATTGTTGTATTTAATGTCGTATTCCTATAAATAAAAATCAATATTATGAAATAATATATGTAATACATGTATTCTAAAGACACGGAAGACGAATTTATTCTAAAAATTTATTTACTTTTCATATATATTACTTTATTGAATTTGAATGGATGTAAAACTAAAAAGTTGTCTCTTGAAACTAGTTGTAAATATACACTAGCTTGTGTAAGCATGTGTCCTTTAACTTTAATTATAATGCTAAGCGATTTAGTTTGAAAGTGGTAAATTGATAGTACTGAAAAGATTTCAACTTAACATTAAAAGAAAAATAATTTATAAAATGAATTTTACAGTAATTTATTGTTTTTATTCTTATAATATGATACTAATGTTTATGTTTAACAATTTAATAACTAACAGGTCATATCAAAGTTTTCGTTTTATATATAGTTTTGCTATTACAGTAGATGGCGCGTGCGTGTGCACACGCACACGCACGCGCACGCGCACACACACACACACACACACACACACACACACACACACACACACACACACGCACACATGCACACATGCACACACACACGCACACACCACGCGCACGCACTCACGCACGCACGCACGCACGCACACGCATACATACACAATACCACCACTACACGTATGTCCTTACTTTATACCGTAAAGCTTTTCCTCATAACTCGTAGTGAGCTCCCAGTCCTAGACTTGCCTCGTAGTATTCAGTTATTTATACACTTTGCAGGTCTTGAAACTTAAAGTACAAACTACCATTATTTTGAACTTTAAGTTTGAATAAATATTCAAGTTTTTTTTTCAATAATTTTTCTCGTAAAAACCAGAATTTACTTTTCCGTTACATTTCTAATTGATTAAAAGACAAAAAACGATTTTTTATATATAGTTATTTGAAAAATATATTTCCTGTGTATATTTCGCAACACTTTCATTACAAAGGTCGTGTCTCTGACAGATGAAATAATAAAAGATACGGTTACAAGTGACGTAAATTTTATGAGTGTAACATTATAACGAAGACACAGAATATATTAACTGAAGTTTAAATAAAACAAATGCCTATAAATGTTAATACAAATCTTTCTATTTCAACTTCACACCGAGGCTATATTGGTGTGATTATAATTTTCTCATTATATTTTTTCTCACTCGCACGTTATGCTCTCTCTCTCTCTCTCTCTCTCTTCTCGCACAGTGTACAAACGAGGAATAACCTCTCTTTATAATATAAAACAGTAAACCTGAAGGTATGTTAATAAATAGTTTTAATATTGACGATTCCGTTTCTTGTGTTCTGTTTAAAATTAATAAATTTAAATTATCACAGACAAACGAATGATATTATCATCAAACAAGTTTGAATATTTTTTCTTTTAATATATATTCATATCTATCTCCCTTGTATTATAACACAATGACAATCAAAGACATGACAATATCCGATACTCGAAAATATTTCAAAATAGATGTGTAACCCTGCGATACTTTTATCATCTCATTACAAGTAATAATTTCAGACATTATGTTACTTATTTCTACTAAAACTGATATCCTAAATAGTAAAAAATGTCAAAAGAAACATGAATACAAAACTTTTATCTTAATATTGTACCAACAATGGATACAATGATGAAAATATTAACTTAACCAACGTCAATCGATATTCTATACCACAATGTAGTATTACTACTATTAACGTTACTTAAGTTTCATTGTTATCAAAAAGCTGTGACATCTACAATGAGAAACATTTTCTCATATCCGTGCTCTAAAATGTACATCCAGCTACAGATAAAATTAGTCTAGCAACGAACATGGATTTTTATTGTATATAATAAAACTATGTAAGTGAGAAAAACATACTGAAGAGTAATAAACTAATATGTAAGTAAGTCCACGTTATGTTACATTTAATAAAATGTAAACCCTGGATTCTATTCGATAGTGTAAAGTAAAGAGGGTAAGAGTTTACATTCAGAAACATTTCATATATTTCCAGATGAGTAAATACAATATTTTACTTGTTTGTACAGTTATTTGGAAAAACTGAAAACAACTTTCCTGAAAATGTAATTATGACATGGGTTTAATGAAATAAGTTTCTCACTACTTTTAATAACTCTCGTAGAATTGTTTGTATTTTCATTCTTGTTTATTGCGTGTTAGGAGTTAGTCAGATTGTTTGAAGTGTGTGAGTTAGTTGGTTGTGTATCAACAAGCGTTACTTAAATACACAGGTTAATTAAATAGGAATTCACCAGACTAGTTTCAAACCCGTTACTGTGCTGGGAACATGGCAGGACCCTGGAATGAACTGCGTGTAGCAGCTTTCTGGATGCGCCATAAGGGAGGTGGTTGTGGGGAATCACGTAGTGTTTTTTTTTTTTTTATGGAGTAGGAGGGCAAACGAGCTGGCGGGTCACAGATGATTTGTGATCACCGCCGCCTATGAACTCTTGCAACATCCGAGGATTTACAGGAACGTTGCCGGCCTTGAAGGTGGGAGTAAACGTCTTTTTTGAAGGTACCCATGTCAGTGTCCTCTTTTGAGGTTTATATCACTGAAATAAAAATAGCTGTTTTATATATTTTTAGTGAGAACCAGTTTCCAATCAGCTGGTTGTATCCAACCACTAAACTCCATTATAATTCTACAGATGACTGATTTAATTTGCTTCACCTACTTTACGTGGTACTAATTTAAATGCTTTGCTAATTAACTAATTTATTTACTTTTATAATCTGTAAGTGTATTTTTATACAATATCATGTCTATTGAAAAAACTGACAGTTGTATATATAATAATTTAACAATTGTGTGTCTATACATACTACTAGTTTGTTGCTTACGTCGGTGGTTAGAGGACCATCGTCGTGGACAATGTTGGATATCATTATTTTGGCGATTATTTTTTTTTAAACCATCACCATCATGAGTGTCTTTTTGATTGCAAAATTTTATAATTTTCCGTCAAGTAGTTTTCGAGGGTATTTGTGACAAAGAATGTGAAAAAGTCTCCAGTAGAGCGCTCCGTTCGCTTCGCTAGCTTCGCTCAATCAAATATTAATTGTTGAAGTGAGATCTTTTAACAGACTAATAAAGGAAGTTACAATTGTTTATCAAACAACAGTCGATTGTAAATAAAATTATAATAAAATGTTATCAAATAACAATGAAGTGTAGTTAATAAGAGATTAAATATTATGTTAAATATATTTCGCATCTACTTCTTAAATATTTAAGATTAATAACAAATGCAGTAGGTGGCGCCACTTTTATATACTATGTTGAAACTGAACTATTTATATAAATCTTACTTATTTGACGTTTAGTTACTTAAACAAATATTACTAACAGTATTGTATGTAATAACTTTAAAACACTAACGTAATAATTAAAATGATGTGTACATTTAAAAAATATCAATTGACATTTGAAATACGTTTGCAATTATTAAACAATTTATAGTAAATTAATAATATTTGTAAATCATTGAAGAGCTCTCGGTTCCTTCACTTTTATAAGGCTCTATTTAGCGTAATACATTTATATTTAATGATGTTTTGTCCGGAACACCCTTTCACACATAATTTATTTACAAAGAGTTATAAACTTCACATTTCCATTCAATTAAAGAGCGTCTTTCATAAATAACTCGCTTTTTTATATATATTTTAAATCTTTATGTATTTAAGTGCTTTTGTTAATTCAAACATGCCTTATCGTATCTTACTCTAATATTTACATAGAAATTAAACTAGTAAAAACAAATTTATAAACTATCTATTCCTCTACTGAAGTTAGTGACGACAGGATGCCATGAAACATACCAACATCTAAACAACTGAATCCAAGATCATTAACTATTGTCTTCCTTAATGTTACATTGCGATTACATTCAAATAATAAATGATAAACATCCTCCACCTTCCCTCACATTCCACTGATAGTGGAGTCAGATTTTTACATTAAAAATAAATAAATGTTTAATGGAAGTTGTCAAGAACGCAGTCTGTGTGCCATTTTTGTTAAAGATCTATTCATATTAATTATACTGACCCAGGAACCACGAGGAGGCTGACACTGCAACGTTTTATAACAAATTCCTTTTTCTTTGATTAAAATATTCTTTCCACATTTCAAAAATTGTGAAATTATATCGTTTTATAATAAGTTTTTATTACACATATATGATTGATTAAAAATACTACAATTCAATAAGGCATAATATTTGTTACTTTTAGAGGTAGCAAGTTTGAGTCTACTTCATATTGCTTATTTGTGTAGTGTGTTTTGTGACAAAAGACATGTTAAAATTATTAAAAAAATTAAAATAAATTAAATACAGCAGTTAAATCTTCGTTTGAACAAAATGGTACTAATATCACTTTCAGAATCAGATTTAAAAGTTAGTGACTAGTTAGTGTGTGTTGGAAAAGTTCCAACTCTAATAACAGTCAAAATAGAACTTCATTCGTTTGAGTTTCTCAGGTTTAGTTGCTACATAGTTTTATCAGCCAATACTATATGATTTTGCTTTTATGTTGTATTTTATTAAGATAAAACTATGTTTTAAGATATATCTAGACATATATAAATATGTTATATCTTTAAGTATCTTCAACATTATTTGTTTTTTGTTAAAGCTGAAGCTTGCTTGAAACTTTAAAAATGCTATTTATCACCTCGGTTGAAAGTTTAACGAGTAAAGACAAAGTTTTTATATCTGTAAGTATTAAATGTAAACCGAAACTATACTTTTCTATGTATAACGTTATGTTTTAATAATGGTTAAGGTAAATAAAATTAAATATTTAATAATTTATAATTTTTATCAATAAGTAAGATTTATTTTTTATTATAAATAATTCAGCGAAGCGAGCGGAGCGCTCTACTAGATATTTTTTCACATTCTTTGTCACGAATAGACTTGAAATCTACTTGACGGAAAAATATGAAATTTTGCAATCAAAAAGACACAAATTAGGAGATGGTTTTAAAATTTTTGAAAAATGTAAGGTCGTTGAGGAATAATCGTTAAAAAACAACACACACACGATGAGTCACTGGGCTCGCTTCGCTCAATATGCAAACGGCACGCGAGATTTAGCGAGTGCAATGAGTCGAAATTGATGGTCTGTTGGCGGCCCTAGTAATTATGATATAAAGATAAATAGCACAATAACTATTATAAATAACTACTTTATGATTATTACTTAAGTACATATAGTACATATAGTACATAATCAAGGTAATACTTTTGACGTCAATAGAAGATGGCGAGATAATTTTATACGATCAAACCTACGTCACAGGGGAAGATGAAAAAGGTTTCTTCGTTCCGAAGCTGACTCTACCCTTCTACAAATATAACTGTGTATTTGCAATGACAATAAAACATCCAGCTATACAGTCATTTGTGATTTTTATTATTTCTGTACCCTGAGACTTGTTACTGTCTCAGCATTCAGAACGTAACCTACGTACGTAACGTCTGAAGTTTGAATATTTGATAAATCTAGCACCTTGACCTTATTCTTCTCAATAAAGATTTGCTCATTTATTTACTATTATTAAGTTTTGATAATAGTTTGCTTAATTCATTGCTTCTAAGATTTATTGATTTTACTTATCCATTCGAGAACATTGAAAATTATGCTATTGCTAATTAGTTTAATTTCAGTGCGTCCAGTGTGTGGCGTCGTGTTGAATATCGTAGATTATAAGATATCCGACCAATAAGTTTTATGAATTGTATCACCTTTTCCATTTCTCTAGCGATAATATTCTTAAGAAAATAGCACATAGCTTATTCAATGCAAGGCTTAAAGAAATGAATGAAACTGTTTCATATAGAATTAGTCTGCAGCTCAGCGAAGAGGTGACGTGGAAAGGCTCTCCACTACGCCTGTGTGGCGTAATGGAAACAAAACCATTTTATTAACTTTTATAGAATTGTAAAATCTACTGATCTAATTATTTATTTCTTAAGCGTTATAGAAAAAGACATTTTAATTAATTAATTCATTGGTTATAAATTGTACCTGTGCTATTGAATAACACTATTTCGAGTTTGTTATTCATTGTCATAATGTGTCGTGACTCAGTTATTAATATATTTTTTATGATAATGAGAAGAATAAAATCTAAATTACATAATTAAATATATGTTAGAATAAATATAATAATTTGTATTGTTATTTAGATCCTTACAACTAAGAAAAAAAATACGTAGAAATATACTTTAATAAGCTATGATCGAACATTAAACACTTACTGATATAATATATAATAACGCATTTTTTTATCGTTAGAAGTAAAACCATTCATGAAGTAAAATATTCATCTTCATGACTCAGTTTCTTATAACAACCTTAACGAAATAACCATAAGGCAATCTTAATAAATAACATTCTAAAAACTATATTAGAAAATATCACCCATCTTCAATATATTCTTTGTTCTCGCAAGTGCAGTCAGAGACAGCAATTAGTATCTGTATACATTGATACTGGTAAGCCGCTACGATATCATTAAAAAATATAAGTTTATTGAGCGAAGCGAACGAAGTGAGCGGAGCGTTTTACTGGAGACTTTTTACATTCTTTGTCACGGATTAGCTCGAAAACTACTTGACGGAAAATTATGAAACTTTGCAATCAAAAAGACACACATTAGACGATGGTGGAAAAAAAAATTTGAAAGAGATCCTTAAAAAAATAATAATATCGTATCAAAAAACTGATATCCCATTGAAGTCAATGGGAAACGATGAGTCAATACACTGGGCTCGCTTCGCTCAATATGCAAACGGCACCCCTAGTACATAATTCTAAGCATATGAAAGACGTGTCCTTGTTATATTATTGTTTAACCTATTACATATTGAAGTTATTATTAAGACGCTCTACGTATTATATTTATTTTACATAGGAACAGTAATGATACATAAAGCGAACTTCACAAAGTACTGGACCCGTATTTTTATATTAATTACTTGTCCTCTATAGATGTAGATTACCAGAGCGTTATTTACTATTTTGTTTTACTTTCTCAACCATCCATTACTGAAAGATCCTGCTAATGAGATGGTTTTCACAGATAGTCCTACATTTTGTTTCTGGTTTAGTAAAATCTCCTTTAATTTTTTAATGTAAAACATTTAAAAATTGTCAACGTGCTAAAGTTTATAGTTAATGCTAGTAAATCATTGAAGAATTCTCGGCTCCCTTCATTTTTACAAATCTCCATTTGCAATCGTCTTTATTCAATATATGTTGTATACATGTATATATATCATAAGGTTTGTTCGGTTAAAATACGGTTTTTAAACTAAGCTTTATTTACAGTACAGATATAACTTATTTCAATTTAAATCAATTTAACAATGAATAGAAATTGACTCTTATAGCTTTATAGTAAACCTGCACTTGCTTTTATTTACACATGTATTCATTTGACTTTAAAAATGATCCTATATAGTTATAAAAGTGTTGCAAAGTTAATAATGAAAACTAAAAAGCAAATAATATACTTTACAATTGAAATTCATTACGACGTAATATCTTGAATTTTCAGAGGTAGTAAGTTCGAGTCCACTCCGTGTTGCTGAATTGTGAAGTGTCCCACTATGACAATAAACAATTTAAAATACATAAAATTATTTCAAAGATAGTATAAAGAATATAAAGAATAGTAATTTTTAGTTAAAACTGACATCCCTGTGACCACAATTATATTAACATCACGTTCATAGTCAAATTTAAGGGTCAGTAACCAGTCAAAGTGCCTACTTTAATAACACTTTAAATAGAGATTCATTTGTTTGACATGATTTCTTATGTTTCCTATATATACATACAATATATATGTACAAACTAATGTATGTACATGTAATGTGTGTTTAATACTAATTTCATGAAGGCAATTGGCGATACGCTAACTTAATTACTAGAGCAACAAGACAGTTTTCCAGAGGTCCCAGTTTCGAATTCTGCTTGTATTCATATATTTTTATTCTATATTTAGTTAATATTTAAATAAACTTAACATAGCTACTCGTATTTTCAAATACAATTGTTTTTGGGATCTTTTTAATTGTACTACAAAATTAGAAATATTTGTTAGGATCAGCGACAAAACCCTAATAGATGTCGCCTCCATACCAATATATATATAGAATGCTAAATTTACCTGTGACGGTTGGTGATAATAACATAATTTGTTCGCATCCTTCCTTTTTCTATTCCATTTTGCAATATAATAGTAATTAAATAAGAAAAATCTTCAGTTCATTAGAAATTAGACAGCTTATTATTTTTAAAAGTGGAATAAACCTTAATAATACGAGGGTCAAACTGAAAGTACTTAGAAAATCAAAAACTAAGCATTCTAGCAAGTTATTAGTTTTATTGTAACTTTTCAAAATAGCGTCCATTTACATCAATACATCGCTGCATTCGATGGAACCATTGAGAAAAGCACCTTGCCCACTCGGCCTTAGGGGTCTCTTCGACGGCGTTTTGAAACGCAGCCACTGCTTCTTCGGCGTCTATAAAACGTTTTCCTCGAAGTTTTTCTTTTATTTTCGGAAATAAATAAAAATCGCAGGGTGCGAGGTCGGGGCTATACGGCGGGTGACCCAGTAATTCCACGTCTGAGGTCACCAAATAGTCGATCGTTTGCCTGGCGGTGTGCGACGAGGCATTGTCGTGATGAAGGAGGATCCTGCTGCGAGGTCGTTTCTCTCGAACTTTTTCCAAGACAAGTGGCAAACAATTGTTAGTATACCACTCTGCATTAACCGTTTTCTGATCCTCTAAGACTACTGTCGCGTAATGACCTGTCTTTCCAAAGAACGAGGCCACCATCTTTTTTCCAACACTTCGACCTCTCTTCACTTTAGTTGGCAACTCTTCGGAAGGAAACACCCACTGAGCAGACTGTCTTTTGGTTTCCGGATCATAACAGTAAATCCAGCTTTCGTCACCCGTTAGTATGTCGAACACAGCATTTGAGTCACCTCCGTTAAATTTTTGGATCATTTCTCGACACCAATCAACACGGCGGAGTTTTTGAGCCTCGGTCAAATTATGCGGTATCCAGCGGGCACAAAGCTTCCTGACCGCTAAATGCTCATGGAGGATTTTGTGCACTTGACTCATAGCTATGCCTAGACCTGTCCGAATCTGCTGATAGGTCACTCTTTTGTCAGTCTCTATCATACGCCGCACAACACTGATGTTATCTTCAGTCGTCGCTGTAGAAGGCCGTCCCTCACGCAAATCATCGGTGAGATTAGTTCGACCACGTCTGAATTCATTAAACCAGTTGTAAACTGTGGCACGAGATGGGGCTTCATCGTGAAAAGCCAATCGAAGTCTATCATAACTTTCTTGTTGACTTAAATGACATCGAAAGTCATAAAAAATCATTGCATGAAAATTTTCTCGGCTTAAATTCATTCTGACGTGCACAGACAATTTTCAATTTACCGCCAAATCGTAAAACAAATAACAAATGAATGAAATGTACACTCAATAATATTGGTAAAGAGTTCTATTTTCAAAATTTAAACTATTTTTTTTAATATAATGCTTTTAAGTGGCCAGTTCTAAAAACTTTCAGTTTGGCCCTCGTAATAGCTATGTTTTGAGATACTCGTATGTATGTACGTGTACATTATGATTAAATATCTTCAACATTGTTTGTTTTTAGCGTTTTATAACTCGTTAAGTGACAGCTGACGCTTGCTTGAATCTTGAAAAATGCTATTAAGCGGTTAAAAGTTTATAAGTAAGGAAAAGTTTTCATCGCTTGTGTAAGCTTAAAATGCAAATCGCAACTATTCTTTCCTATGAATAGAGTAATTTTTAGATAAAGATTAAATGTACGTTAAAATAATATATTCAACATTTTATTTTCCATCAATAATAAAAGCTTCAATAAGACTTATTTTTTAATATAAATAATTATTATGGTAAAGGAAAAACTATTTTAAATACACTCACTGGTAAAAATATTTTGGACGAGAAGATGTTTTGGAACTTCCCGAATGCTGCATATCCAAGTTGGGGTTTTGGAGTGATTTCTTTCTATCTGGACGGTTTGTCCCAAGTAAATGTAATCGTCTACAACTTCTGACCCTCGAGAACAACTTGTAGACATACATCCGAAGTGAGATGGGTATTCTCACGGTATCATCAGGTGATCATTTTTGAAGAACAACACTACCACACTCCTGTTCCATGCCTGTGGTGTCTTGCCTTTATGGAGATAGTATTAAATAGCTTCTAAAGGTGTTTCAAGGCTGGTTTTGGATGTGGATAGATGTTAGATGGAGCATTGACCTCATCTGCCGCAATAATAGATGATTAATTAAAATTGCCTTCATATTCTTTTATAATAGTTTTTATAAGAAACTGAGTCACGGCGAGAAGATAAATATTTTTTCTCCACTAATGTTTTTCCTTCTGTCGATAAAAGAAATATTAGTAATATATTATATATGTATTTAATGTAATGTAATGTAGAAATAGCCAATTATGGCATATTTCCACGATGTTTTTCTGCTGTTCATTATTTTAAGAAGACAATAAAAATCTTTTTATCATATTTGTGCAATTAAAATTTTTGTATTCTTAATATATGTCATAAAAAATATAACAATGTCTTTAGTCTCTCACGACACAATATACTAGTCAATAACGAACACGAAATGCCTTTGTTAAATAGCACATGTACAATGAATGACCTATTGACATATATATTTGATGTATCTTCTATAGAGACAGTCACTAGATTTTTTTATTTATTGAAGTGTTTCAAACTCATAATACCGAATTTAGTTCCTCGTACAACCGTTAAAGGTTGTATTTACTTTTATTTATATATTTACTTCATTAAAATTCATGGTTGAGATCATGTCATTTTATCATTATTAATTTAAGTCATATTGATACAACTCCATAGCATTAAAGATATATAGAACGTCTACCAGATCTGTTTAAATTATACTGTGATATATTTTACTTCAAATAGAGATAAATAATCATAAATATAAGTTGAAAACAAAATTGTATTATAAAAACAAACAAACATTTGTAAATGTAAGGAATACTAAAAAGAGAGCAAAAATTCTTTCTAGTTGATGGCCTTTTTCGTTCAGAATTAATGAGTGTCGAAACAACAACACTCCGAGATGTAGCACGTACTCTGTGGTCGAGATTCTGTCAAAATGTTTTTACATTTTAATGAATTCACTAGTGTGCGCTTTGCTTGGAGTTGAATTGAAATTGTAGTTATTTTGACAGTTTGAATTAGAATTTTCACAAAAAAATATTTTTCTTTTCATAAGAGTTAAAGGTTTATATTTTCAATGGCATAAATATATTAACATATAAGTAGGTATAATTCTTTCAGTAGTTAAAATGTTTTTTCTTTTTTCTATGTTGGTTTCGTTGTGGGTAGCTTTTTAATTGACCTAATTTAGTGTTGATAATAATTGTATTAAATTATCTAATGCGTATTAAATAAATTGAAAAGTTTTGAAATTTTGTTTCCAATTTGTTGATTTGTATTAGCATTTTGAAATTATTTCAATTGCTAATATGATATTTTTATATTTTTATGATTCTGGAAATAAAAGTGTTGAAGTATGCTGGCAGAACCTATGGTATGGTGAAAGTAGCGACAGAAGTAGGTGGTAAAAGGAAAATAGGTTTTAGTAAAAAGCGCGATGAATGGTGGGATGATCAAGTGAAAGATGCTGTAGAGGTAAAGAAGAAAGCATGGCTGGATTATAAAGCCTCTGGTAAGGATAAAAGTATGAAAGAGATAAGAAAAAGAGCATACAAGCTGCAAAAGCACAAAACGAAAGCACTTATAAAGATGAAGCGTGAAAATTCTGACAGAGAAATGGATGAAAGGTTGACGAACAACTTCCGGGAAAACAAGAAGCTTTTCTGGCGAGAAGTTAGTGGTTCCCGGGGTTGTTCGGTAACCCGTAGAATGAAAGGGGTGCTTTCGAAGAGCGGTGAAATTTTAACTGACCAAGCACACGTTTTGAAGCAGTAGGCGGAATTCTATAAGGAGATGTGTGAACGTGAGGACGTCTTGGTCTTGACTACCAGCGTAATCCTGAGTCAAGATGTAGCCGATGATGAAATCAGTTTGGAAGAAGTAGAGAGCGTGATTCGAAGTCTGAAATGTGGTAAGGCTGCGGGAGCAGACGAAGTTACTGCCGAGATGATCAAATTTCGTGGGCCACGCGTCTGGGACTTTTTCTGGTTTTTGTGCAATTTATGCTGGAAATCGGGGGAGGTCTCAGACGATTGGCAAAGTGCAGTCATCGTACCTTTGTATAAAGGCAAAGGTTCACAGATAGACTGTGCATGCTATAGGGCTATCAATTTGATTAGCTTGGGCGGTAAAGTTTATGCTAAAATATTAGCGAGAAGAATGCCAGAGAAATCTGAAAGGCTGTTGTGGGAGGCCCAAGGAGGTTTTAGACCTGGAAGAGGGTGTATAGATCAGATCTTTTCCCTCCGCATGATCACGGAAAAGTTTTTGGCCCTAAGCCAAAAGGTTTTCTGTACTTTTGTGGATTTGGAAAAGGCGTTTGACACGGTTGTGAGAAAGAAGTTATGGGAGATACTTTGGGAAGTATGTTTAACAGAGACGGAAGACACGAAGTGGATGTGGAAAGGCGTATTGCTGCCGGTAACAGAGTCAACGGTGCTTTGAATGCATTGTTGAGGCGGCGTAACGTCAGCATAGCTGCACGTTTGTCTGTACACAATGCAGTTTTGCTACCGACGCTATTATACGGCAGCCAAACGTGGGTAGCCTCGGTGGTAGACCATAACATCAGGTCGCCGGCAAGGTTACCACCCATCGGACAAAGTCGTGTCGCTAAGCGACCTAGTCGTGGTCCGGCACGTTGTTTGATGAAGCCGTATATATGGGAAATGGGTCTGAATAGCTGCGTTGCGTTGGCGAACCGGTTTGACGTCGAGTTGGTGTTTATTGTGTCGGGTGTCTAGTCAAGGAGGGTAGCGGGATCCGAAGCGACGGCTTTCCGCTGGCCGCCCGCAGATAGTTGAGGGCCCAATTAGTGGGTCAGCCACCCACGAAAGGCTGCCCCGCCAGCTGCGAAAAATCCCAGAGTGACTCCATCGTGCTGGTTGGCGACCAGATGCGGAGGCCCGATGGCGATCCCTGGGGGGGTTTGGGCATCCCCGCAGTCTCCAGACTAGCCTCGCAGTGGCATGATATCACCAATTTTGACGTCGGGTTCGATACGTACCGCCTCGTTCAACTGCCATTTCTCATCCTATTCACTCTTTTATTTTTAATTTTTTTAATGAAAAAGTACAATAAAAGGGACAAGTTTTCACAGCGGTTGCACTCCTCCTCATTTAAAGTGCAGCTCACTAATATCAGGGGCTTGCACTCTAATCTCCAACCTGTCCACCACCACCTAGAGATAGAGCAACCTCACTTGCTCTTTTTGACGGAGACGCAGATACAATGTCCTTTGAGCACTGCGTACTTGGATTACTCCGGCTACTCGTTAGAGCACAACTATCGCTCGCGTGCCGGGGTCTGTGTGTACGCGCGGAACGACCTCTGTATCCTGCGTCTCCATCACCTTGAAGACCCCACTTTTTCTTCCCTATGGGTTTTAGTAGACACAGGAAACGAAAAAATCCTGTATTCCTGTGTTTACCGTTCGCACAGCGGTGACCAGGAGACAACTAGATTATTTGAGTATCTCGGTGAGGCTGCTGATTTGGCTCTACATCAGTATCCTCCAGCGCAGCTCGTCTTTCTGGGGGACTTAAATGCCTGTCATGAGGACTGGCTGTTCCCATACCAGAAGACCGACTATGCTGGAAGAGAAGCGCGGAATTTTGCGTTGTCCTTCGACCTCTTTCAGCTGGTGAGGCAAGCGACAAGGGTACCAGATGTAGTAGGCCATACAGCCAGTTGCCTGGACCTTCTGCTGACAACTGATCCGGACAGATATAGTGTTGAGGTCTCCTCCCCCTTGGGAACCTCCGACCACTGTCTGGTGAAATTTATGTTTACATATTCCATAGCTTTCGAACCACATGGTGTTAGCCGTGTATGGAAATACATATACATATACATATATGCGTCACTTTTTTGCGTCTTATCCTTGGCGGCAGGTCTGCTTCTCTTCTTTGGATCCGCCGAGTTGCGCGGACGCTATAACCGATGTGGTGCATCAGACAATGGAGTATTTCATTCCTTTTACTGACGTACCCATCGGTGGCAAAGCTCGCCCTTGATTTAATGCCGAATGTGGTCGTGCTGAAGAGCGCAAACATTCGGCATACCTCATTTGGTTGCTCGAAGCCGCAAAGTTCCGGATGTACGTTCAAAGAAGAGAGCCTTTAATCAAGCTGCTAAGTCCTATAAAAAGGCATTAAGGAAGGCTCGACGCGATCGAATCGCTAAGAATGGCGAAAAGCTCTCTGTCAGACCTACTGGCAGTCGAGCTTTCTGGTCTCTTGCCAAAGCGATCGAGTCGAACTTCTGCCAACCCTCACTGCCTGCTCTGCCGAAGCCGGATGGATCTCTAGCCTATAGAGCGACAGAGAAAGCGAATGTATTTGTTTCTCTGTTTGCTGATAATTCGCATCTAGACACTTTCAATGCTTCTCCAGCACATCTTCCTCACTGCGGTATTTCGATGCTGGAAATCCGCATCATTAACAAAGAGGTATAGAGAGCAATGTGTCGTCTTGCTATGAATAAAACCAGTGGTCCTGATGGTATACCAGCCATTCTGCTGAAGATGTGCGCAGCTGAGTTGTCTCCTGTATTGACACGTCTGTATCGCCTCACTTTCAAGACTGGAATAGTGCCGAAATCCTGGAAGCTTGCAAACGTGCAACCAGTGCCCAAAAAAGGCAGCCGTTCCGATCCTGCCAATTATAGACCAATTTCAATCACCTCCATACTCTGCAAGATTATGGAGCGTGTATTGAACATGCGCCTTCTACCGTACTTTGAAGGTAACGATCTCCTCAGTGACCGACAGTACGGGTTTCGCCGAAATAGGTCCACTGGGGACCTTCTAGTGTATGCTACGCACGTTTTAGGCGAGGCCATGGAGAAGAACGGAGAAGCGTCTCTCTGGACGTCTCGAAGGCATTTGACAGGGTCTGGCATGCGAGCCTTATAAGCAAGTTTTCAGCGTACGGCATATCTCCTGGTCTGATCGGCTGGGGAACGGACTTCCTCAACCAGAGACCTCTCCGAGTAGTTGTCGACGGGTCTTCCTCGGAACCCTTGATAATTAATGCCGGCGTGCTTCAGGGGTCCGTTCTTTCTGCAACTCTTTTTCTGCTGCACATTAACGATCTGCTGAAGCCCGGTATCTATGGGTATGCAGACTATAGCACATTTGTGGAATACACATACATACACATACCTGCCGAGTAGTCGGGCTAGTAGAGATCAAGTACAGTCTGAAAGAGAAGCCATGGTGCAATGTTTGAATGACAAACTTCAGGTTGTCTCCGCATGGGGCAATGCCAATCTTGTCAAATTCAACGCCACCAAAACGGAGACGTGTCTGTTCACCGCCAAAAGGAGCCCTTTCACCTTGGCATCTACTTTCCAGAGTGTATCTTTGGAATACAGTGACCGGCTACATATGTTAGGCTTAGAGATTTCCTCGAACCTCGATTTTCTAGGTGGTAGAGCCTAGCTGTAGTTATCTGACTGCAGCTCGTATTGGGCTGGCTCAACCGGGGAAGGACCACCCTCTCACAGAAGACCGACGTGTAGTAACCAAATTCATTTGGTTATGTTCCGTCGGTGAGTGAGAGAATCCGGAAGCCCAACCCCCCCCCCCCCCCCCCCGCCAAACATGAACGCGATGCATAAAAGAAAAATACCCCAGGAGGGTACCGGCTTTGATGAAGCCGGGGACCCCCTCCCCGAGCAAAATCGGGGGAATGATCGTCGGATTTTGCTCGGGCTGCCCGTCGTATCTGGGGCGGGCAAAGTATCGCACTTTGTGTTTTCTGAGGGCAAACGACGGCAAACAGCGGCACCCCGCTCCACTCTAGATGTGGACTTTTGTAACATCCGGGGGTTTCATTCGAACCTAAACGCCGTTCACTACCACCTTGAGACGGCGCAGCCGGCCTTGTTGTTTTTGACGGAGACGCAGATATCTCAACCTAGCGACACAGCGTACCTATCATACCCCGGGTATAAACTAGAACATCATTTTATACCACACGCCGGGGTATCTGTGTTCGTAAGGGAGGATATCTGCTACCGTCGCCTTCAGATTTTTGAAGGTCGGGACCTGTCCGTGCTCTGGCTGCGCGTGGACATGGACGATCACGTCAGATTCTACGCGTGCCTCTACAGGTCCCATAGTGGTAATGCACAAACAGATCAACTGTTGGGCCACGTTCAAGCGAAGATTGACGACCTGCTTTCTCAGACTCCCTCCGCCGAAGTCGTAGTCCTCGGGGACTTCAACGCGCACAGTACCGAATGGTTAGGGTCACGTGCAACCGACTACGCGGGGAGATCTGTGTTTAACTTTGCTCTGGCAAATGGTCTGTCCCAGCTGGTAAAGACGCACACTCGTCTACCGGATGTGGACAGCCACACGCCCTCTTTGTTGGATCTTCTGCTGACTACACATCCCGGAAAGTACCAAGTCACTGTCGAGGCTCCCTTAGGGTCCTCTGATCATTGCTTGGTACGGAGTGTAGTGCCCATTGAACGCCCAGCTCGCACAAGACCTGCGACTCGACGCGTTTGGCACTACAAGTCAGCGGATTGGGATGGAATGCGGTCTTTTTTTGCATCCTACCTATGGGGGCCGATTTGTTTTCCTTCCAACGATCCTAGTGACTGCGCTGCGGCTGTAGCTGATGTGATACTTCAGGGCATGGAACTTTTTGTACCAAGCTCTGTGGTACCACTTGGTGGCAGATCGCGGCCTTGGTTTGATGCGTCTGTCAGGGCTGCAGCAGCTGACAAACGGCAGGCTTATCAAGCTTGGGCCAATGCGTTAGTCACTAAAGATCCGAACTCTAGAGTTCTGAAGAGGAAATACAATCGTGCCTCCAGATTCTTCAAACGGCAAATCGCTAGAGCAAAGTTCAAGCATGTCGTCAAAATTGGGAATCAGCTGGCAAAGAACCCGCCTGGAACGCGCAAATTCTGGGCGCTTTCAAAGGCCAGTCTAGGCAACTTTAGCCAGCCGTCCCTACCGCCGTTGCACATGGGGAATGACTCTCTGGCCCACACGGCAAAAGAGAAAGCCGATCTCTTGGGCACTCTTTTCGCCTCCAACTCGACTTTGGACGACCAAGGGAAGACACCCCCTATCATCCCGCGGTGTCAGAGCTCAATGCCGGAAATAGTTTTTCGGCAAAAAACTATCAGGCAGACTCTATTTTCCTTGGACGTTCATAAGTCGAGTGTGCCGGATGGCATTTCTCCACTGGTGCTACGAACGTGTGCCCCTGAGTTGACTCCAGTGCTAACGCGTCTATTTCGGCACTCCTACCTTAAAGGCGTAGTCCCGGTCTCATGGAAGTGTGCCTTTGTCCATCCGATCCCTAAAAAAGGTGATAGCTCGGACCCAGCTAACTACAGACCTATCGCCATTACCTCCCTTCTCTCCAAAATAATGGAGATTATCATAAACCGACAGGTCCTAACGTACCTCGAGGATCACCAGTTGGTCAATGACCGGCAGTATGGCTTTCGCCATGGTCGATCAGCTGGTGATCTTCTGTTATACCTCACTCACCGTTGGGCAACGGTTATTGAAAGCAAGGGAGAGGGTCTGGCAGTTAGTCTGGATATGGCGAAAGCCTTCTATCGTGTATGGCACAAGGGGCTTCTTTCGAAGCTACCTTCCTATGGGCTTCCCGAGAGTTTATGCAAGTGGATCACTAGCTTCCTCACTGGGCGGAGCATACAGGTCGTTCTCGACGGTTTTTGCTCGGACCCCAAGCCCGTGAACGCTGGTGTACCCCAAGGCTGCGTGCTATCCCCAACTCTGTTCCTCCTGCACATCAATGATATGTTGGATATCTCCAACATACATTGTTATGCGGATGACAGCACTGGGGATGCGGTATATTCCGGCCGTGCAGGTCTCTCTCGGGAAAACGTCGACGAGTGCCGAAAGAAACTTGTGTCTTCTATAGAGACTTCTTTGGGGATGGTCTCTGAGTGGGGTGAACTGAACCACGTTCAGTTCAATCCCCTAAAGACACAAGTTTGCGCGTTTACCACAAAGAAAACCCCATTTGTTGTATCACCGCTCTTCGAGAGCACCCCCCTCATTGCCTCGCCAAGTATCAGAATACTGGGTCTCGACATTTCGAGCGATTGTCAGCCAAGCCAGCCAAGTTGGCCTCGAAGAAATTGGGAGTGATTAATAGAGCGAGGCAGTATTTCAAACCTGGCCAAAGACTTGCGCTCTATAAGGCGCAGGTCCGGCCACACATGGAGTACTGTTCTCATCTCTGGTCCGGATCACCCCAATATCAGCTTCTACCATTTGAACGCGTACAACGGAGAGCCACTCGGATTGTCGGGGACCCGGTGCTCTGCGAACGGCTGGACTCTTTGGCATTGCGTAGAGACGTGGCTTCTTTGTGCGTCTTCTACCGCATTTACAACGGGGAGTGTTCCGAAGAGCTATACGATCTGATGCCTACCGCCGAATTTCATCACCGCACAGCGCGCCATCGACTTCTTTACCATCCCTACCACCTGGATGCGTGGCGATCCTCCACTGTGCGGTTCTCAAGGACCTTTTTTCCACGTTCCACTCGCTTGTGGAACGAACTCCCTTCGGCGGTATTTCCAGATCGGTACGACATGGGTACCTTCAAAAAAGGCGTCTACTTCTACCTACAAGGCCGGCAACACTCTTGTAAATCCTCGGATGTTGCAAGAGTTCATGGGCGGCGGTGATCACCAGTCATCTGTGACCCGCCAGCTCGTTTGCCCTCCTCTTCCATAAAAAAAAAAAAAAAAAAACCCTCAACTTCGGTCGGTGTATTGAGTCCAGAGGAAGAGCAGCTGCAGGGAAGCTTGCCGTTCTTTCCAAGGTCCATCAGTACTTTACACCGGGACAGCTTCTTGTATTATACAAAGCACAGATCCGGTCGTGTGTAAAGTACTGTGGTCACCTATTCGCTTGTGCCGCACAGTCCCATATTGCGGTTCTGGACTCAATTGAGAGGCCAGCAAAGAGGCTTATAGGTGATCCCGAATTGGTAGAAGCCAACCTCCACAGCCGGCGTAGAAATGCTAGCCTCTCAGTATTCTATAGGATACATTTTGGTGAGTGTGCGCTGGAATTACAAGACTTAATTCCTCCGTCCCCCTTCCATCACAGGACGTCCCGAAGCACGGCAGGTATCCATCCTTACATTGTGGACATTCCGCCTGTCCGAACGAAGCGCTTTGCTCTGCTTTGCTTTTTTAATTCTCACAGCGAAGAACTGGAACAGCTTGACTGCGTCGGTTTTTCCGTCCGAATACAATGTGGGCGTCTTCAAAAGAAGAGTGAATAGGTTACTAAGTTAATGCGCTTTACCATCTAAGATTACATTTTCACTTTCCATCAGGTGGAATGTAGTCAAGCATTAACCTAGCAAGTATAAAAAAAAACACAGAAGAAGAATGTAAGAAAGATGAATGCTGTGGAGATGCGATCTCTTCGCAGAATATGCGGAGTCAGTCTAGCTGATCGAATCCGCAATGAAGAGATCCACAGAATGGCAAGTACTAGCGAAGATGTCACGATGAGAATGAAGAAAAACGTGCTCAGGTGGTTTGGGCACGTCGAACGAATGAGTGATGAAAGAATGGTAAAAAAGATTTATATAGGAATTGTGAGCGGTGAGAGAGACAGGAGGAGACCTCGAGTGACCTTCGAAAACACAGTATCTATGATACTGGAAGAAGGTAACGTAAAAAGCATGAGGACCCCCTGGAGGGCATGTATGAAGAGGTTGATGTCTGTCGCCGAGGCAAAAGAGGTATGCAGGGACCGTAGCGTTTGGCGCTCCGTCGTCTCTAGCTACCCCGCAAGGGATATGGCGTGAAGCTAAATAAATAAATAAATAAATACATTCTTTATAACTTAAGTAAACTCGAACTTTTATTTGAAACTCTCCATTATACTTTAACTTCAAAAGTCTACAATAAAATATAATCTTTGTATAGATTTTTATTATTTACAATTCAAATGTATCTCTTCATATCATTCCATAAGAAGATGTTGGATTGAAGTCATCTTTACCTTTATATCATAATCTTTAAATAATTATTTTGATAAGACTTCAATATAAATATATTAAAGCCTCTTGAATCTTTTATCATAGATAGAATATAAAGTATTATATAATTTTTACTTACATTAAACCGTCATTTAAAATCTTATATAAAGGGAAGTTGCGATTTATATTTAATGCCTGCATAAAAGAACTTTTCACTCATTAAACTTTCAACCACAGCACTAAGTAGTATTAAGGTTTCAAGCAAGCATCAGCTATCTCACCTAGCGCTTTATAAAACTCTAAAAACAAACTATATTGAAGATATCAAAACACATAATATACACATACATATTTTGAAACATAGCTATTATTAAGGCTTTTTCCACACTCAATAATAAACTCGGTAATTTGTTACGAACTGGATAGCTTTCTCATTTTATCATTTTATTCCAATTTCATTTTGGAAGTATAAGAAGAGCAAAAACACTAAACCACATAGTATTGACTGATAACACTATTAAGCAATTAGACTTGAGAAACTCAAACCAATGAATATATATTTTGACTGCTTATAGAGTTGTCACTCTTCTAACACACACTGACTCGTCACTGATATTTAAATCTGACTGAAAGTGTTAGTATAATATTGGTCAAAGGAAAGTCGCCTAAAACTATATATATTTTTTAATTTATTTGTACATATCAGTTATCATGTTAGCTTACTTCATAGTTTAGCAACACAGTGTAGACTCAAACTTGTTACATCTTAACCGTTATATTCCAGGGAGTTTAATTAAGGCATAATTAATTTCAATATTTTAAACAATATCTAAATAACGTGCTCCATTTCGTAAAGAATATTAATCGCCTTTTAGTGTTGAACTGAAAACATTTCAATATTAACTATACAACACTTTACTAAAGCATATTATTATATAATACAAGGTATAGATTAACCTTCAAGTTTTAAGAGTCAATATCTTTTGAATCGTTTAAATAAGTTATATATCTGTAATGTAATTAAAACTGAGGTTAAAAAAGTTATTTTGTCAATATATAATATATGTAATAAGGAGCGATTATTACTCGATTATACTTCCTAAAAGAGTCTGTTATTTTTTCTTATGTAAGAGGAGGGCAAAGGAGGTGGCGGGTCACTGATATATGATCACCGTCGCCCATGAACTCTTGCTATGAGGATCGCCATGTATCCAGTAGGTACGTATGGTATTGGAGGCGATGGCGCGCTGTGCGGTGATGAAATTTAGCGGTAGACATCAGATCGAATAACTCATCGGAATACTCTCCGTGGTAAATGCGGTAGACGACGCACACAGAAGCAACGTTTCTTCGCTAGAACTTAGTGAAGAAAATTAATTCTCGTAAAAAAAAATATCTCAAAGGGTGTTCTTCTTGTACTTGTACTTCTTCTTCTTCTTGTACGCAAAAATAGATAACATTTTATACAATATAATATTTATAAAGGTCACAAGTGACAAGTAAAGATAGGTAAATGTGTATTATATTTACAGGCTTCTACCCTGTGACCCGAACTACACCTTACATAGAGATTAAATGAATGGGACATTATATCGATACAGGCTATAAATATAAAGGAGGCTTTACTTCACTTGGTTGAAACTATCTTTTCAGTCACTTAATAATAGTATATAAGATTGTACAAAATATATCCGTAATGTCACTGAGTACTTTTATTATAATTCATTGTAATAAAATACAAGCATATAATATAGACAGAAGGAATATTGTGATAAGAGTGATTTAATATTAATAAGGTCTGCCCAATAGTTTATACCATGACCGACACTGCATCGATAGATAGAATACCCTCTGTATAAATTTATATCAAATCTACCGAAGCTTGCTGTGGTCGTATCAAAATAAATTGAAGAGTAGTTATCAGAATTCTGAATGTAAGGATTAGTATATGACTTTTATTACCTCTGTCATACTATGTAAGTATATTATTAAATGTAAAAATGTTATATACTTCATGTAATACTAGAATGAATATATTTTGAATAAAATATATATAATTTCATAACAGCTTTGAAACATTAAGCAAAAAACAAGAGTTTTGTCAGTAGCTAAATTACGCAAAATATCCTTAAATTGTTAATTTATTAATATAATTTATCATTGTGTTGTCACATTATTGCATAACTCAGTTTATATGAGCAAAAAAATTAAGGTAGCCTTCCATAAATACGACATAACATGGCTCTTTTAATAAAATAAATAAATACCACAGAGTAGATGTTACACCAGAACGAACATTCAAACCTCAAAGTTGTTACACATACGAGAGTAACACGTGTATAATGCACAACCCTAGCCCGCAGCTCTGTGGCTCTACACCCTGTGGTTTCAATGGAAACAAAGCTTAATTGTGTTGCAATTCTCCGTTAAGAGTTAGATTAAACAAACATTGTAATTTCCCACTTCTATCAACATTTAACGTATGCATTGACGTAAAGTGCATTTGCGGTTGCACCGAACGACGCCTGCCCGCTATTCATTTTGCAGTTTGTTGCCTCTTACATAATCTTACGATGAATGACTGATTTTTCATTATAATTAACACATTCGAGTCCGGCTAATTTTCTACGTTTCTAATTTTGAATACCGGCTAATATAATGAAATTCTGAAGCTAGTTGCTGCAAGCTTGTATCTTCAAGGAGAGGATAAAAACTATAAAATGTATTTGCGGCAATCAGGAATAGAATTTTAAATGACGTGAATTCACGTTAGCGGTCGCGAATGTGTTAAGAAAACATATGTTTTGTTAACTTTTATATTATTCATTATGAATATTCCAGCGTACATATTTTAAAAAAACATTTTCATTAAAGAACAATGTTCCCTTTGTTAAAGTGGTTCAAATATATAAATGACAGACAACAGACGGACATCCTAATTAAAAAAAATAATAATGGATCACACAAAGGATTGTTCCATTTGACAATCTAACCATAAAACTATTGTTCACCAGAAAGTATCTACAAGTTGAATATTTTAAAAATATCACAAAATATATATAATATTTTATTTGGATCTATTTAAATCATTTGTTTCATTTAGTACAGTGGAAATATATTTTTTAAAATGTGATAGTTAACTTAAATATACCCTGATATCTTCAGCGTAATAGGCTGTTAGCTTATGAAAAGAATGGCGCAATTAGTACACGTTCTTCTAAATAATTTAGTAGCAGTTGGAAGCAAAAAGTCTAAATGCTTTTATACTCAGCACATATTTTAAAGTTACAATTGAGATTTTTTTCTCCTAAGTATAGTAACTTAAATACTATACTATCTTATTTTAAATTTAGTCAATACAATAACAATTTAGTATGAATTAAATAGAGTGATTTAACACAAACGACATGCTACTCAAAGCGTAAAACTACTATCTCGGTGAAGTTAATTAAGTGAATATCATCCATATACTTGGCTTTGACGTTGAGAATTTCACCGCTTTTATGACAGACTAAATTAAATGTTGAAAGAGGAATTTGTAGGACAGAACGTTCGTATGACCTCCGATCTTTGAATGCGAGGTTTGTTTGACCTGTTTAGTATATGTTTTTAAGATTTAAAAGAGGAATGTGAATGCATTTTAGATTATCCATTGTTGTCTGTGATATGACAAAGACCGGGAATAAAATAAAATATTATACTGCTTTATATTTTAATATTTGACAGAGATTTTCTTTCTCAATTGAATATATATATAGATTTTCGTTGAAGGTAAGATTTATTCCTGACACTGAAGAATAACAACATATTATGGTGTTCAAAGAGCTCTTTATGTGTCTTCGGAGTCATTAATATTTGACACTAATCGTTGACGCAGTGTGATAATTAGTTAAACAGGGCCTGTACATGTCAAAACGCTCATTTAAAATTCCTTTAAAGTGAATTCATTCACTAATGAATTAACAAAATAACATATAATGTTTTAACATAATAATATAGTAAAAATATCTGAGACGGGATCTTGGAAAATATTTTTAAACTTCCTACATTTTACGTAATTATTCTATTGAATTTTCTATACCGTAATGTCTTTGAAATATCTTCTCCATTGTCTTCAACATGAACCAGCGGGTATTCAATACGTACATCAACTTCATAAAGGAAACACATCAATAGATGCTTTCAGCTACTTGTATTCATATTGAAGAGAAGAAAGTTAAAAAAATACTCGATACTGATACAATAAAATAAAAATATATTAAACTAGCTGTGCCCATGACTTCGTTTTCGGAATATTTTTAAATAAAAGTCTAAGTTATTCCTTATAACATTAGCTATCTGTCAGTGAAGTTCTGTTAAAATCGGTCCAGCCGTTTCAAACAGACAGAAAGACAAAAGTTTCATATCCATTTAGTGAAAAGCTGTTAATTTGGAATTACAAACAGACATTTCATATTTATATGTATGTATATATATATATTTCAAATGGTATTTAAATATGTTAGTTTATTTAATTATTACATAATATAGTATGAAATATTTGTTAGTTTACAATATAACATTATGTTTTGTAATAAGATATTAGAATTTGATGTTAAGTTCCTGGTTGGTGTATCTTCCTTTAAATTACCTTCCAAATATTAAATGTAATGGCAATATTTTTAATCTTATTTCTACAAAAATCCACATAAGCTATTTGATTAACGAGAGAAAATACCAAAATATTTTTAGCGCTTAAATATAGAATAAATGAAATTACGGAACGCCATTAAAGTAAATATAAAATAAAAAGTTTTTAATTTAATGTTGCATCATTGTTACTTCAGCTTGAGTTTACGTCATTGTATAAAAGCCATTAGTGAATAAGCGACAAGCTGTAATATTACCAAGCTATATTACAATATTATATATAATATGGACTATGTTATATATATGTGTAACCAAATACTTATTATAGACACACCCACACATGGACACTAAGAAAAGATTTATTACCTCTAAAATAAAACTTCTCAGGAGAAATGGTTACACGGTTCAATTAAAAATTTCATTACTTACTTTTCATTTTCACGAACCCTACAAGTTATTTACGACGTCTATTTGAAAGCTAGTATAAAATTATTAATAGTTCGTATCCTCATTTATTTTAATTAAACAGAATATGAATATATTTTAACACATTTAATTCCCTAAGCTGACGCTAAAAGTATAAAGCCAACCGACACAAAACCGTGCATTTCCGACGAAATGAACTCATAAATCCGCTTCCCTAATTTTAGTATATTAAAATTGTGCACCAAAGCCATCGTGATAAATTAAATGTGTAAATTGAAGTTGCCGCATCTAAGGAGGGGAACAAAGCAAAAATGTTCAAAGCGAATCCAGGTCGCTGCGGATTAAGGGTACTCAGGGATGGGATGTGATCGAGTCATTGTATCCTGGATATAATGGACAATGCACTATAAACTAGACTAGACTTTGCAAGAACATAAAATGAATTACTCATTAAAAAAGATTATAGATGGCTCTGGTGTTGTTGTATCATGAATATCATACAATGTATTAATTCAATCTAAAGTAAATAAGTTTTTTATCAGTAAAAGTACTGTGACAGCTCCCAAATCGTTTACACAAATGCAATCAAATCTTGCACTCACTACTGATTGATGGCTGAGTTTTGTATCAATACGTTAACATTTCGAATTCAACTAGATTTTTAGGATAAAATAAAATTTCAATATATTTCATTTTGAGCATCAATTCATTTCAAACACTCGACAAACAATCGAATTGATATAAAAAATAGATTACTTTTATGTCAATTAAGTTATTTACTAATATATATACATAATATATTTGTGAGTGTGCAATATCATTTAAATAATATCATTTCATGAACTAATTCAGTAAAACGCTAGGTGGTGCGGAAAAATATTTATGCGGTAACATTAACCACAAGTTTGCTTTTGCTTCAAGCGTGCATTACCGTTATTCTACTCGTATATGACTACATGAGTAGGTTTTATGAAATGAGAAAAAATATTTACGTTTTATAAACCGTTTAGCGATCCTTTAAATTTATTTAATTTGTTTTTGACAAAGTTACAATTATAATGTATTTTATGGTTATTTATTCTTCTATTATACATACATTGTCATGTAACAATGTTATATGGAAGACTAGTTTTTTCTGCGTCTTCGCTCGTTCTAAGTTCGATATTGGTTGATAAGTTACAACTTTATTCTATTAGTATATTCTAGTTTTATCAAAATTCTTGAGTTATAAAAAGACAGACATACAGATATAAGATGCTTATTTATCACAATTTGTTCAGAACAACAAAATATACATACAATATTACAGATTAATACAGTATATTTGATAAATATTAGTATTTTGTATATGTTAAAATATTAAAAGTATAGTATAACAATACAATACTATTACAGAATAAATACTTTGACATTAACACGAGTAAAACTGTTAAGCTTTTAAATTTATTCTTAATTCTGGTTTATGGAAAGATAAAAGATAAGATGTCAACTTTATCAAGTAATGTGATTGTTACCAATAAGGCCATCGACCAATCAAGAAGGTTAACATGGAATTGATATCAAATTATGATTACTCTCGAGAAACGGGATATTTGCAGTGTTGTTCTAATAAAGTACAAAAGAAAATGAAGTATTCAATTCCTTGAATGTCTTACAGCTTGTGTTTTCAGTTTACATTAAATATTTAGAAGGAGCCTGCTCTGTACTTTGCTAAAGTGAAAATGGAAATTGTATGAAAAGTTACAGAGGGCGATCTTTGCTGAAATAAAAGTATATTGAACTTACTTAAGAATCATGCAATCCTTGATAGAAATTCACCATCTTGAAAATTTCTCGTCTATTTTAAAATATTTTTTGCAGTTTGAAAAGGATTTATCTATACATTTAAATAATTTTAAAGTGCCTGTTTGTAATTCCAAATGAACAGCTATTCACTCAATGCATATGTTAATATATATGGTATTTACATAAATCAATTTTGTTTATCTATCTGTTTGTTCCAGCTAATCTTTGAAACGGCTCGATAGACTTTAACAGGTTTTCACTGGTGGATGATACCTGATGCTAAGGAGTGACATAGCCAAAGTTACTTTAAAAATATATATATTTCACGTGATCGAAGTCGTGGGGAAAGCTAGTTTAGAATATGACAAAAAAAAACTGATAAAAACACAAAAAAAATTTTTTATCAAATAACCCTTAAAGCAAATACGTATAAAATTAAAAAGGGAAAATATAATACCATATTATATTCAGAGACAGTGCTTTGAGCATTAACATTATCAAACAGAGCTTCCACATCAGAAATACAACTTCAAATATTCAATGTTAGCTAACCTTTACGAGATCCATTACCTTTAAAACTATTTGTAGTTTCCGCAGCAATAACGGATTGAAATTTATACATACTTGTAATTAACAAGAATGTCTAACGTAACTGAAAATGACGTCAAAATTATGAACTTCTTATTACTTTGATGTGTTGTAAAAGATTAATTTAGTAAACAAAAGTAAGATGTAAAACATCTCAAATATATTAATATAAGAAACATTTATATGATGGATTCAAATAATGAATTGAATGTATATTGTGAAACGGTTATTAGAAGTAAGGTATTTGATTTGAAGATCATCAAGCAGTCACATCAAATGAAGATGTTATTCATTGACTCTCTGACTCTCTTACTTTATTAATTTGAGACTAGTTATGGTGTCTGATCCTGTGTTATATTTAAATTAAAACAATAAAACAAACAATAAATATAATTTGAGATGTTCTCAGTTTTATGTTTGAAATGTTGTCAGTCTGTCTAGTTTGTTAATTAACAACTTAGTGATTTAATTCCCGGCAAAGCAAAGCTTACTAAACCTACCAGACTATTAGAGTCCCAAAATGAGCTCGACAGACTTCTTTTTGTTGCCTAGCATAATTGTCGTTCTCTAACCGCCTCAAAGCGCTCATCATTTTGAACCCACCTGCTTTAACTACGTCTTTGACCGACAATACCTTCGAGAATTATAAAGTCGAGCCTAAAAAGCTGCAGGTTTCCAAGGAGGGACAGTCCTTTGAAAAGTAATAAACCTTACTGAATTTAAACTTACTCTTATTTAAAGACCTGCTTTGCAGAAATTTAATCGAGAAATTGAATAAATAAATAGTATTGTTACTAGGCAGGGTGATTTATACTGCAAAGACAGCATGTTACCGGCGAGTGCTGTGGGAGCTGCCACCGTGAGGAGGGCGGAGCGGCTGGCTGCCATGTCAGCGGGGCATGCCGCGGGCTGCACGAGGCGTCATCGCCGCATGCCGTCGCACGGCACCACGCCGCTACCGGAACCTGTAAAATAGGAGTGGCATTTTAGTTTTTATTATTATAAATTAACTCTCTACATTCTCCTGCGTATAGCTCACTCGCCATCACTCTGAACATCATCGGTGATGAAAAAAACGATCAAATCATATCTGTTCCATCACCTCAAAGCGATATAAACGTGAAAAAATTATACGTAAATTTATTTTCTGTTAAGCTGAGATCTTTTAAGACATATTTTCTATTGTAATAGATATCACAAACAAAAGAAGACTGTATTTTATGAATTGTATTGTATTTTGCACATTTGTATTTTAAATATAATATATAAATAAATAATATACTTTTATAAATTAAAAAAGACAAGCAGTGAATTAACTAGGTCACGCAAGCGGGGTCGTGAGCTGAGCTAACTTTTGCTCTCTGCACGGCAGGCTATTTACTACGATGTTCTTCAGCTTAGTCCTTACAAACGCTACGAGAGTTAAATGGAAATATAGGATATTATCAATTAATCATTTGCCAAACATGTCAAGCTTGATATTCGTTTCAGGTCTTTAAATGGAAAATTTTCTACAGAATTGCTCATCACACCCTTCTTTTTCACCTGCGATACTATTGATACAGTAGAAAGCATTCGACCTCCTTGGGTATTAAACGAATTATTATGATGATATCGTGGTACGTTCTCAAACAACAGTAACTTTGTCAATTCCCTATGGCAGATTCACATTAAATTCTACTTTTTTGTGATTAGATTTAAATTTTACTTTTTGTGTTCGTCTACTGCAGTTAAAAGTAGCCTTGCCGGTCGGAAACAGGTGTGGAAAACATTTTGCAATGTAGCCTTCCTCTCTGTAGTCGTTAATCGGCTGAGCAGTTGACGACGGCCACGCTAAGCGATTCGTTACTTGTAGATTAGTTGTAACATAAGGCAAATTAATAACTGCAGTTTCAACTACGTCATCACCTTCGGTAACGTCGTCCGTTCCGCTGTTGCCTTCTTCTGCATATGTAAGGAGGCTTGTTACATCTGTATCATCAGATGGTAGCCTGTCCAGTTCTCTCAAATCAATCGGAATGTCTTGATAGAATTTTTTATTTTGTTTCAGCCACCGGAGAGCGTCGAGCACTTTCTGACGTCTTACATGAAAGTCTTGAAAGCCTGTTGCTGCTTCGCGTCGTACAATGATTATTTGCAGATCTGCAAATCGTTGAGGAAGTACAGTTGCCGTGGTTTGAATTTCTTGTTCGACGTTTAAAATATGTCCTGCATAATGAAACTGTCCGGGCCCACCGCTTGCCCTGAGCCGATACACTCGCATAATTGGTTGTATGCGTGCAATGAGCATAGTTTCTGTGTCAGCCCTTGTAATTGTGGTGGCACTGCCACAGGATCCATAAAATTTTCTGCCGTGAACATTCCTGTTGTTCGAATGGAACAGCATGCAGAACAAATATAGGGAACTCCTGCTTTTTTTAAATCGTTTATTGAACATTTAGAACAGGAAACGTATGCTAATTTACTAATTCTTTTTTGAATTGACGCTTATTTGCTGCGATATAAGGAAGCGTGATATGTGTTGCTGCATTATCTCGATACTGTTATGAACGGACAGAAGTTGCTGTGTATCGCGATATGCCACTTGCACACAGTCTGCCTCTTCCTGTGTCTCGTCCACGTTTTATGATAATGGGATGGTATAATAAGATTGAGCAATAATTAAATGGAATCTTGATGAAACTCGATGAAATCTATAGCGAGTGAATATAAAATATTAAATTGGGATAGCAAAATGAAAAATAAAAGTGAAAGAAAATATTCGGACGTAACCTTGCCTGTTCGAAGTCTCACACGCAACTGAAGCGTTCCTTCAGTTGTTCCTTTTATTTTTCAATTCTTTTAACTTGAGGCAGGCGCCGGTATGAGACGTTCCATATGATAAGTCTATGGACAATTTTCTTCAGTTGTTATATTTATAGTCAGTTCTGCTATGTATGAGAGTAGTTACAAACTTTATTAGATTTCAATCCAATCATAACTCGTGCATCGAGCAGGCGCGCGCTGGTGAGTCACTAATCGAACTAAATTAGTTCTGTTAATTGTTCAAGATCTGTCGATCGAAATTATCCGAAATTTTGCCCAGTCATAAAGCTATGTTGCATCAAACACCATGCCGAGTTTCGAAATTGTAGTATGAGTAATTAAATGATAGCTAGCACGTAAATTCTCCTAAACTGAATTAGTAAATTATACCGAATTTAGAATTACGATTTTTACAAAATTAAATATATGCTTAGCGCCTTATGCTCGCAATCGTTGTGGCGAGTTTCGTTAACGTTGCTCGAATAGTTTTTAAGAACAGAGAGTTCGCATTTTTTGCGATCTGACCAGTAAAGAGCTTCGCTTCGCTCAGCTCAATAATATTGATATGGTTATATCATATCTAATTTTCATGGAGATTTCATATTTTGTTTAGGAAATATCTGACGGTCAGTACGTATACCACTATGCTGTTTAATAGAAATGCCATCGTGACGCTTAATTAATTATTTTTTTCTCATCATAGTCCATAAGATACAAGATCCCTCAGCAAATAGATCTTATGTATACATAAAATATTTTTAATATTGTAGCATTAATTTTAAGTAAATATTTATTTTCAATTTTACGAAATTCATTGTATTTTTAACGCAACTATCACTATTTTCGCCAATTATAATAATTTATATATATTGCCATTTATATTTGTTCCTGGTATATAAATAAACTATAAGCTAGTTTATTCCCTCCTGCTTCGCTGGGTCCACTTTTAATTTGGATGTGAACTTAGGTTGCTATGGTAACCTTTGTCATATTATCCGTTGTCATCGTAACCGTTGCTATAGTAACTCTTACCCCGCGTTAAGTATACAGCTTCTACAGGTTTAAAACTTGGCGAAATACAAAATGTTGATATCCCTTGGAATAGGAATTTGCATAAAATCCGTTCTTAGTGGATGTCTACGTCACAAAAGAAGTAACTGTGTAAAATTTTAAGTTAATCGGACAAATAGTTTCGGAGATTTCGTGATGAGTCAGTGAGTGGTAAATTGTTTATAAATATATAGATAAATCATGACTTTAAAGTAGTAAACCTTGTACAATACCATAAGTTCATTTTTATTATTTTGTCCTTATCTCCGTTCTAAATCTTTTCCAATTTAATGAGACATGGTTCACGTATCTCTTCTAACAGTGGATCATGTTTGCTCACCTCATTCAATGTAGCACTGGCACGTGTTACAAAACTTCGGATTACATTTCAGTTTAACTACGGGTAAATTTCGAAGTGATATACGAATTCTGACTAGAAAATAGAAATCTGGATAACTACGTATATTGTCTTATACGATATAAACTTCAGGTTTCCTATTTCATAATTGGCGATTGCGGTTTATATCAACTAACGTGTGAAGTTAATAACAACATTATTAAGTTTATATTTGAAAGTGAAGAAAGATTATATAAAAATACATTTAGATCCTAAACCTATATAAATAATTATCTATAAATATTATTTTATGCAGGTGGAGTCGCGGTCAAAAATTAGCAGCAAATAAATTAATATGAACTCAAATTAAATAAGTAATCCATTTCTCTATTCATTATAAGCTTTTAGTACGTACAAGGATAATTTATAGCCCCTAATCAAATCAAAGGCACATCACTTACACATGATCTCGATGGCTGTCAGTTAGATTAGAGAGAGCGTCACGATTTGAAATAGGCTTTTAATTTGATGATGCAGTGCGGCTTTAGAACCCTCTACGTCAGACGGATGGTAAAGAGTTTTTCTTTAATTAAAAACACGAGACTGTCGGAATTCTTTCATTTTAGCGAGAGTTTTTCACTTAATTTAAGTCTAGACGTTTGTATTTTGTATTTTTTTTAATTATGAAAATAATGGAATGCGGGAAGGACTGCAACGTAGAAGAATAACAAATTTTATAAGACCCTTGTGTATGTTATACATGTTCAGCTTTTGAAATACGTTACCTGGGTATATACTTATATTCAGTTATAGTTAGATACCAAATATATTCAGAACTAACTATAACATAGTGATAAATTCGACAAATGTTAGTATAGTATTTGATACTCTTAGTAAACAGTAATTGAATATCTATGTATAAGCATTCTAAGTAGAGATCGAACTAAGCGAATTAACGTTACGTGGAAGCGATTATCGTTGCTGTTTTATTGAATCTTACGCTTGACAAACTAATTCCCAACCAATATAATGTAATACAGTCTAACCTTAATATAACGAACTTCAATAACGATGTCTGTCTTCAATATAACGATGATAACGATGTCGATAATTTTTCGAAATTGCCAAGACTTACCTACCAGGGTTAATGCAATATATACGTCTAATTTACGAAAATGATTTTCAAAAATGTTATAAAGATTTTTAAACAATAGCAAAATATGATATGGGCATGTTATGATGAAAGATGAAATTCATGTGACCAAAAGAGTGGTATGTATTTTATGGTAGTGGAGGGATGAACAGGTAGAGGAGGGCCGAAGAAAAGATGGATGGATTGGATTGGAAAGACGATATGGAGAAGAAGGGAGTGTGTACAGAGATGACGAGTAATAGGAGAGTATGGAAGGAAAAAACTTACTGTGCCGACTCCAAAAGTGGGATAATGGCAGGAAGATGGTGAGATGATGAGCAAAATACCAATAGACAATATTATGTACCTCCAATTAGTGAATTTTGTCACTTTATAAGCTTTACATAATGTATCATATTAATAATTCTTCTGGTTCAGACTTATTTTGTAACAGACCACGGTATTAAAATTTTTTTTAAATAAAACACTGTTTTTTATTTAAATGTGTCTCATTTATTATTATTGAAAATCGTTCGCTAAAAAATAGCTAATTAGTAATTCCATAATGTTAAATTTTTTATTTTTTTTTTACCTTTAAAAATCGAATCCTAAGCCAACGAAGCCTTCATTGTAAAATAAAATAAAATAAATTTTCTTATTACCTTCAGAATTGTTACACCGAGATAGCAGTGTATTAGGATTTATTATCATATTAAATATATATTTTTAAAATGTATGATGAACACACAACAAAGATAACGTCAAAAACTTATAGTCTCACAAAGCACGTTATAACTTAAATTTATAATTTACATTCGAATCTGATTGAACAGAAATATTCAATTAATACTCATATTTATTCTGAACGTAGTGTTCTTTTAAATATATATATTTTTTTGTATCAAAACGTAATATTATTCTATTTCCATTTTATATATCTACTTTTATCAAACCATATGTCCGAGGATAAAATTTGTTAACTTAAACTCGACCCATTTGCGAGCAATACGTAATGTTGACACAAATGTTCGCTGTGTGTTAGTAAAATCCCAGGGGCTTCCACAAAATCCAGGATAACGTGACACGTGGATTACCACCTGCTATAAATGTAAGGTTTATGCTTTAAAAACTCTGTAAATTCAAAATTACCTGTTTAATAATTAACAAATTTACTCAGTAGCATATAGAATAAATGATTGCAAAACTTCTAACATCCAGCAGAAACTATTCTGCTTATGTATAACAATTTCCACAACGATTGGTGGAACGCTGTCTGAGCAGCGTATATAAAATGCAGCGTCATCCTGTTTAAGATACAGCAAGCTGTATAGTACCGTAATATTTAAATACTTTACTAAGTTTCTCAAACAGAACCATCTTTTAAATAAGTTTGGTTTTCATACAAACGTAATCCAGAAATTTTCAAAGCGACACTCCGTCATAGACATGTCATTGAATTTTTATTTTATAACAAGCTGTAACTACGACTTCGTTCGCGCTGAATATGTTTTTTTAAGTTGCCTAATTTACTCCTCATTACATCACCTACGCGCTAATGAAAATCCAGCCGGTTCAATGATTAGAGAGAAGACACAGACAGACAAATATTTTATTTATTTATTTATTTATTTAGCTTCACGCCATCTCCCTTGCGGGGTAAGCAGAGACGACGGAACGCCAAACGCTACGGTCCCTGCATACCTCTTTCGCCTCGGCCACAGACATCAACCTCTCCATACATGCCCTCCGGGAGTTTCTCATGCTTTTTACGTGACCTTCCTCCAGTATCATAGATACGGTGTTTTCGAAGGTCACTCGAGGCCTCCCCCTTTCTTTCTTACCGCTCACTTTTCCTGTATGCAACTTTTTTACCATTCTTTCATCACTCATTCTATTATCTTACCATTCACGTTGATCTTACATTCTGTTCTTTCTTCATTTCTTTCAAATATCAGACCCTTCGTCTTATCTGCATTCAGGTTTAGACCACAAACATTTTAAAATAGATTTTTAATTTAATTACCGTGTATAATTTCCAATGCATTTAGTAAAAAGCTGTATTTTATTTAGATATTAAGAAATGTATATAAATAATATTTATATTAATTAATAATATAAAATAATAAAGTCTGTCCTCTTTACTAAATGGAGTTACTACTTGATCACTGAAAGTGTGTTTCGTATAATTAAAAATGTATCAAATTGAAGTGGTCTTAATTATAAAAGAGGGAAAGAAGCGAATGATATTATAAATAAAAATAAACATAATTAATCTTGCGTGAAATATGGGGTGACCTAATTGTAGTTCAGTAATGTTGATTCACTGGAGGTGCCATAGATGACGGAACGGAAACCTCAATATTAAATAACACGCGTTTGTGATCAATTAATATGTTAAATTGTGGTTTTCGGTGACACATCTACAATATTTATATTAATGATTAATAAAGTTTGTTTGATATGAAATGGAATATTTTATAAAATTGAAATTGTTATACAACTGAAGATGAAATTTAATGCTAGTTTGTAAAAATTTACAATATTTGAACCTGCAAAATTCAAGTTTCATATAAACTTTTAAATAAGTTCCTAAAATAAATGTTCTTATAAAATGAAAACGTATTTGCGATTATTTTAATGTAAATTATTTTAGGTGACGCCATTTTGGAACAAAACAAAATGCAATAATAATCGTCCGTAATTTTATACAGTTTACATAAGATTGACTAAAACATAGGACAGAATTAGTTTTCCAATTGGATTTGTTTATTTTTTGTACGTCGAGATCTTTAGGAGTCTGAATGCTCTTAAGCTCGCCCTGACGAGGGTCTGAATACACCTATCGAATGACTTGTAGTAATTTCCGTTTCGGATTTATAACGATTTTGCTTTTATGAAAACATTGGGCAAAACAAAACTTAGAAATAATTAATGAAACCTTTTTTTTACCTATTTTATATATAAAATTCGCTATATAAAAACATACTAACGTCCCACTCTGATTTTCTTGGATGAAATACAAAAAAAAAACAGTCTACGTAACACAAAAATCAAATCTTTTTTGGACTTTAAGTATGTGAATTGTGAACATATACAAAGACCATCTAAGCGTGATCTCAAAATAATTGTGTACCCAATGTTTCGACGAGGGTTAAATGTTTAACGGCTTCAAGTTTTCCGCCTTTTCAGATTTCCCGTTTGTTTCCTTTATAAACAAATTTGTATTGACTGGACGAAATTTTCATTTATTAATGGAAAGAAACTATGGTCCATTAACTATTTCGTTGCGTTCATTTTTATATTTTAAATAAGAAGTTTAGTTTACTCAGTAAAGATATATCTTTGAATATTATAGTCTTAGAGTATTATACTCATCTATAACAAGTCGTCAAGATTAAAAATGGATTTATATGTTCATCAACTTCTTGCACTTATCCCAATTTTGTGGTCGGCGCATTAAGTTTTTTCCTTCCATACTCTTTTGTTACTCGTCATCTCTGTACACACTCCCTTTTTTTCCATGTCTGATTTAAATGTTATGATTTTTAATAATAAAAACTATCATCATGAATTAGTACATTTTCTTTGAGTTGTATTTCCTGATTAATAGAACATTCAGTTCATTTAAAACAACTCTATAACGTGTGTATCTTTGTACTAATGAAAGTGAATTTCCAAACATCTATTAAATATATATTTAGTAAACACATACGAGTAAATACAGGGTTCAATGGACACAACTTAAAAAATGGTAATTATACAAAACTTCATCTCGAGGATAAAAAATCTGTATTGATCACAATAACCCAATTAGTATAAATTTAATTAAAATAACAATTGATTTTATAATTATTTCAACATATCTAATGATATTCTATCTCTAGAACGATCTCTATATTTTTATATACTTAATTATAGCTATTAATACACTGGAGTAATGATAGCAATTCTAAAGAGAAATAAAATGTTATGTGCAATAAAATGACGACTACCCTCAATAGCAATGGAACAACAACAATAGATGTCACGTTTTTGCTATAAACTACGACTTCAATTTATGGCACCACCCTCTGGGGATACTAGATTCATAGAAAAACACCCAGATATATGATTTTATATTGATATTGATGTCAGTTTTTATTTGGGTGAAATGTATATTGTAACAATTGAATTTATATGAACATATGAATGACTACTATAAAATAGTTATAAGCTTACAAAAATATCTTTTTGTATCAAATTTTCCTTCCATTTACATGAATATTGTATTTAAAATACGTTGAAAATACCAGTAAATATACCAGTCCAATTAAAATTTGATTTCGATAATTCAAACCATACAAAAAGCATAACATATAACAAATTCGAATACTTTGACTAAATTTAATTCAAAAAGTGTTCTTGGGTCGCCGATATATCGTTCATTTTGTTGTTGATTCGCAGAAGGTTTTTTGAATGTATGAATCTCTTTGCTTTTAGGTTTTATTGAGTCAGAGAGAGCGTTCTCATATTTATTACAAAAGATTGTGAATCGAGCAATTTATCGGATTATATCATATAATGAAATCGTGAATGAAAGAATGATTTATTTGTTACAGATCAGATAGATTTAATTCATTTTAATACAAGGGCAATTGAATATTTTGAATCAAATAATCAAAATAGAAAAAAATATTTTTGGTCTAATACTGTTACTATTAATACATCTTTATATTACTTGAAATAACCTGAAATGATTATTTTTAAAGTAATTAATTAAAAAACCAGTAATTTGTACTTTACTTTTTATAAATATATTTCAATCCAATCATAATTATATCAAAATTTATCTTCTTCTTTTTGTCCTTATCCCATTTTGTGGTTGGCACAGTAGTTTTTTCCTTCCATACTCTCCTACAGGAGATGATGAGTTATAACTCATCATCTCTGTACACATTCCCTTATTCTCCACATCGTCTTTCACACAATCCATCCATCTTTTCATCCCTCCTACCTACCCCTACCTGTTCATCCCTGCACTTCTACACCTGACACTCTTTTGTTTAAATGCTTTTCATCTCTCCTCATAACATGCCCTTTACCATGACAGACAGTTACCACTAATTTTTTCTGTCACTGGTGCTACTCCCAAGCTTTCCTAATATACGCATTTCTTATCCTATCCTTTCTTGTCACCCCACACATCCATTTAACATTCGCTTCTCCGTTACATTTAAACGCTTTTCATCCATCGTCTTCATCGTCCAGCACACAGATCCATAAATAATGACAGGTATTATGATGATTTTATAAATTTTCCCCTTTAGTTGAAGGGCAATTCGGCCATCACAAATTGTCCCAGTGACTTGTCGCCATTTAATCCAATCTGTGTTGATTCTGTGCTTTACGTCTCAGTCAATATTGGCATCGCTTTGTATGAAGATACCATGGTAGCGAAAGTCAGACCAGACTGGTAACGGTACACCATCCAACAAAATAGGAACAAAACTGGAGACACCGCTGAAATCTCAGAACATGTACTCTTTTGGTTCTACTTATTTTCATTTTAATTCAGCGGCCGACCAGACGTATATACTAGATAGACTGTACATTGCACGAACCAACTGCACATACTTCTCAGGATCGTATGCCTTTTCGAGATCAACGAACACCATATGAAAGTTCCTGTGTGTTCGCCTGAACTACTCACACAGTTGGCGGAGAGCGAATTTAGCATCTGCCCCGACCAGGCATAAAACCGAACTGGTTTTTTGAGATATTACTCTCGTCTCGCATCCTTTTCTCTATCACTTCTATCTTCTCCCACACTTTCATAGTATGTGACATGAACTTTATTCCGCGATAACGCGATAAGTTCGTTCTCGAGTACCAATGTCAGTCAGCTATAAACAGATGATGCCACTATCGTTTCTTAATAAGGATCAAGCAGCGACTTCATTGTAAAATTACTAAATATCAATAAATCAATGAATCTTAGAAGCAAGGAATTAAGCAAACTTATCAAAACGTTAAGAAAATAGATGAGTAACTCTTTACTGACAACAATAAGACTGTTAGAAAAGTAAGGTGCTAGATTTATCTACCATTGAAGCTTCAGACGTTATTTTGGATTGCAGAGGTACTAATTAGTCTCAAGGTACATAAATAATAAAAATTACATATGCTTTATTGTCGTTGCAAATACATAGCTATATGTAGAAGGGTAGCGTCAGCTTAGGAATGAAGAATCTTTTTTTATCTTCCCCTGTGACGTAGGTTTGATCGTATAAAATTATCTCTCCATCTTCTATTGACGTGAACAGTGTTACCTTGACTATGTTTATGTTTTCCACTTTGTTTCGTTATTATATACGTAATAACGTTAACCGAAAACGCTGATTTTGAAAGATTATATATTTGGTTTGTATCCAAGAGCCAACACATCCTTATATGTAAAACGAGCAATACCAAGCGATGCATGTTCTCGCTTTACGGTAAGCGAGTTTAATTTCGCAAATTTACAGAGCAAATATGGCGGTGCTTACGTGTACCTTGGATTTCTGAAATAATATAGATTATATTATAGAGGCTACAAAGACTATCTTGTTTATTTTCTAAATTCACGATTTGAAAGTATATCATATATATATTCGATGTTTTATATATATTTGTAAATATTCTTGAAAATATGTAAGACTTCTATTTATATTTCATTGTAAAATGAAGTGACCTACCTGCCGACACAATATTTGTTCAGTCCCTCACTAGTCATTCAAAAAGTAGTTGAATAAAGTAATTGTTTATACATTGCTTTCTTTCAATTTAACTCTACACACATGTCAAATAAACGATTATATGCAGCATATGAACGATGATTATTTAGTTTTTTCATGACATTATAATTGTTTGAAAACATGAATTATACCTCGAGGTATAATCTATACTTATAATAAATCTGTAGAGAGGTCAATTCTGTACATGAAATATATTTACAAAATAAGTAGCAGGGGGTGATTAGTGTTCGATACTGATGCCAAAAATGCAGTTAAAAAAATTTTTGTCTGTCTGTCTGTTTGTATGTTATTTATAGAAAAAAAAACTACTCGACGGATTTTAACGAAACTTAGTACAATTATTCTTTATACTCCTGGGCAGGTAATAGTATACTTTTCATCACACTACAATGAATAGGAGCAGAGCAGTGAAAGGAAATGTTGAGAAAATGGGAGAAGTTGCTTGATTTTTTAAGCTTCCGTCGCGTGTGCAGCCTTAATGGTTAGAGCTACATAGAAACTATGTATAACGGAAATATTCTACATAAAAATACACGAAAAATATTCCAAGACAGCATATATCTACCTTTTATAGTTAACTCACAATAACACGCATAACTCTCGATAGCTTAGCAGTTCGGAGATTTCTTATTATATTTGTTTACTTTTACGTTTATAAAACCAATAATGCTCACCATCATTCCTAATTAAAAAAAAAATAAACATTAGCACCAATTCAATAAAAAAAGAATCATTGAAATCGGTATAGAAACACCAAACTTATACTTACTTACATGAAATACGCCAACAAGACATCGCGCGTGAATAGTGAATCAAGCTATAAGGATTATTTTTGCGTAACGGTTGCCGCGCTCGACGGGGCTCGCGGCGGCAGAGTATAAAAGGGGCGGGAGGCGAGCGCAAGCGTCATTCAATATTTGGCTGTTGATGCGTTCAGAGTGTTGAACTTTATTGACAGACAATAATTGTTATTTTATAAACCGTGCTTATCAGCGCGACTTTTTGTCTTTAAATAGTTTATTTTAATTTCTTTTGTTGTTATTTTCTAAATTAGTTTTAGTTTTGTTTAAATTCTTAACTATTAATAGTTCCTATTTTATTTCTTTTTAAGTAGATTTAGATTCGATTTTTAGATTAGATAATAGATAGATAGATTAGATTATTGTTAGATTTTTAGTTACTGATAGGTTAGTTTTGGGCATTTTATGTTTAGTTTTTTTTGTATTGAGTAGATAAAAGCGTAGGTAGGTACTTTTATTAATTATAGTATTCATAGGTATTTTTTATTTATTTTTAAGTGAAGTAGGTATAGGTAGATATTGCCTACTATCTACCTATACTGCACACGTGTTTTAGCTTTATTTTCATTTCTTTTTTTTTGTACCTAAGTTGTAGGTAGGTAGGTACATATTTCTTAGTTTAATTCTATTAGAATATTAGGTATTTAAGTTTAAATAGGCACTTAGATTTATATTTTTTTATTATATAGCAGCTGTACTTAGAACATCTAAGGTTTTTTTTGTATTAGCATAGGTACTTTGATTAATTACAGTAGTTGTAGGTATTTCTTATTATTCCTTTTTAAGTGAAGTAGGTAAGTGTAGATAGTATTGCACACGCATTAAGTATAGCTTTATTTTCATTTTTTATTCTTTTGTAATTTGTAGGTACCTACGTACATATTTATAATTCGATTAGAATATTATTTTAGTTTTAATAGGCACTTAGATTTATATTCTATTTATTATATACTTAGCTATAGTTAGGACCTCTGACGTAAGTTTTTTGTTAGGTAACTAAATAGAATTTAAGTTACCGTCGATTAAAAATAAAATAAACGATGCCACCTAAAAAACGACCATCTTTATCTCGAACTTCGAGTCAAGCTAGGAGAATGAGAATGACGCGTTCTCAAGAATCGGAAGAGGAAAGAGCACATCGGTTAAACTCTATGAGAGTTAGTGCCTCAACATCTCGAGCTAATGAAAGCTCTCCAGAAAGAGAGATGCGATTAGCAGCTGAAAGAGCGAGACGAGCTACAACACGGGCTTCTCAAAGCTCTTCTCAACGAGAGCTAAGGCGTTCCATTGACCGGGAACAACATGCGTTATCCCGAGAAGCTGAAACTGCTTTACAACGAGAATTGCGACTCACAGCTGACCGGGAACGGCATACATTATCTCGCGAGTCTGAAACCTTCACTGAGAGGGAATTACGGCTTACAGCTGACCGCGAACGTCATATTTTATCTCGCGAGTCCGAAACCTTCACTGAGAGGGAATTACGGCTTACAGCTGACCACGAACGTCATATTTTATCTCGCGAGTCCGAAACCTTCACTGAGAGGGAATTACGGCTTACAGCTGATCGCGAACGTCATATTTTGTCTCGAGAATCTGAAACTTTTACTCAATATCAAGACCGTTTGACAAATGATAGGGCGCACCATAACATGATTCGATCTCTTGAAGATGAACATGAGCATGAACAACGACTAGAGTCGGGACGCGATTATTACAATTCTTTGAGACAAGAACAATTGATTACTTTATCTAATGAAAGATTAAGAATTGAAAATATTCGGTCGCTTGAAACAGAAGAACAGCGAGAGGCCCGTCTTACTGCAGATAGATTTCGACATGGTCTTAATGACTTAGATATACACGTGGTAGATCAATCTACAAATTCGGTGGCGTGGTCCGATAAATATAAAAGTGGGTTTGCTTATAACCTCACAATTGATTACAGATCATCTTCTGAAATAGGCGATATGAACGTAGTATGTTCCTTTTGTAATGCTTCGAAGTGGAGGAAGGAGTCTGCTGGTTTCTTTTGTTCTGGAGGTAAAATAAATTTGCCTTCGTTCGAAGACCCACCGGAACCTTTAAAATCACTACTTTTAGGGGAACATTTGCAATCCAAACAGTTGTTAGATAATATTCGCACTTATAATAGTGCATTCCAAATGACATCCTTTGGTGCTAAACAAATCTCAGAAGGCCCTTTCATGCCTACTTTTAAGGTACAAGGTCAGGTTTACCATTTGATAGGGTCCCTTTTGCCTGAAGAACAACCTAAATTTCTTCAAATATATTTTGTATCCGATTACAACGAACAGTCGAATATAAGAAATCAATATTTTCCGAATTTAAATACTGAACTCATTTCACAACTTCAGAACATGTTACATCAGGTTAATTCGTACGTATGCAGTTTTAAATCGGCATTAGAAGCCCTTTCTCAAGATGGTAATAACAATTATAAAATTGTTATAAATGCCGATAAGCGTCCAACTCAGGAACACCCTGGGCGTCATAACGTTCCATCCACGAATGAAGTTGCTGTAGTACTGGTCGACCAGGAATGTGATAGGCGTGATATCGTTATACGTTCCAGAGACAATCGTTTGCAACGTATTTTCGAAACCCACAGGGCTTACGACAGTTTGCAATATCCTATGATATACTGTCGAGGGGAAGATGGTTATAATTTCGCTGTATACCAAACCGATCCGCGCACAGGCGCACCTAATTATAATAAAAAGGTGTCATGCCTTCAATTTTATTGTTACCACCTGCAAGTGAGACGGAATAGATTGGTATACTTTCAACGTTTTCGTGGCTTATTTAATCAGTTTATTGTTGACATGTACGCAAAAATTGAAACCGAAAGATTAGTTTATATACGATCTAATCAAAGGCAGCTGCGCGCTGAAGAATACGTGCACCTTCGCGATGCCATGCAGCAAGATAACGATACTGTGAATATGGGTCGTTTAGTTATTTTACCCTCTTCTTTTACTGGTGGTCCACGCTACATGCATGAACGTACTCAAGACGCTTTTTGTTACGTAAGAAAATATGGACGTCCCGACTTATTTGTTACTGTAACTACCAATCCCAAGTGGGATGAAATCACTCGGGAGCTTCTTGAGGGTCAGGCACCGCATGACCGCCATGATATTATTGCAAGAGTGTTTCATTTAAAATTAAAATCAATGATAGATCTTCTTACCAAAGATAACATTTTTGGAGAAGTATTGTGTTATATGTATAGTGTTGAGTGGCAAAAACGCGGCTTACCTCACGCACATATCTTGCTTTGGTTAAAAGATAAGGTTCGACCTAATGATGTAGACAGATTAATCAGTGCTGAAATTCCAGATCCGACTGCAGATCCCCTGTTATACGACATTGTTAAAACTCATATGATACATGGTCCATGTGGTGCATTTAACGCAAATGCTCCTTGCATGCAAGACGGTCGTTGCACTAAAAGGTATCCAAAAGCATTAGTGGATGAAACTGTAACAGGACATGATGGATACCCATTATATCGTCGCCGTTCAAGAGACAATGGTGGTTTTACTGTTGAAAAGCGAATGTCTGGACAACAGGTTACTTTAGATAATAGGTGGGTCGTTCCGTATTCGCCTGTATTGTCCAGAGCATTTCAAGCTCACATAAATGTAGAAATGTGTAATAGTGTAGAGTCAATTAAATATATTTGTAAGTACATTAACAAGGGCAGTGACCAAGCTACGTTTGCGTTAAGAAATGAACATGATGAAGTTACTAGATTTCAGTCAGGCAGATATATCAGCTCTTCAGAAGCTGTGTGGCGGATCTTAAGTTTTAATATTCACGAAAGATATCCACCTGTGACCCATCTGGATGTTCATCTGGAAGGCGGTCAACGTATATATTTTAACGCCGAAAATGTTACAGAACGATTAGAGAACCCTAGACAAACAACTTTATTGGCATTCTTTCGACTTTGCCAAACTGATAATTTCGCAAAGTCTCTTTTGTATGAAGAAGTTCCATCGTATTATACCTACGATAAACAACGAGGTGTCTTTAACCGTAGACGCCGAGGCAGGCCTGTAGATGGCGAGACAGGTATTTTCAAAGAACATGTTCTTGGTAGAGTGTATACTGTTCATCCTAACAACGCAGAGTGTTTTTATTTGAGATTATTATTACATACAGTGCGAGGACCAACATCATTTATAGATTTGAGAAAAGTAGACGATGTTGTTTATCCAACTTATCATGCAGCTTGCCAAGCGCGTCATTTGCTTGAAAATGATCAACATTGGGATGACGCTTTAGCAGAATCCTGTGTTAGTGATAATCCACGACGGTTACGCCATTTATTTGTAACATTACTCACATTTTGTAATTTATCTGATCCTGTCCAATTATGGGAAAAATATAAAGAAAAATTTGCAGAAGACTTTCTTCGGAATTTATCTCACAATAATGAAGGCGCAACTAATGATAATTTTCGAGATCTGGCTATAAATCAGTGCTTATTAGCTCTTCAGGAAGACTTAACAGCAGTAGGCGGTAAATCACTTTGTGAATATGGTTTGCCAACGCCAACCTCAGTCGGAGAGGTTACCAATAGGGAATATTCCGCAGAGATTGGTTACAACCCAATGGAACTGCTGGTAACATTAGAAAACGGTGTCCCAATGATGACTGCAGAACAACGCTTAGTCTATGATCGCGTGTGCGAGAGTGTGCAGAATAATTTAGGAACAATATGGTTTTTAGATGCACCTGGAGGAACTGGGAAAACTTTTTTGACTAAATTAATATTAGCTTATGTTCGAAATCAGCGTAAAATCGCTCTTGCCGTGGCTTCATCAGGTATAGCTGCAACATTGCTACCAGGAGGTAAGACTGCTCACACTATGTTTAAAATACCAATTAATTTAGATCGCACGGAAAGTCCAACCTGTAGTATTTCAAGAAATAGCGACAAAGCTAAGGTATTGCGTGAGTGTAATTTAATCGTATGGGATGAATGTACGATGGCCCATCGAAAAGGAGTAGAAGCAGTAGACAGAACTCTAAGGGACATAAGACAAAATGATCGACCAATGGGCGGTATTACGGTTTTATTTTGTGGTGATTTCCGACAAACCTTACCGGTAATACCACGGGGAACCCGAGCTGATGAGATTAGGGCTTGCCTGAAAAGCTCTTATTTGTGGCGTGATATACAATCGGTGCATTTGACTATAAATATGCGAGTGAGAACTGGAGACAACGCAGATAATCGTGAATTTTCTGATACATTATTGAAGATTGGTGAAGGTACCTATCCACAACTACACCAAGGAAAACTTATTCTGACACCTGAGTTATGTTGTATAGTGCAATCCCAACAACATCTTATATCTTCGGTTTACGGTGACATAACAATTATATTAAATAGGTACAATTCTTGGCTTTGCGAAAGGTCCATTTTGACTCCTCGCAATGACCAGGCATCTGAAATTAATAATAAAATACTGTCTAATATACAGGGAGAAAGCAAAGTTTATAGTTCAATAAATAGAATGGTTGATGAACAAGAAGCCACTAATTACCCGATAGAATTTTTAAATTCTTTAAGTATGCCTGGACTACCTTCTCATATAATTTGTTTAAAAATTGGCATACCGATAATTCTGCTCCGAAATTTAAGACCACCTCAACTTTGCAATGGAACTCGGCTAAAAGTAACCCAGTTGCAACAAAATGTAATCGAGGCTCAAATTTTAACAGGTTGCGGTGCAGGAGAAACTGTCTTTATTCCCAGAATTCCCATAATACCAAATAATTTTCCATTCCAATTTAAAAGAACGCAATTCCCAGTATCGGTGTGCTATGCCATGACTATCAATAAAGCTCAAGGGCAGACTTTTCGTGTTGCTGGAGTAGATCTCGGTGTTAGCTGTTTCTCGCATGGTCAATTATACGTCGCTCTTTCCCGGGTTAGCAATTCTAGGAATCTTTACGTTCACGTGCCGGACGGGTCGACTCTTAACATAGTCTACCCAGAAGCTTTGCGCTGAAACATTTTAATTTGATCTAAAAATATTAGCAATATATTATCTTAATAAAAAACAAGGAGTTACACGCTGACCGAGTCGTGGGTATAGCGTGGGTATATTATAATATTCTGCGGTTACTTATATTTTTCAACAGTTTTGTGGATTGGCATATTATATTACTATTGCCCTTCTAAAATACGAAAGTGAATCTGCCTGGTACGTCAAAACTATGAGGGAGGACATCTGCTAATTTTTTTTCGAAAAACGACGGAAACGCGGACGAAGTCGCGGGCAAAAGCTAGTTCATGCATATATTGATGGATGACTTTTTAATAAAGCATGTCTCGTTAATTATTCGCTGAATTCTGTAGCAATTAACATTGGTTTTTGTTATTACTAATTAAAATATAATTGTTCTTACACTTACACAACTGTTTTTTTTAACGTTGAGAGTTCCGTCTCCAAATACGTAAACTGTTAAGAGACATCCATTTCTGTATCTGTTATCAAGAATATAACATACTTAAATATTAATCATAAAGTAGTTATATAAAATAGTTATTGTGATCTTTATATTTATATCATAATAATCATTTAAATTAAAAAATAAGTCTTAATAAAATAAAAATATATAAATTGTTGAATATTTAATGTTATCTTAACCTTTGTTTAAAAATAACTTGATACATGAAAATCATAGCTTAGGTTTACATTTAATACTTACAGAGATAAAAACTTTGTCTTTACTCGTTAAACTTTTAACCGAGGTGATAAATAGCATTTTTAAAAGTTTCAAGCAAGCTTCAGTTTTCTCAAAAACAAATAATGTTGAAGATACTTAAAGACATAATATACGTCTATATCTAGACATATCTTCAAACATAGTATTATCTTAATAAAATACAAACATAGGTAACATAAAAGCAAAATCATATAGTATTGACTGATAAAACTATGAAGCAACTAAACCTGAGAAACTCAAACGAATGAAGTTCTATTTTGACTGTTATTAGAGTTGGAACTTTTTCAACACACACTAACTAGTCAGTAACTTTTGAATCTGATTCTAGAAGTGATGTTAGTACCATTTTGGTCAAACGAAGTTTTTAACTTCATAATTTTATTTATTTTAAATCTATTTATAAATGTATCATGTCTATTGTCATATAGCACACTACACTAATAAGCAACACGATGTAGACTCAAACTTGCTACCTCTAAAAGTACCAGATGTTACATCTTATTGAATTGTAGTATTTTTAATCTACTGTCTATATTAGTCTACTGTTTTGGTGTTTAATATTATTTGCTTTTTAGTACTATATGGACACTTGTCAGTATTAACTATGCAATACTTAACTAACTAAAGCGTTAAGTATCGTTTTTAAAGTTAAATGACACAGGAATAAATAAAAGGTAATGCTGACTTTTCATCAAGTAAAATTTTCGATTCATATTGATAAAATTTATGTATGATAATAATTTCTTTCTTAATGCATTTCAAGCTTAGTTGAAAACCAAGTTTCTGTGTATAATAAAGCTTAGGTTACAAATAAAAATATATGTAATAAGAACTTATTATAAAACTTTATAATTTCACAATTTTTGAAATGTGGAAAGAATATTTTAATCAAAGAAAAAGGAATTCGGTATAAGACGTTGCAGTGTCAGCCTCCTCGTGGTCCCTGGGTCAGTATGATTAATATGAATAGATCTTTAACAAAAATGGCGCACAGACTGCGTTCTGGACACCTCCCATTAAACATTGATTTATTTTTAATGAAAAAATCTGACTCCCTTAACTGTGGAATGTGAGGGAAGGGGGAAGACGTTTATCATTTATTATTTGAATGTAATCGCAATATAACATTAAGGAAGAAAATAGTTAATGATCTTGGATTATACTGTTTAGATGTTGATATGTTTCATGGCATCCTGTCAGCACTAACTTCCTTATAAAAGTGAAGGAACCGAGAATTAAACAATGATTTACGAATATTAATGAATTTATTAAAAGTTATTTTTATAAACCATTCGTGTTTAAGAATAAACTTATTTCTAATAACATAACATAAAATTGATATTTTTAAAGATACTCAGCATTTTAATTATTTCGTTCGCGTCTTGACGTTATATTATACACGAAGTATAAATACGTTATTATAAAATGGTCCGCTTTATATTTTAGTTAAAAATGATTTATGATTCATAATATTACAATATTCATAAGTAATAATTATTCTTATCACAGCAGCAGAGCACAGCAGTTTTGCCCTTCCATACTTAATACCTACTTGATCCTCAAGAACTGTAACACTTCCACATTTACCATAGGTAGAGGTTCCCATTTACCTTATTCTGCATCGTCTACTCTATTTCCTCCTTCGAGTATAAAAAAGAATGGAAACCGTTTATTAAAAAGAACTTTGGATCCTTAATTTTTTTTTAAGAATATTTAACTTTAAATAATATATCGTCTGTTCTGTTAGGATACAATTTCCCTGTCTACTTCTGCCAATTTTTTGCTGGAACCGTCTAGATTATATTCAAAAAATTTCCACACACATATCAGACTGAAAGCACTTAAAAATGGAAACATCGTATAACTTTGCAAATAGAAAAACAACAGTGGACAAAATGGCAATGGCCGCCAAATTCGTTTTTCGTTACGTTCTAAATAGACAAACACTATTTGGTTTGGTTGAATTTTATTTAGTAGGACTTAAAGAAGAATAATTTTTGTACATTTTGTTGGAGGGAAAAGTCTAATACAATTTAGAAATACGGTCATAGCTAGAATACCGCTTTAAACATACATTTATCTTTAAAATGAGGCATTATTGAAGTTGTCTTTGTTTAATGATAAAACAATGTTGTTAATACATTTAATTCTTTAAGGGTACATGATAACATGTACCCTTAAAGAATTAAAAGTTTATGAGAATAATTAAACATTTATATTATTGTCATAATATGTAATCTATATATATAAGTGATTTACCACTCACTGACTGATCATGATATCTCCGAAATTTTCTGTGCGATTAACTTAAAATTTTACGTAGTTACTTCTTTTATGATGTAGAAGACGACGACTAAGAACAGATTTTACGAAATTCCTATCCCAACGGATTTCAACTTTTTGCATTTCGCCAAGTTTTAAACCTGTAGAAGCTACACACTTAACGCGGGGGTAAGAGTTAGTAAAACAACGCAAAATATGACAACGGTTACCATAGCAACGGTTACGATAACAACGGTTACCATAGCAACCTAAGTTCACATCTAAATTAATAATGTGTCCAGCGAAGCAGGCAGGAATAAGATAGTATTTTTATATTTTTATATAAAAGGGTTACATACATAGTTTATAATAGCTTACATCTAATAGAATTAGTATATGTAAAGATAGTATGTATGTATATGTATATGTATATATTCCTACTTCATGCACCAACTACTGCAACTTTAAAGAAATATCCTTGTAGTAGGTTGTTTGTAACAAATCACTAAGTGATAAGACCGCCTTTGTAAGTTGAATATAGCAATAAATTTACTGTTCTTTTATATATATATTGTATGCAAAAAAGTATATATATTAAATAAATAGATAAGTAGTTAGTTAATTATTTGTTTCCTTCAGCTAAGCACAAACATTATGTATAGAAACTTCTTAACCGCATGTAAGATACTACTTTGTACTTGCGAAGGCGCTGTTTGATCCTTAGTAATAATAAAGTTTCTTGACTCCATGACTAACTACAAATAGAAAGCTACCCACTTCATTGTTATTTGATAACATTTTATTACAATTTTATTTACAATCGACTGTTGTTTGATAAAAAATTGTATCTTCCTTTATTAGTCTGTTAAAAGATCTCACTTCAACAATTAATATTTGATTGAGCGAAGCTAGCGAAGCGAGCGGAGCGCTCTAGACTATTTCACATTCTTGTCACAAATAGCCTCGAAAACTACTTGACAAATATAATATATAGTATGGATTATGTTATATATGTGTGCAACCAAATACTTATTATACACACACCCACACATGGACAATAAGAAAAGATTTATTACTTCTAAGAAAATATTTTTCTTAGGAGAAATAGTTACACGGTTCAATTAAAAATTTCATTACTTTTCATTTTCATGAACCCTACCAGTTATTTACGATATCTATTTGAAAGCTAGTATAAAATTTTTAATAGTTCGTATCCTCATATATTTAAATTAAACAGAATATGAATATTTTTGACATATTTAATTCCCAAAGCTGACGCTAAAAGTATAAAGCCAACCGACACAAAACTGCACATTTCCGACGAAATGAACTCATAAATCCGCTTCCCTAATTTTAGTATATTAAAATTGTGCACCAAAGCCATCGTGATAAATTAAATGTATAAATTTAAGTTACCGCATCTAAGGAGAGCAACAAAGCAAAAATTTTCAAAGCGAATCCAGGTCGCTGCGGATTAAGGGTACTCAGGGATGAGATGTGATCGAGTCATTGTATCCTGGATATAATGGACAATGCGCTATAAACTAGACTAGACTTTTAAAAAAAACATAAAATGAATTATTCATTAAAAGAGATTATAGATGGCTCTGGTGTTGTTGTATCATGAATATCATACAATGTATTAATTCAATCTAAAGTAAATAAGTTTTTTGTCAGTAAAAGTACTGTGACTCTCCCAAATCGTTTACACAAATGGAATGCAATCAAATCTTGCACTCACTACTGATTTGATGGCTGAGTTTTGTATCAATACGACAACATTTAGAATTCAACTAGATTTTTAGGATAAAATAAAATTTCATTTCAAATATATTTCATTTCAGAATGAATTCATTTTAAACCTTTTTAATCGAATTGATATAAAAAAAGATAACTTTTTTACGTCAATTAAGTTATTTACTAATATATATATAGTATATGTGACTGTGCAATATCATTTAAATAATATCATTGCATGAACTTATTCAGTAAAACGCTAGGTGGTGCGGAAAAATATGCGGTAAAATTAACCACAAGTTTGCTTTTGCTTCAAGCGTGCATTACCGTTATTTTCTATGAGTTTTTATAAAATGGAAAAAATATTTACGTTTTATAAACCGTTTAGCGATCATTTAAATTTATTTAAGTTGTTTTTGACAAAGTTACAATTATAATGTATTTTATGGTTATTATTTCTACCAATGTTAAATATAAGACTAGTTTTTTCTGCGGCTCCGCTCGTTCTAAGTTCGATATTGGTTGGTAAGTTTTAACTTTATCGTTTTAGTATGCTCTAGTTTTTATCAAGAGTATTGATTTATAAAAAGACAGACAGACAGATATAAGATGATTATTTATCACAATATGTTCAGAACAACAAAATATACATACAGTATTATAGGTTTATACAGTATATTTGATAGATATTAGTATTTTGTATGTGGTAAAATATTAAAAGTATAGTATAACATTACAATACTATAAGAAAATAAATACTTTGATATTAACGCGAGTAAAACTGTTAAGCTTTTAACTTTTATACTTAATTTTGGTTTATGGAAAGATAAAAGATAAGATGACAACTTTATAAAGAAATGTGATTGTTATCAATAAGGCAATCGACCAATCAGGAAGGTTAACATGGAATTGATATCAAATTATTATTACTCTCGAGAAACCGGATATTCGCAGTGTTGTTCTAATAAAGTACAAAAGAAAATAAAGTATTCAATTCCTTGAATATCTTACAGCTTGTGTTTTCAGTTTACATTAAATATTAAGAAGCCTGCTCTGTACTTTGCTAAAGTGGAAATGGAAATTGTATGAAAAGTTACAGAGGGCCATCTTTGCTGAAATAAATGTATATTGAACTTACTTAAGAATCATGCAATCCTTGATAGAAATTCACCATCTTGAAAATTTCTCGTCTATTTTAAAGTATTTTTTGCAGTTTGAAAAGGATTTATCTATACGTTTAAATAAATTTTAAGTGCCTGTTTGTAATTCCAAATGAACAGCTTTTCACTCAATGCATCTGTAAATATATACGGTACTTACATCAATCAATTTTTAAATTTTGTTTATCTGTCTGTTTGTTCCAGCTAATCTTTGAAACGGCTGCACAGATTTTAACAAGATTTTCACTGGTAGATGATACCTGATGCTAAGGAGTGACATAGCCTTACTTACTTTAAAAATATATATATTTCACACTATCGAAGTCGTGGGGAAAGCTTGTTTACAATATGACAAAAAAAACTGATAAAAAGACAAAAAGAGTTTTTTTATCAAATAACCCTTAAAGCAAATACGTATAAAATTAAAAAGGGAAAATATAATACCATATTATATTCAGAGACAGTGCTTTGAGCATTAACATTATCAAACAGAGCTTCCACATCAGAAATACAACTTCAAATATTCAATGTTAGCTAACCTTTACGAGATCCATTACCTTTAAAACAATTTGTAGTTTCCGCAGCAATAACGGATTGAAATTTATACATACTTGTAATTAACAAGAATGTCTAACGTAACTGAAACTGACGTCAAAATTATGAACTTCTTATTACTTTGATGTGTTGTAAAAGATAAATAATTTAGTAAACGAAGTAAGATGTATTACATCGCAAATATATTAATATAAGAAACATATTTATATGATGGGTTCAAATATTGACTTGACTGTATATTGTGAAAGGGTTATTAGAAGTAAGGTATATGATTTGAAGATCATCAAGCAGAAATAGAGTGAAGATGTTATTCATTGACTCTCTGACTCTCTGACTTTACTAACGAATTTGAGACTAGTTATGGTGTCTGATACTGTGTTATATTTAAATTGGAACAATAAAACAAACATTAAATAAAATTCAGATGTTCTTAGTTATATGTTTGAAATGTTGTCAGTCTGTCTAGTTTGTTAATTAACTTCGCGTTTCAATTCACGGCAAAGCAAAGCTTACTAAATCTGCCAGGCCATTACAGTTCCAAAAGCTCGACAGACTTCTTTTTGTTGCCTAGCATAATTATCGTTCTCTAACCACCTCAAACCACTCATCATATTAAATCCACCTGCTTTAACTACTTCTTTGACAGAAAATACCTTCGAGAGTTATAAGGTTGAGCCAAAAAAGCTGCAGATTTCCGAGGAGGGTCAATACTTTGAAAAGTAATAAACCTTACTAAATTGCTGGCATGCCGCGGGCTGCACGAGGCGTCATCGCCGCATGCCGTCGCACGGCACCACGCCGCTACCTATAAAATAGGAATGGTATTTTAGTATTTATTATTATAAATTATCTCTGTACATTCTCCTGCGTATAACTCACTCACCATCATTCGGAACATCGGTGATGAAAAAAGGATCAAATCATACCTGTTCCATCACCTTAGGGAGATAAAAACTTGAAAAATTTATTACGTAAATTTATTTTCTGTTAAGATCAAATCTTTTTAAACATATTTTCTATTGTAATAAATAAAACTGACAGAAGAAGACTCTTTTTTTAATGAATTGTATTCGTATTTCTAATATAATACATAAAATACTTTTATAAATTAGAAATGACAAGCAGTGAATAACTATGTAAAATATTAAGTTAATCGGACATATCGTTTCGGATATATCGTGATAAGTCAGTGAGTGGTAAATCGCTTATAAATATAAAGATAAATCATGTCTTTAAAGTGATACACCTAATACAATATGATTTTATCCTTATCTCCGTTCTAAATCTTTGTCAATTAAATGAGACAGATGGTTCGCGTATCTCTTCTAACAGTGGATCATGTTTGCTCATTCAATGTAGCACTGGCACGTGTTACGAAACTTCAGATTACATTTAACTACGGATAAATTTCGGAGTCATATACGAACTTTGACTACAAAATAGGAATCTGCATAACTATGAATGTTATCTTATATGGTATAAACTTTAGGTTTCATATTTCATAATTGGTGATTGCGGTTTATATCAACTTACGTGTGAAGTTAATAACAACATTATTAAGTTTATATTTGAAAGTGAAGAAAGATTATATAAAAAGTACATTTAGATCCTAAACCTATATAAATAATAACTGATCGTTATCTATAAATATTATTTTATGCAGGTGGAGTCGCGGTCAAAAATTTGCAGCAAATAAATCAATACGAACTCAAATTAAATAAGTAATCCATTTCTGTATTCATTATAAGCTTTTAGTACGTACAAGGATAATTTATAGCCCTTAATCTAATCAAAGGCATATCACTTACACATGATCTCGATGGCTGTCAGTTAGATTAGAGAGCGTCACAATTTGCAAGAGGCTTTTAATTTGATGATGCAGTGCGCCTTTAGAACCCTCTAAGTCAGACTGATGGTAAAGAGTTTTTCTTTAATTAAAAACACGAGACTTTCGGAATTCCTTTACCTTAGGGAGAGTTTTTCACTTAATTTAAAATCTAGACGTTTATTTTTTGTATTTTTTTTTAAATTATGAAAATAATGGAATACGGGAAGGACTCCAACGTAGAAGAATAACAAATTTTATAAGGCCCTTGTGTATGTTATACATATTCAGTTTCTGAGATATGTTATTATGGTCGACACTTAAGTTCAGTAATATTTAGATATACCGCATACATTCACGATAACATAGTGGTAAATTCCACAAATGATAGTATAGTATTTAATACTGTTTGTGAGCAGTAACTAAATATCGTTCATGCATAAGCATTCTAAGTAGAGATCGAACTAAGCTAATTAACGTTACGTGGAAGCGATTATCGTTGCTGCTTTTTAAAACCAATATAATGTAATACAGTCTAACCCTATTATAACGAACCTTAAAATAACGATTGTCAATATTTAACAAATTTTGCAAAATCCCCAAGACTTACCCACAAGGGTTAATGCATAATATACGTCTAATTTATTAAAAAAATTGTCATAAATGTTATAAAGATTTTCATATAAAAACAAACTATGGTATGAGCATGTTATGAGGAGAGATGAAAGGCTCACATGCCTTTCATCAAAAGAGTTCTGGATATGGTAGTGGAGGGATGGACAGGTAGAGGAGGGCCGAAGAAAAGATGGGTGGATGGCATGAAAGACGATATGGAGAAGAAATGAATGTATGATGAACACACAACAAAGATAACGTCAAAAACTTCTAGTCTTTCAAAGAACGTTATTACTTAAATTTCAAATTTACATTCAAATCTAATCGAACAGAAAACTATTACATTAATACTCATATTTATTCTGAACGTAGTTTTCTATTATTAATATTATATTTTATTATCAAAACGTGATATTTTTCTATTTCCATTTTATACAACTACTTTCATCAAACCATATGTCTGAGGATAAAATTTATTATCTAAAACTCGGTCCATTTGCGAGACATTACGTAATGTTGACACAAATGTTCGCCGTATTTTAATAAAATCCCAGGGGATTGCACAAAATCCCGGATAACGTGGTACATGGATTACCACCTGCTCTAAATGTAAGGTTTATGCGTTAAAAACTCGGTGAAGTTAAAAATACCCGTTTAATAATTAACACATTTATTCAGTAGCATATAGAATAAATGATTGCAAACTTCTAACATCCATCAGCAACTATTCTGGATATGTATATGTATTTACATAACGATTGGTGGAACGCTGTCTGAGCAGCGTATATAAAATGCAGCGTCATCCTGTTTAAGATACAGCAAACTGTATAGCAGCTTAATATTTAAATTCTTTACTAAGATTCTCATACAAAACTCATTTAAATAACAGTTTTGTTTTCATACAAACGTAATCCAGAAATTTTCAAGCGACAGTCCATCATAGACATGGCAATGGTTTTTTATTTTATAACTAGCTCTACCCGTGACTTCGTCCGCGCTGAATAGGTTTTTTTAAGTTGCCTAATTTATTCCTTATTACATCAGATACGTCCCAATGAAAATTCAACTAATTCAGAGAGTAGAGAGAAGACACAGACAGACAAAAACTATAAAATATATTTTAAATTTAAATACCGTACATACTTTCACATGCATTTAGTGAAAAACTTTAATTTGAAATTACAAACAGATACTTCAATTTTATTAAGATATTAAGAAATATATAATAATAAATTTATATTTATTAATAATATAAAATAATAAAGTCTGTCCTATTTACTAAATGTAGTTATCACTTGATCACTGAAAGTTTGTTGCGTATAAATTAAAAATGTAGCAAACTTAAGTGGTCTTAATTATAAAAGAGGGAAAGAAGCGAATGATATTATAAATAAAAATAAACATAATTAATCTTGCGTGTAATATGGGGTGACCTAATTGTAGTTCAGTAATGTTGATTCACTGGAGGTGCCATAGATGACGGAACGGAAACCTCAATATTAAATAACACGCGTTTGTGATCAATTAATATGTTCAATTGTGGTTATAATTTAAATGTGGTTTTCGGTGACACATCTACAATATTTATATTAATGATTAATAAAGTTTGTTTGATATGAAATGGAATATTTTATAAAATTGATATTGTTATACAACTGGCGATGAAATCAAATGCTAGTTAGTAAAACTTTACAATATTTGAACCGAAAAAAACAAGTTTTACCTTTAAATAAATTGCCTAGAATGAATGTTTTTATAATATAATAACGTATTTGCGATCATTTTTATGTAAATTTTTTGGTAACGCCATTTTGGGAGAATAAAAAATGCAATATTCATAATTTTACAAGGTTTAGAGAAGATTCACAAAAACATAGGATGGATGGAACATGGAAGAGAATTGGTTTTCTAATTGCGTTTATTTACTTTGGTTAATTTTATTTGGGCGTTGAGATCTTTAGGAGTCTGAATGCTCTTAAGCTCACCCTGATGAAGGTCTGAATACACCTTTCGAATGACTTGTAGTAATTTCCGTTTCGGATTTACAACGATTTTGCTTTTATGAAAGGATTGGGCAGTCATAGACTTAGAAATGATTAATGAAAACATTTGTTTTCCTATTTTATATATAAAATTCGCTATTTAAAAACATACTAACCTCCGACCCGGATTTGCACGGGTGAAATACAAAAAAAAGATAGTCCACATAACACAAAAACAAGTCTGTTTTGGACTTTAAGTAGGTCAGTTATTAAACGAAAAGTCAGAAGTTTATAGACTTTTTTAAGGATAAATACCATCCAAACTTGAATGAATATTTTTTAGAAATAATCAAATTACAAATGCTGCCAAAAACTATATTAGTTTTAGATTCTGAATTATATTATTGTCTAAGTTATTCGGTAAAAGTGTTATGAACTGATAGCTTTTAAATATAGTTTAAATTTGATTGTTACTTTAAAATATTAGGACGAACTCTAACCAACACTGAGTATCAATTAATAAATAACTCTACCTTTTGTATTCCTTATTTAACTGATTCGATGAATTTTAAATCCATTTTAAAAAACCGTCTGAGCGTGACCTCAAAATAATTGTGTACCCAACGTTTCGATGAGGGTTAAGCGTCGAACACCTTCAACATTTCCGCCTTTTCATATTTCCTGTTTGTTTAATTTATAAGCAAGTTTGTACAGACTGAAAATTTCAAATGATTAATGGGAAAAAGCTATGGTCCATTAACTGGTTATTGCGTTCATATTTTTTACATTTAATATGAAGTTTAGTTTAATTTTTAAAGATATATCTTTGAATCCTATTTTCTAACTCATCCATAAGTCGATCGATTTTGATTTATATTAAACTATTATCATGAATCATCACATTTTCTTTGAGTTAAATTTCCAAAATGTCGTTATTAATACACCACTGAGTCCATTTAAAACAACTCTATAGCGTGTATATATTTGTACTAATTAAAGTGGAATTTGCAAACAACTATTAAATATAAATTAAGCAAACACTTAAATACAGAATTTCATGGTGGTTGAAAAATGGAAATTATACAAAATTTCATCTCAACGATAAAATATCTGGATTGATCACAATAACCCCATTAGTATAAGTTTAACTAAAATAACAATATATTTTATATTTATAAATAAAAACATCTAACAATCAATCAAACAATCTAATAATTCATATTCATATACATATACATATTCTAATTCTATAATTTTATTTATTTAATTATAACTATGATACAATGGCGTAATGATAGTAATTCTAAAAATAAATAAAATGTTATGTGCAATAAAATGATGACTACCCTCAATAGCGAGGGAAGAACAACAATAGATGTCACGTTTTTGCTACCCCATAAACTTCTATTTCAATTTATGGCACCACCCTCTGGGGTACTAGATTCATAGAAAAACACCCAGATATATGATTTTATATTGATATTGATGTTAGTTTTTATTTGGGTGAAATGTATTGTAACAATTGGATTTATACGAACAATATGAATGTCTATATAATAGTTATAATCTTACAAAAATATATTTTTTGAACAAAATTCTCAATCCATTTACATGAATATAGTATTTATAATAGGTTGAAAATAAAAACAGTAAATATACCAGTCCAATTAAAATATGATTTCAATAAATCAAACCATACAAAAAGTATAACATATAACAAATTCGAACTCTTTGACTGTTCGTGTTCTTGAATTATTAAAATCTACTTATGTGTTAAAAATATTATTGAATTTCATATAAAGCTTTAGTAAATTTAATTCAAAAAGTGTTTTTGGGTCACCGATATATCGTTCATTTTGTTGTCGATTCGCAGAAGGTTTTTTGAATGTATGAATATTTTTGTTTTCAGGTTTTATTGAGTCAGACAGAGCGTTTTCATTTTTATTACAAAGATTTGTGAATCGAGCAATTTATCAGATTATATCATATAATGAAATCTTGGATGAAAGAATGATTATTTGTTACAGATCAGATATGTTACATTCATTTAAAAAAGCAATGGCAATTAAACATTATGACTCAAATAATAAAAGGAGAAAAATATATTTTTGGTCTAATACTGTTATTATAAATACATCTTAATGTTATTTCAAATAACCTGAAAATATTCTTTTTTATTTTATTTAATAAATAATGTGCAATCATATACTTAAATTTTTATAAACATATGTCTACTAAATCATAGATATAACAAAATTTATAATATATATATTTACCTCTCACTGACTCATCACGAAATCTCCGAAACTATCTGTCCGATTAACTTAACATTTTACATAGTTACTTCTTTTGTGTCCTAAACGTAGTGGACTAAGAACGTATTTTACGGAATTCCTATCTCAACAGATTTTAACTTTTTGCATTTAGCCAAGTTTTAAACCTGTAGGAGCTACACACTTAACGCGGGGCTAAGAGATAACGGAAAATATGACAAAGGTTACCATAGATAGCAACCTAAATTCACATCCAAATTAATAGTGTGCCAGCGAAGCGGCAGGGAATAAGCTAGTAGTGTTATATTTATATGAACAATAAACGCTTTTATGTCAAATATTATGTTTAAACATTTCAATAATACACAGTCTAGAAACAAAGTTAATTTTATCGTCCTTTACATACAAGGCATCTTTTAAAATCCCCCTTAAGAATAGAACAGAACAAAGTAGATGTCTCTTGATTGTGGACGCCATATCATTACTATTCATGGAATTTAAAATAGTTTCTACTCACCTTGCACGTTTGAATGACCACTTCATTTTTTTATTCTCTTACACAGATTAAAAATATGTAGTAGATATAAACTTTGATTACATTTTTCACAATCTTTCCAAAATCATAAATGCTCTAACTGCGGTTTGGTTTATGTTGTAGTCTGTAATCCTATTATGCCTATTATGTGTGTGTGTGTGCCATGAACAAGCACACGTATGCACACGCACGCACATGCCCACACACACACCGGAAGAAAGTTAAAACGAATTTTTATATTTTTTATATAAACGTATTATATTATAGTGGGTTCCGAAAGCAATTATTGAATTATCTTCGAAATAATATGGTTTTCAGGGTTAATTATTTTCAGTACCTCATACGTTTATTAACATAATTCTTTAATTTATTAAAAGAAACTGACATGTAGATTTTTCGTAGCGTTTGGCGCTCCGTCGTCTCTGGCTACCCTACCAGGGATATGGCGTGAAGATAAATAAATAAATATGTAATTTTTTTGGTATATCCGGAGAAAGAAATGCTAAGAAGATAAATATAATGACATGGACACATGTAAGATGATCTTATTTATTTATCTATTGGACTATTAAATAATTTAATATGATTTATGATGCTATTACTTACAAAGGAAATTTGCTTTCTTTGCGCCTCCATTATGGCGTTCACCAGTCTCAAGTACATGGAATATATTCAAGCTTATTATATATTCAAGTGATGAATACTTTGAACATCGATCAATGTTGGACAAGTCCATTAGATACAATAAATTATTCACTGCATTCCTTGATCCATCACTTACTCTGATGAAGCGTCTCAGCTCGAGCTAAACGCATTAATATTCTTCTATAGTTGATGTATATGCAATTTAAATATTTACTACATTCACTACATACCTTGTAGGGTTATACATAATATATAAAAACTTAGACTCTTATCTTTATTTGAAAGTATGTTATCTGTCTGATCTGAGCGGAGCGCTCTATTTGAAAATTTTTGCATCCGGAGCTTTCATAAAAACGGCTTTACCGATCTTCATGAAATTTTGCACATTTATAACGATGATTTATAAAAAAAAAGGGAAAAAAAACTCATGTCGTTGAGGAATAATCACCAAACAATAACAGTCCCATAGACTTCAATGTAAAGAAAATTCGATATGTGATATTTCAATATTTTATATTTTTTGCCTGCCAGTTTCAGCTTCGACCGCTGAATTGAAGATGGGTTACTCGATTCGCTCAAGTCGCTGAACTCTACCGAGATTTTGCGAGCACAACGAGTCAAAATCGAGGTTGGATTAGCGTCCCTAGTATATAACAAGTAACTGATAGTATACAGTATTAAATTTCCATTACTATTTGTTCAAATAACGGTAACACACGGTAAGGAGTTAGTTTTATTGTATCTTACCATCATTATAGAGTCACTAAAAGCTAAGCTCGTCTATTTCAACACAGAATTAATATAATATCAAGGGATATTTCAAGAATTACAAGGATACACATTGTTTACTGCACCGTGGATTTTATATGACTTCTTGCCTCGATTGTTCCACACAATATCCTTTCATTAGGTTTTCACAAGAACAAATTGCTTGCGAGCCGCTCGGGAGGCTTTCTGAGTTATATAGATATTATACGTATTAAGAATTGAATATTTAATAGTTTTAAATGTTTGTGAAGGATTTTGGCTTATCATACTAGCTGTGCCCTCGACTTCGTTCGTGCTTCGCGTTTTTAAATAAAAGTAGCCTAAATTACTACTTATAAAGTCAGCTATCTACCAAAGTGAAAGTCTTATTAAAATCGGTTCAATCGTTTCAAAGATTCGCTGGAAAAATCAGACAGATAGTTTTTTAATGTAAGTATATCCGTGTATACTTTCATATGTATTTAGTGAAAAGCTGTTAATTTAATACAAACACACACTACAATTTTATTTATATATATATATTCCTCTCTTCTTTGTTTTATTTTTGTGTTAATCAACATTGTTTTTATATTACAATTCGTTTTTTTTGTTGTGTTTTAATGTGTTTGATGTTTGTTCAAACGTTGGTTCTCGTTACGTTTGTTTAGGTTTATACATTCTGAATATTGTTTTTCTCTTGAATTTTTTATGCTAGGTTTGAATTTAAAGAGAACAAATTTATTTATTTTGTTTAGTTTAGTTAAGTTTAGTTCTTAATTAAATTTATAATACTAGATATAGTTTGAATTATACATTTTTCATTCGTTGTATATTGTTTTGGATTTTCTTTTTTTATTTTAGATAGTGACCTAATTTTTGACCAAGTTTATAATCAAGTGGTAACTGACATACCAATACAATATTTTTAGATGAAATCTAATGTGCTATAAGCAATATTAAATATAGTCCTCTATGTCTATGTTACCGGCTCTTCTTCGGTCTTGTCAACAAACATTTAATTATAAAGAATTTACCTTGAAATTAACATTTTTAAGTATTAATTTTTGCGTATTAATATTTTTTATTCATAATAAAATCATTGGTACATTATACACGCCACTGAGTATTCATTTCACCATTGTTTGTCAACCATTCATGCTAAAATAAAGAAATAAAAACTACGGTCTCGAGCATACGTAAACTATATATTAAAATATGATGAAAGGTTTCTCTAGACCGAGCACATTCTACTTCTGTATTGTGCTGTTTTGTCAACAGAATACGACAATGACGTAGGAAGCTCTACGATTATGGCTAAGCTAAGACTGCGTTTGATACATTTTGATAACAGCACAATTATAGTAATCCCCCTATAACATAGTAAGAATATAGTAGTGTAACGCGCTCATATGACCGTATAACGCCTTATGTACAATTAATTCATGTTTAACTTTTCTTATTAAAGGCTATTTAAATGGAATATCAAGAGAAATATTAATTAAATTAAATTTTTACTTACTTTTATTTAATTGTATAACAACATAATGTGCAATGGTGAGCGAAATTAATTATGAACTGCGAAACATAATTATAAATTTCATAGTGTAGAAATATAACTTGTTAAAGGGGGGGATTTCTGTTTATAACTTACGAGCATTACACTCAGATGACGTTCGATATATCGTTTAAAAGTATTACATATAGTCGACCTCCGTGATTGTGATAAGAGCAGTGATGATGATGATGAAGATGATGATAGCTATGCAACTATGCAAATAAATAATAAGTGTCTGTTTGTAATTCCAAATTAATAGCTTTTACTAAATGCATATGAAATGCAAGAAAACCTCTGAAATATCTGGACCAATATTAATAGAACATCCGCTAGCGAATAGCTGATGTTATAGATATAACTGAGGCTAACAAAGTCGTAGGCACAGGTAGTATACAATAAGATGTAAACACAATTTTAGTCGATTCGATAGTCCATTTATAAACGGACATAATTAGTTAATAAAACAGGAAATTTTCCTTTTGTTCCGAGTCCCCCATTTTGCGGTTACAATGTCATTTAAATTTTCTTCGCCCTCATTATGTTAATATAACCGCTTCCTTACAGAGTGTCTTATCCTGTTTCTTTTAAACTCGCTTTAGTAATAAAAAGATTTTTAATAATGCAATTTACAAGAAACTATGTTGAATTTCTTTGCTCACTATAGGGTTATGGATGACAAATCCTTAATTTTTATTTAGATATTTTCAGCTATTTAACTGAAAGTTTATTTAATATTTAACGTTTACAACTTCATCACAAATACTTCTGTTGCGTGTAATTATTAATGTAATAAAATTAGTAATGTGTTATTGTTATATCCTAAAATGTGTTATACACTAAAAGGAAGATGACAAAACCTTAATTTTTATTTATATATTTTCAGCTATTTAACTGAAAGTTTATTTAATATTTAACGTTTACAACTTCATCACAAATACTTCTGTTGCGTGTAATTATTAATGTAATAAAATTAGTAATGTGTTATTGTTATATCCTAAAATATGTTATACACTAAAAGGAAGATGACAAAACCTTAATTTTTATTTATATATTTTCAGCTATTTAACTGAAAGTTTATTTAATATTTAACGTTTACAACTTCATCACAAATACTTCTGTTGCGTGTAATTATTAATGTAATAAAATTAGTAATGTGTTATTGTTATATCCTAAAATGTGTTATACACTAAAAGGAAGATGACAAAACCTTAATTTTTATTTATATATTTTCAGCTATTTAACTGATAGTTTATTTAATATTAAACGTTTATAGCTTCATCGCCAATACTGTTTCTGTTGCATACAATTATTTAAAACAATCTACGAAAACATAACCCTAAGAATAAAACTCCCTCTCCTCCTTCAGGGATTAATATCATAAATATCTCATAGTATTAATGCTACAGATGGCCTATCTATCGTGGTAAGGGTTACCAACGCGCCCGAAATTAATCTTCACCAGCTTACAAACGAACAAAGTGCGTGAGAAATATATTGGGTTGGTTAAACAATATATTACTTCTCTTATATTTCTCTACATTGGACTGGAGATTATAATGAATTATTATTCACCACAATTATAAAAGTTTTTGAATATTATTTCTATTTGTCTGTGAAAAACAGAACTCGATTAAGCTTGGTATTGTTAAAGTCAACATTTTTATACAAGTTGTAATAAAAATTAGTTTATAAAATTTATTCTAAAATTGTATAATACGTAACAAGAGATTAAAGTTTGTTTACAAGAGATTAAAGTTACAATTTAAATATCTATGATATATATATATATATATAAATAGATCATCATAGTTGGTCATGAAGTGATTAGTTATTCTATTCATGCTTTCGTTCCAAGTAAATAATAATAATAATAATAATAATAATAATAATAATAATAATAATAATAATAATAATAATAATAATAATAATAATAATAATAATCTTTATTGGAACCAAAAAAGATAGTACATAAGAAATCAGTGATCGAAAATGCTTGCATTAGTTATAAAACTGTGTCGCATACATTAACGCCCACCTCCAAACAATTATTGTTCCAGAGAACAGACAATATAAATAAAACAATAATAGTAGTTATAAAAACAAAAAGAAACAGAAAACAAAAACAATACAAAAAACATGTTATCCAAAAATAAGGTGCTTCTTTAGGTGTGTGTGTGTGTGTGTGTGTGTGTGTGTGTGCGTGTGTGTGTGCGTGTGTGCGTGCGTGCGTGCGTGCGTGTATGTGTGTGTGTGTGTGTGTGTGTGCGCGCGCGTGTGTGTATGTGTGTGTGTGTGTGTGTATGTGTGTGTGTGTGTTTGCGTATATGTGTGTATGTGTGTGTGTGTGTGTGTGTCATGTAGGGGGATTTATAAGTAAACTTATAATATTTTCGGTATCATCATAGTTTAGGCATTTTAACCATTCCAAAACTCGTCTTTTACATTCCATTACACTACAAGGATAAATATCCAAGAATTCATTTATCCTATTGTACAACCTACTTGCCAAATAGCAATATTGTCGCCTTGAGACTACTAGCCTGCTGTTGTTAATACTACAAACTTTTTGCATTCTACGTTTATTTACATTTGGCTTATAGGGAATTTCATAGTGTTTTCGTAATACTGTGTTTAAAATAAATAACTGCCTTACCGAAAATACCTTTGCGAGGTTGTATAATTCAACAGTAGGAAAGCGTACAGGTTTAAAGAGAATAACTTTTAGTAATCCTCTTTGTGCTCTTTCTAGGCTCAGCAAAAGAGTCTTTGGAGCACATCCCCAAACAGGAATACAATAAGAAATTATCGATTGAGCAAGAGCAGAATAGACAATTTTAAGAGTAGGGAAGTCAAGAGAATTTCTAAGATTCTTGAAAACATATATCAGTTTTCTGACTTTGGATGCAGTTACCATAATATGTTCATTCCACGAAAGATTATAGTCAACGTTAACTCCAAGATACTTTATTTTGGTAGTACTAGTAATCTTTAAACAACTACAATCTAGATTTCTGTTACAATTATTTGTATGAATAGATATAGTGAAAGGTAAGTTTGGCAGGGACACCGCGTTATGTGCAAAAGGCAATATTTTAGTCTTTGCGATATTAAGTGTTAGAAAATTAGAGGAGAGCCAACACATAACAGAAGATAGCGCTAGTTCAGCACGTTTTATACATTCAAACCAATTATTACCTTGAACAAGTAAAACTGTATCATCGGCATAAGTTATGATTTTACAATTCAGTAACTTCAGATTGCAAAGGTCGTTTATATAAATAAGAAATAAGGTAGGTCCGAGAACACTACCCTGAGGTACTCCGAATTCAACAGTTACTTCTTGACTGATAGTATCTCCAATTTTAGTACATTGTTTTCGGTCAGTGAGGTAACTTTGAAATATGTCATGAACCATACCTCTAACACCAATAATTTCTAGTTTTTTAAGAAGAATATCAATAGAGACGGTATCGAAGGCTTTGCTTAAATCTAAAAATATACCAATAGTTTTCAGTTTAGTATTGAAATTTTGAGCTATAGAATTTGTAAGGTCCATGACAGCATCCTCAGTAGACTTACCCTTTCTAAATCCATACTGATTATTTGCAATTATATTATTTTTATTAAGATGACTTATCAATCTGTTATTGAGGAGTTTTTCTAAAATCTTGGATAAGGTAGTCAATATCGTAATAGGTCGATAGTTAATTAAATCTTGTTTCGTACCACTTTTGTATACGGGATGTAAAATACCTGTTTTAAAGATTTCAGGGAAGGTGCCTGTCGAAAAACATAGATTACAAATATGCACAAATGTAGGTATAAGAGACGACCGAGCACTCTTTATAATTGAAACAGGTATGCCATCAGAACCAGTGCTAGATGTATTTTTGAGACCCAGAATGAGGCTTTCAATTTCGATATTGTCTGTTTTCAGAAGTGACATTGAATTTATCAAAGTTGGTGTTGTTAATAAAACACTTGGATCTCTTACTGGAGAAATAATTCCTGACGCTAATTTTTTTCCAACATTTGCAAAGTAATTATTTATGGAGTTAATTGTAATAGATGGATTTGACGATGCAGTTAAAAGTTCAGTGTTACAAGAAGTTTCTTTAGTTATATTACCAATTTTTTTGATTAGTGCCCATGTATCTTTTGGATTTTTGCTTAATCGTTGAAATTCATTACGTTCGTAAGCCTTTTTTATCCTTTTTAATAAATTGTTACAGAAATTTCTGTATCTAATGTAAGTAGTTTTAATAGTCGTGTTTTCAGGGTTCTGTTTAAACTTTTTAAATAATTTATCTCGGTTTCGTATACATCGCAAAAGGCCAGGCGTAATCCAAGGTTTTAAAATACTTTTTCTGTTGGGAATTTTTACAATAAAAGTATTTTTCTTGATGATATTACTAATAATATTTACAAAAAGATTGGCGGCGATGTCAGCATTTCGACTAGCTAATATATGACTGTAATCAGTATTTTTTAAATGTGTCACACATGCAGCTTCATCTATACGTTGCAATGTGCGTTTCATTTTAGCTGTTTTTATTTTTAAGTCACAACTGAGGATTACAGGAGCATGATCCGTGATAAGTGAATTTAAAATAAGCGTTGTTGCATTGCTTTTAGTTTTTAAAATAATGTGGTCCAGGCAGTTGTTGTTTCGGGTTGGCATTGTATGAGTTGGCAATAATGCATGAGACATAAGAGTGTTTAGGTAAGAATCACAATTGTAGTCTGTACTCTCCATAGCGATATTAATATTGATATCTCCAACGACAGCAATGTTTTGATAGTTACTTAGTAATTTTAGGGTGTTATCTAAAGAATTTATGAAATTATCAATGTTTCTAAAGGACGGAGATCTATATAACGCAATTATAGCTAATATATTATTATATTTTAAAATCAAGCAGTTTGCATCATCAAAAGATGGATATTCGATTGTAAAATTAATATCATTTCTAATATAAATAACAACACCATCATTTTGATGGTTGAAAGAGGATTTATATGAAACATAGCCGGCTAAGGAAGGAATGTATGGAGATTTGCTTAACCAGCACTCTGATAGTATGATAACATCTAACTTTATCGGTATCCTATGCAATAACAATAAAAAATTGTCGAAATTGCAGCCGATGCTTCTAATATTGACGTGAATTATTTTTATACAAGTGACATTATCGTATATATATAAATTACATTGTTCCGGTGAACATACATAAGACTTTGACACGCCTATTTGTTCAAGTTCATTACCAATTACACTGCTATTCATTTATAATAATAAAATTTTATAAAAATTTAAGAACTATTTAAAAAGTTTTACCAAAAATATAATACAAAAGGATAGCTATGTAAGGGCAACACGGGAGTCAATAATGTTAGCAGAGAAACCGATATAGTTTTAAAGTTACACAGATCGACCTTGTAGGTTATCAATAAATCTAAAGGTATATGATAAATGTTGAACATAGATCTTGTGGGTAAACAAGAAGTGGTTAAGTGTATTGAAATGAAGACATGATTGTTTGATGTATGCCTATGATTGTATATATGATTTAATGTTTTAGTGTAAAAAAGTGTAATTAGTGTTATGTGTGGTATAGTTGTAAATGTAGAAAATTTATTAGACAAAAATAAATTTGAACAATTATTATAAACAAAACAAAAGGTAACAGAGCAATTTAGTATGGCATAATTGTAATATACTAGTCAAATAGACATTGATTTTAACTTCAACAGATCCTCTTCCGAATTTACGCGTATTTGAGGTGAGCCTTCTTTTTTACGTAGATATATACACCCACGTGAGGTCCAACAGAAAGAATACTCATTTGTTTTTGCAAAATCACGCGACAGGTAGAAAATTCTCTTGGTATAACGAGTTAGTAACTCGGATATATATATTGGTTGAGGAGGGCCTGCCATATTAATATTTGAAGTATTTAACCTCATACCGTTTTTCAGCTTATTAAATTTCTTATAATTTAAGATGACATTTTCTTTAATAAAGATACTTGAAAATTCCACTACAATTGTTTTACTGACCTCTGACTTGGAGAACAATCTATAATTATCCTTGATATCCGAAGGCTGAAGATTCACAGAAAGTTTAGAGCACAAATCCAAAACAATAATCCTTAGGTCGTCCTTGGACTCGTTCTGTTTAGTCTTTGGAATATTTCGAAGCTCGACACATGAAGCTAATGATTTCCGTTCCAAGCTTTCAATTTTATTTTCTAGTGTACAAATATATGATTGATGTTGTTTACGCTCGGCTTCGCACTTATCCAAGCGGTTTTTAATTTCATCATATTCCTGAGATAAATATTCAATACTTTTAATTATTTCCGAATTTTGTAATTTAATATCATTAATGATGTCCTGCAATCCTGATAGCTTTTTATCTTGTTCTGTAGTAAAAGTCTGAAACATCATACGCATCTCTAATAATATTGATTGCGGTACACTGTTGTCTTCTTTAGCGGTATAATTTCGCCTCGAGCGAGCAGTAATATTAATATTACCGTCGGTAGATAAACATTTCCCTGTCTCGACGTCGCTGTGTTTATGCATTGTACGGAGAACGGGGGTAGCAGCGGTTGATGCCGACTTCGCGGTGCTAGACATATTCTTACAAAGTACCAGGGCAATAGAAACGAAAAGATATCGTCAAGGATGTATGCGGAGGAAAATCACTTTTATGATGTTTGCTTTAGTAATTAGATTTGAATTAAACCCACCAGGCGTATTTTTTGATGCGACAACTTAAGCAATATTGGTCCTTACGCACTTTAGTTGATGGTGCAGATTTGCGTAATTCTAATGCTTTAGTTCGTTCACTGGATGTTAATAGTTATCACTTACTAGTAGCACTTTATGCACTCCTAATATATTTAATGATTTTTTGAATTAATTTTTACAATCTCTTTATATTGTCAACAAAAAACACGTCTTCTTTGATACAAGGTTCGAAGGGAGGGGGTTATATGTCCTCGAGTTATACTTTATTCTTACATAACAATTATTACTTAAACTCTACTACATAAAATTGTAATTAAACTAAGTAAAAACAGTATCCATTGAGTTTCTTAACAATTTCTACATTGACCTATCCTTTAAAACCAGAAACAAGACATTTGACATCTGACATTACAGAAATACAATGTGTGCCAAAAAGAAATAAGAAAGTTCGACTCTAAGCCTGAGGAAGACGGCAAATAAAATGAATTTTCTGGCAACAGCTAGTAAAAATACTTTTTACTTATTAATTATTAATATTGAATCTGATTCATTTAATAAATATTAATACCAGGCTATTGGTACTTAGCCGCAAGCACCACAGTTAGGAAGCTGATTTCTTTTTTACTTACCAAAATTGTTATAGCACTAAATCCTCATTTTGACAGACACAGTTGTCGAATTCGCTTTGAGAACCAAAAATCTTGAATTTTGATATCCTCGTTTGTTATCGCTTCAATTAGTTACTCGGCTTTTGTTGACATTTCAAAAGGATCAGTCTATTTGGCTACATCTTATTTTTCTCTTACAGTCTGGTATTTCCAAGTTTAAAATGTTCAAAAATCTCTCTCTAGATGTTACTTTGACTTCCTTTTAAATTTATTTTATACATACATATTGCCAGTTTCGTATAGTACTGATAAAATTAATTCGTATGAAAATAGTTTTCTTGTATCTTAAAGTTACTTCAAGGTTACACGTTGACAATTAATTTATAGTATTAATTATTATTCTCTAACGTTATTTAGATGTTGCCTTTATTTTCAACGTTTTTTAAATCAAACAATAAAACATTGCACATGAATAAATAATCTTTCTTTAGAGATTTATTTCCGATTGCAACGAAAAATGCTGATAAAAATAGAGAACACACCTCCTTTATAAAGGTTTAAAATGCAGAAGGGAATGAAATAAAAATGCAAATACTCTTCCATCCCATATGATAGAATTTGTAGGATATAAGTTAGACTAGACACCGACGTTCCTGTGAATTGTTGGGGTGCAGGATTACAGGAATTGTATGTTATAAAAGTTTATATATACTAGCTCTGCCCTCGACTTCGCGTGGAATATTTCTTTTTAAATAAAAGTAGCCTAATTTACTCTTTATAAAATCAACTATCCACCAGTGAAATTCCAATTAAAATTTGTCCAACCGCTTCAGATGTTATCCGGAACAAATACACAGAGATAAACCTAACCTTCAAAAAATTGTTCTTATACATATTATGTAACTACTGTTAATGTTTATATGTATAGATTGTAGAACAAAGTAAAATAAACACATGATATATTTTTTATTCCAGCCTTGTATCACTATAAAACAGAAATACTATAAAACAGGTCTGTAATTCTATTTGTATACACATACATATTAAATATACAAGAGAAGTAATCGAATAATTGAAGATATATGAATTTGGTTTAGTTAATCCACCCCAAATTGAAAGAGGCTTGTTATTATAGAAAAATATACATTTCTTCCATACTGTAATCACTTTAAGTGTTATGAGTTATGTATTGACATTCTTAAATTACAATAATAAAATACTCGACAATCCGAATTTTGTAATATATAAAAAATATATATATATATTTTATTATTCAGGCAAGATTTCAATTGAATCTACCGTATCTGTTGATGAAATTATTAATATAGATTAGATTAGATGTTCATATTCATTATTAATTAAGGGATTTACACGTTTTATTTCTGAATATTTATTAACAAATAAAGTGAGGACAGACTTGATTATACAATTAAGACAAACGAGCCACGGAAAGTCGCTCAGCACATTGAGTATTTTGTAAGGATCTTAACGAGTTAGCGCAGTTCGTTGCATTAAGTCAGACAACAAGTCTTAATTAATAAATTCTGCTTTTCGTTCTGTTAATAATATTAACATAAACACAACTATTATTATATTTCAATCGCTTCTATTTGTTACATTTTAATTTTAAACCGATGTTCAAAATATGTTGGAGCAATCGTGTATAGTATATCTCAGTGAAGGTGTAAAATTTAACAAATATCTGAGAATTAGATCTATAAAATATATTTTCTAAACACATAACGTACTTTGAGTTAATTTAAACGGAAATTGATACTTCAGAGTAACTGTCAGCTCTGCTCAGATGTCTCTCAGAAGCAAGTCTATCAGTAACATACATGTATATAGCTAATAGCTAATTTAATAACCAAATTTATATAATTTTCCTGAAAAGAGTTAACAATAAACATATCCTTCAAGTGATATAAGTTTTTTACTTGATTTTACTATGAATAAAACATCTGTTTTGATTACTTAAATAATTTTAAAATGGACTCTGACATGAAGCGGTAAGAAAGAAATTTATCAAATCCTAATGGAATCCCGGTGACAGCGTCTTTATGAAATCCTGAGTAATACTAATTGATACCTCAAAGTAAATAATTCCTCTTGATTAATACTAAACCACCAAATCTATCGGATGTCGAAATCTTAATCAGTATTTGGACTTTGTCAGTTGTAAATGTTGTTATTTGCGTGTGTTCTGTTGCGTTTGTAACTTGTTTTATCGTTAACGATGCCGAAACACTAACGTTTGAAAAATATTGAGATATATTATTAACTAGCCATTTCTGAGCATAGCATCTCGGTACCAAGTACCTGAAAGTACCTTAAAAAAAGGTATATCCAAAAAAAGCTTCGTGTTGCACGGCTCCAGGTATCAAGGAACCTACATGCTGAATTTCAGGTTTCTATAAGAAGTTCAGTGGTTTGGGCTGTGTGTACTTTATATATATAGATTATAAGTAAGCTGTTTCATTCATGAAAACAGTAAATCAAATAAAATGTATCTCGCCAGATATTGAATACCAAAAACTATGTTTTTTGCCAAATTTGGGCAGTGAATGCCACATAGACATCATGTGAATACTATCTCAACGGGCAGACAGCCAATAACATAAATGTGTTATAAAAAATAATTCGTAATGGCTTGAAAAACTTTTTTCAAATGAAAAAGTTAAATGGAAAATAAAGGTTTTAGTTCAATTTTAGTAATTTAGTTTTCGCCAGTTTTTATGTGACATCTATGTGGTAAATTTCAATATTATACCATGTTTATTTCTATAAAATAGATTAAGTAAGTATAGTATATAGTATAGTATAGTAGTAAGTATACTATATTTTTGAACACATGAATATGCAATAACATATAACACATAATATATAACAATACTCTAAGCTGAATATTCCCAAGAAAACACTTAGCATAAACGAGCTTATCTAGTTCAAATTTCTAGTATGCTTGATTACGCATACTAGAAATTTGATATTAATCAAAAAACATTATCTTAATATACATAGCACAAAGACTCACTGACTCATTCATAGCTATACAGCCCGAACCGTAATACCTAGAAAGCTGCAATTTGGACACAAGACTCCTGGCATATTGAATAGGGGCAATAAGAAAGGATTTTGCAAAGGTCTAAACCGCTCCAAAGTTACAGATAAAAAACTGCAAAGTTTACCCCCCGCTCCCTCTCTTCTCCCATTGCATTGCAGTAGAAATTAAAATAATTTGGCCAGTCACTATCTTTATTCTCAACACGCTCCAATGTGAGAAACAAGAGTGTTCCTATAAACCGATAGGAATGAAACTCTGTAGTTATCAAACTCAAGGCTTTCTCGCACTGGTAGCGAGTCATGATGGGTTGGAGGATATAGCTTGTATGTGTGAAGGGTAGGATCATGGGTTCAAAAATCACGAAAGTCAGTTCTTTGTTTATTCCCGTCGCGAAGCACGGGTAACCTGCTAGTATTTTTAATAAAGGTGATCGTTGAAGAAGCTGAAGGATCTTAATATAAGATGTCGAGAAATTATCAAAAACCTTGTCTATATTTATATATATATATATATATATATATATATATATATATATATATATATATATATATATATATATAAATAACAAGTAAGTTTAACTAAAATAAAGTAGGCTTTCAAGACTCATAGATATCATATTCCTCATCAAAATACAAATATTAAGAATTGGTTTTATACAAATTTCAAATACAAATTAATATATTTTCGTATCAGAAATGCGAGTATTTCATAGATTCATTCATATATAATTCATCAAATGGTTATTATAAAATAAAAAACCATTCAAAACCACTGAAAGTTTGAGCTCAAAAATAAATACGAATGAATATTAAAAAAAAACAGTGTAGCAATAATTGAGTATTGAAATATTGAGCTGATTTGAATTTTCAATAGCTCGTATTGATAGCTCAAGTTGAGCCTTGAAGCGTTGTAAAGTGTTCTGTTCAGTTTCAATTTAACCGTCATATATTATTGTTTTCTTTGTACTTTCATTTAAATGATCGTTACATTTACATTTAATTATAAACTATTGAATGTATTTTTTATATTCATACCAATAATAGTGCGTAATGAAATGTGAAAATAATTTCAATCATTATAATTAATGAAACCGAGTGGCATTGACCTATTTAATATTTGAATTGAATTTAACGCTAGCAACTAAATAAAATATATTTCATTTAGTTCATTAAATAAGATATTTAACATATACGAGTATTTATAATATATATGCTTTTTTAAGAGTAGAGTATTATATATAAATAAAATTTAATTCCTATGACTTTATTGGAAATACAAACAGTCATTAGAATCTTTATTCTGTATAGTATACATAATATTTATACATTGGATATATTTAATATACAAAGGGTATAAGGGTACAACAACATATCTATACAACAGTATGGAACTGATAATTGAAATGTTATAATATATATATATATATATATATATATATATATATATATATATATTATTATTATTATTATATATATATATATATATATATAAATAATAAATAAATGAAAACCTTCAGACAAGTTTCGTGTTTTAAGAATGGAAGAAAATTATTATTACAAATTAAGCCATCATATTCAAAAGAATAAATTAATTGTATGTAATTATAAAACCTATTTAAATATTGTAATACCAAAGAACTAAACTCTTCGTCTAAGAGATGTAGTTGAGATTAAACAATGGGGTCAGGACGGATCTATATCCCTATTCCCATACAATTAACAGGACAAGTCCTTCGTTTTCTCTATAATTATTTAATTCTCCTCAACAATACCGCCATGATGAATTTTCGATCTTAACACAGGGTGGAGAATACTTAAGAAAGAATATCGAACCATGAAACATATGCTATGGTAATTAGAACTTGTAATCAAATTTTATTAGACAAAGCTTTTACTAAATTCTTTTGATTTTCACATTCGATTTTCTCGATAGGTCCCTTCACTCTCATTACGATACGAAATATAATTAATTATTAATTTGGGGTGAAAAAGGGCCTTAGAGGGCTGACTTTTAAATAGAATATAACCACACCTTGTGATATCGTCAAGATGGTATCGTTATTTCAAAATAAGGTTATATTTTTATAAATCTCTGTGATTTTAAGATTAATGAATCATAAATATGTCAATATAATTATATACTCACAGAGTTATTTGTAAAAGTAATCCTTAAACGCGTTTCATATTCAAATCCAAAACACACATTCCTAGCACTGCACGATCAAACAATTAAAGTTTCGTACTGGAGGTGTCTGACAATTTTATTTATGTTATTAAAATATATTTTAATGATTTCTATTAAATCAAATAACATTTTATACAATATAATATTCATAAAGGTCACAAGAGACAAATAAAGATAGGTAAATGTGTGTTATATTTATAGGCTTCTAGTCTGTGACCCGAACTTCACCTTACATAGAGATTAAATGAATGGTACATTATATCGATACAGGTCTATAAATATAAAGGAGGCTTTACTTCACTTGGTTAAAAATATCTTTTCAGTCACTTAATAATTGTATATAAGGTCGTGTTAAATATATCCGTAATGTTACTGAGCATTTTATTATAATTCATTGTAAAAAATACAAGCATTGAATATAGACGAAAGGAATATTGTGATAAGAGTGATTTAATATTAATAGGGTCTGCCCACTAGTCTATACTATGACCATCAGTGCGTTGAAGATAAAATACTCTCTATGAGTTTATATCAAACAAAGCCCACACTGTAGCTTGCTGTGGTCGCATCAATACTAAATTTACGAGTAGCTCTGAGTACTCTTAATGTTAAGAAGGATTAGTGTATGAATTGTATTACTTGTATCATTATATGTAAGTATTATTAAGTGTAACATTGTGTTATTCTAAACATTGTACTCCAATGAATACATATTGAACAAAATAATTACATAACAGCGTTATATCATCAATATAAATTTAATTATGATCTTTGACTTATTAAGCACTACAACAACATTTTTTATTATTACCTAAAGATATTAAAGAAGATTTTAGTAAACCAAAAATGAAAAGTAGTACCGTCTGTGAAAGCCATCTCATTTACAGGACTTGTCAGTAATGGATGGTTGAGAAAGTAATACGAAATGGTAAATAACGCTCCAGTAATCTACAGCTACAGAGGACACGTAATTAAAATAAAAATACGGGTTCAGTACTTTGTGAAGTTCGCTTTATGTATCATATATTATTACTGGTTTCTATGTATAAAATATATAATATGGAGTTAGAATATCATAATATTAACGTCAAATGTAATAGAATAAACATTAATAAAATTAGGACACGTCTTTCATATGCTTAGAATTATATATAAACTTATATTTTTAATGATATCTTAGCGGCTTACCAGTATCAATGTATACAGATACTAATTGCTGTCTCTGACTGCACTTGCGAGAACAAACAATATATTGAAGATGGGTGATATTTTCTAATATAGTTTTTAGAATGTTATTTATTAAGATTGCCTTATGGTTATTTTGTTATGGTTGTTATAAGAAACTGAATGAATGGTTTTTCTTCTAACGATAAAAAAAATGAGTTATTATAAATTATATCAGTGTTTAATGTTCGATCAAAGCTTATTAAAGTATATTTCTACGTAGTTTTTTCCTTAGTTGTAAGGATCTAAATAACAATACAAATTATTATATTTATTTGTGTAATTTAGATTTTCGTCTTCTTATTATTGAATAAAATGTAATAATAACTTAGTCACGACACATTATGACAATGAATAACAAACTCGAAATGGTTTCATTCAATAGCACATGTACAATTTATAACCAATGAATATCTAATATTAACTAATTAAAATGTCTTTTTCTATAACATTTAACAAATAAATAATTAGATCAGTAGAATTTACAATTCAATAAAAATTAATAAACTGCTCTTGTTTCCATTCCGCCACACAGGCGTAGAGTGGAGAGCCTTTCCACGTCACCTCTCCGCTGAGCACGCTGCAGACTAATTCTATATGAAACAGATTCATTCATTTCTTTAAACCTTGCATTGAATAAGCTATGGGCTGTTTTCTTAAGAATTTTAACGTTAGAGAAATGGAAAAGGTGACACAATACATAAAAGTAATTGATCGGATATCTTACAATCTACGAAATTCAACACGACGCCACACATTGAACGCACTGAAATTAGACTAATTAACAATAGCTATAATTTTCAATGTTCTCGAATGGATAAGTAAAATCAATAAATCTTAGAAGCAATGAATTAAGCAAACTATTATCAAAACTTAATAAAAGTGAATAGATGAGCAAATTTTTATTGAGAAGAATAAGGTCAGGTGCTAGATTTATCTAAAACTCAAACTTCAGACGTTACGTTACGTTCTGAATGCTAAGACACTAATAAGTCTCAGGGTACAGAAATAATAAAAATCACAAATGACCGTATACCTGGATGTTTTATTGTCGTTGTAAATACACAGTTATATTTATAGAAGGGTAGCGTCAGCTTCGGAACGAGGAATCCTTTTTCATCTTCCCCTGTGACGTAGGTTTGATCGTATAAAATTATCTCACCATCTTCTATTGACGTCAACAGTGTTACCTTGATTATGTTTATGTTTTCCACTTTGTCTCATGTTATTATATACGTAATAACTTTAACCGAAAACGCTGACTTTGAAAGATTATATATTTGGTTTGTATCCAAGAGCCAACACATCCTTATATGTAAAACGTGCAATACCCAGCGATGCATGTTCTCACTTTACAGCAAGTGAGTTTAATTTTGCAAATTTGCAGAGCAAATATGGCGGTGTATTTTGAATTTCTGAAATAATTTTGGTTATGTTTTAGACAGTCTATTTTCTAGGTCCAAGAGGTGAAAATATAATTACTTTTACGAATAAAGAACAGCGAATAACATGGAAATGTTCGATATATAGTGCGTGAAATATTGTAAGTAGTGTTGAAAATAAGTATGTCTTATTTTCCTATTTAATTATACAATGAAACGATCTTATATTTATTACCTGCATACACAATACTTGTTCAGTCCCGCACAAATTAATAAAAAAGAACAAGTTGAATGAAGTAATTGTATATGTATTGTTTTCTTTCAATTTGACTACCACCATTTGCAATATATATGTAACTATTAATATGATTCCATAAGAATATGTAATAATAAGAAAAGAAATAAGGATCGAATTTTTACCCTTAAGGTTATTTAAAATTATATTCTATTTACCTTTATCATAATATCAACGCACCACGCTCACAACGAATCGTTAGTTATCGATGCAATCCTTAACATTATTGCTCTACTTTGTTTTCTTGATTATTAATGCTCTTAGAAATTTAATTCATTTGTAATTTTGTGAATTGAGAATTGGTAAGTTTATTTAATTTTCAATCGTTTCAGGACGTTTTGTTTAATACCACATACATAAGTGTATTATCAGGAATTCTGATATACAGTCTGCTTTGTTTTGATTTAAAATTCATCGAAAATGTCTATCACATAGTTGCGGTAACGTCTATATTTTATACGGTCAAATCAATCCACACATACCCTACTGAATGCATTAAGTACTTTGAATTGAAACATCCTGTAACCTTACAAATAGAAAAATAAAACAAGTGACGATGTTGTGGCAATATTGCCTGCAGTTTTTGTCCTGTGATCAAAAACTCGTCTTTCGTTTAATATCAATTTGTAGGATTTAAAAAAGAATACACTTTTTATCCAAATTATTGAACAAAAAAATCTTTTATTAATGAATACGTTATAAATATGGCGGTCAATAATTAATCTCATTAGATTTTTTGATATTTTCAACGAATATATAAAATAAATAAAAACGTATCATATATAAAATTAAGACACTTAATAAAAATACAGTTGAATTAAAATTAATTATTCTTTTATAAAAAATGAATAGTGTATTTGATTACTTTTTTCTTGTAGATATTACCAATTAGATAACCCTAAAAAATGAAAACACTGTTAATTTTATTTCTCTATTTTGATACATGTATCAGAGTGAATGTAGAGTTGAATGAATGACGAATTATTTATTCCGATTGATCGCTTCTGTAAATTGATTTCACATACGGTTTTGTATTAAAGTCAAATATTAGGATTAAAAGTATAAATAAGAATATCATATTTCAAACTATTTTCATATTTATAGAAAAAGCATAAAATTGGTTGAAGTTACACTTTATTAAGTACATTTCAAGTAATTCGTTAATCTGTTTATCAATTTAATAATGTGTGTGATGTACGTGTGTGTCCTTATCAATGATATTATCAGTATTTGTAGATTATGTTTTCATAGTAGTTGCTGCATTCGGCTTTACTCATACTAAAAAGATTTACACTTTCAAAACCTTACTTTAAGACTACTAATTGAACTTGAAGAAATTTATAGTACTGTCCTTTAGTATTACTAAAGGACAAAAGGACTAAGGGACTAAAGTAAGTAATATATATATATATATATATATATATATATATATATATATATATACATATTATACTAATTTCATCATTGTCTACTTACGAATAAACGAATGGGAATAATCCTTTTATTGCAGAGGAAACATTTGTTTTTCAACCATCTACTTAAAAAGTCTTAAGCTTAAAAATTTAAACATGTTTATAGGCAATTGGAAACATTAATTTCAATTGTGTTATTTTTTCAATATTTTGCATAGTCAGAAACATTTGGCAGTATTTGTCAAAGAAACCTAAAAAGTATCGACTCCGTCCGGATAAAATTATTTTTGAATACATTTTCATACTACATTAACAACAAATAAAACTAAATAACCAGGTTTAATGAAGAGCACAGTTTATATAACATAGTATGTGCAGTGTGATAACACCTCCGGTGTGCGGATCCTTCACACGAAGTCTGATAACTTATGTATTAAACTAGGTTTAGAGTGCATTAGAAGAGTTAATACATTGTTTACAGTAATAAAAATGTTTGGTAGGAAAGTTGTATTGCTAATTCAGTTTTTAGATTTAGCGATTAATATACATGTAGATTTTTTTAACATATTCAATGATAAGTTATATTTAATTTTATATTTAAATTTTTACTTGTATAATAGATGACAAGCTCGAAGTCATCTATTTCTAGTCCTCTATATCTCACTATTTAGGGCTTACACAAACTTGTCGGCTATTCTAAAAATTCATTTAAAATATAACCATGTTAGTGGTAGAGACAAAACATTACTGGTACTGTAGTAATAAGGTTATATATAAATACATATATGTTTAATCATTTTTTTCACTTCTGAACTAAACGACAACTTGTTATATATTGTTACTATCACAATTTTTTGGAAAATTTTTATCTATACCTTTAAAATGATGTACTTTAATGTTGTACACTAAAATAGATAACATTTTACAAAATATAATATTTATAAAAGTCACAAGAGACAAGTAAAGATAGGTAAATGTGTATTATATTTATAGGCTTCTAGTCTGTGACCCGAACTTCACCTTACATAGAGATTAAATGAATGGACATTATATCGATACAGGGCTATAAATATAAAGGAGGTTTTACTTCACTTGGTTGGAAATATCTTTTCAGTCACTTAATAGTATATCAGGTTGTACTAAATATATCCATTAAAGTCACTGTATAATTTTAATACTATTAATTATTATAAAAAAATCAAATGTGGAATACAGACAGATGGAATAATATGGTAAGAGTAGTTTAACATTAATAGGGTCTGTCCACTAGTCTATACTATGACTGATAATGCATCGATATATAAAATACTCTCTGTAGGAATTGATATCAAATCTACTGTAGCTTGCTGTGGTCGTATCAAAATAAATTAAAGAGTAGTTATCAAAACTCTCAATGTAAGAATTAGTATATGACTTGTATTACCTTCGTCATACCATGTGAGTATATTATTAAATGCACAATTGTTATATACTTCATGTAACACTAGAATGAATATATTTTTAATAAAATGTATATAATTTCATAACAGCTTTGAAACATTAAGCAAAAAACAACAGTTTTGTCATTAGCTAAATGTCAAAGGAGATTTTACTAAACCATAAATTAAAAGTAGGACTGTTTGTGTAAACATCTCATTAGCAGGACCTTCCCTTCAGTAATGGATGGTTGAGAAAGTAAAACATAATGGTAAATAACGCTTCAGTAATCTGCAGTTATAGAGAATACGTAATTAAAATATAAATACTTGTCCAGTAAGGTGATTGTTGACAAATTTGAAACAACACAACACTGGAGAAGGTGATACAATTAATAAAACTTATTGATATTTATTTTCAAATTCGATCGAGTATTACATAATCACTATGCACCACGTGTACACACACACAATATTAAATTACACACACACATGAATATTATCTCAATATAAACAATAAAAGCAAGGAATTTAGAAAATTCATCAAAACATTAAGTAAATAGACAAGCAACTCTTTAATAATAATATTAAGAATAGGTACTACATTTATGACTGGATGCTTTGTGGCCGTCGCAAATAGGAAGCTATATTTGTAGAAGGTAGTGTCAGCTTCGGAACGAAGAATCCTTTTATATCTTCCCCTGTGACGTGAGTTTGATCGTATATATATCTCCATCTTGTATTGACGTCAACAGTGTTAAATTGATCAGGTTTATGTTTTCGACATTGTCTGATGTTATTATGTACGTAATTATGGTTAAAGCGTTTTCGTTATTAAATTATTAAGTAGCGAAAGATATATAGAATCATCAGGAACTCTTGAACGATAACGAGTTTTTTTGGGAATTAAATTTGGGAGGTAGCCCATAGACTCATGACCAAGATGTGCATTGCATCTCTTCATGAGAAGTTTAGCTTTATACTCTTTGAGCTTTTTCTACTTTGAGAATTTCTTGCAACGATCTACGTTACATACTAACAATGTAATAATCATTGAAAATGCTAACAATGTACACGTGGCCTTATATCTAAAGCAACTTTTCTATACCAATAAAAGAAAGAGTATGCTAAAAATGTAAAAGAATTCACAGCTAAGACGACAGCCAGAACGAACATTCAAAGTTCAAAGTTGTTACACATACGAATGTAACACGTGTATAATGCACAACCCTAGCACGCAGCTCTGTGGCTCCACACCCTGTGGTTTCAATGGAAACAAAGCTTAATTGTGTTGCGATTCTCTGTTAGGACTTAGGTTAAACAAACACTGTAATTTCCAGCTTCTATCGTTAAACTGAACTTACTTAAGAGATTGTTTTTAGCTCCGATTGTTACATGAAATACTTCTATGTCTATAATATTTAACATATGCATTGACGTTAAGTACATTTGCGGTTGCACCGAACGACGCCTGCCCGCAATTCATTTTGCGGTTCGTTGCCTCTTACATAATCTTACGATGAATGACTGATTTTTCATTATAATTACCACATTCGAGTCCGGATAATTTTCTATGTTTCTAATTCTGAGTACCGCCTAATATAATGAAATTCTGAAGCTGGTTGCAGCAAACTTTTATCGTCAAGGGGAGGATAAAAAGTATAAAATTTGTTTACGGCAACTAGTTATAGAATTTGAAAAGACGTGAAAAAGACGTGAATTCACGACAGTGACAACAAGGAATAGAATTGGAAATGACGTGAATTCACATCAGCGGAAACCAGGAATAGAATTTGAAATGACGTTGAATGTTTTAAGAACACATATGTTTTTTTAACTTTTATGTTATTCATTACAAAAATTCCAGCCTACATAATATAAAAAAAACTTTCATTATAGAACAATGCTCCCCTTGTTAAAGTGGTTCAAATATATAAATGACAGACAACAGACGGACATTCTAATTTGAAAAAATAATAATAAATCACACAAAGGATTGTTCCATTTGACAATCTAACCATAAAACTATTGTTCACCAGACAGTGTCTACAAGTCGAATATTAATAAAATATCACAAAATATATATAACAATATATTTGTACCTATTTAAAACCATCATTTGTTTGCATTTAGTACAGTGGAAATACTTTTTTAAAAATGTGATAGTTAACTGTAAATATTCCCTGAGATCTTCATCGTAATAGGCTGTTAGCTTATGAAAAGAATGGCACAATTAGTACACGTTCTTCTAAATAATTTAGTAGCAGTTGGAAGCAAAAAGTCTAAACGCTTTTATACTCAGCATATATTTTAAAGTTAAAATTGAGAATTATTTCTTCTAAGTATAGTAACTTAAATACTATACCATCTTATATTAAATTTAGTCAAAACAATAACAATTTAGTAGGAATTAAATAGAGTGATTTAACACAAACGAGACGCTACTCAAAGCGTAAAACTACTATCTCGGTGAAGTTAATTAAGTGAATATCATCCCTATACTTAGAATTTCACCGCCTTTATGACAGACTAAATTAAATGTTGAAAGAGGAATTTGTATGACAGAACGTTCGTATGACCTCCGATCTTTGAAAGCGAGGTTTGTTTGACCTGTTTAGTAAATGTTTTTACGATTTAAAAGAGGAATGTAAATGCATTTTAAATTATCCATTGTTGTCTGTGATATAACAAAGACCGGGAAAAAAATAAAATATTATACTGCTTTATATTTTAATATTTGACAGAGATTTTCTTTCTCAATTGAATAGATATACTGATTATTATATTTTCGTTGAAGGTAAGCTTTATTCCTGACACTAAAGATTATAACGACATATTATGATGTTCAATGAGCTCTTTATGTGTCTCCGGAGTCATTAATATTTGACACTAATCGTTGACGCAGTGTGATAATTAGTTTAGCCGAGCCTGTACATGTCAAAACGCTCCAGTGACATCAGCATTTAAAAGTCCCTTAAAGTGAATACATTCACTAATGAATTTACAAAATAACATATAACATTTTAATAATAATATAGTTTCCATTAGAGTAAAAATATCTAAGACTGGAAGATATTTCAAAAAAATCCTACATTTTACGTAATTATTCTATTGAATTTTCTATACCGTAATGTCTTTGAAATATCTTCTCCATTGTCTTCAACAGGAACCAGCGGGTATTCAATACGTCCATCAACTTCATAAAGGAAACATCAATAGATGCTTTCAGCTACTTGTATTCATATTGATGAGGAGAAAGTTGAAAAAATACACGATACTGATACAATAAAATAAAAATATATTAAACTAGCTCTGCCCATGACTTCGTTCGCAGAATATTTTAAAATGAAAGTCTAAGTTATTCCTTATAACATCAGCTATCTGTCAGTGAAGTTCTGTTAAAATCGGTCCAGCCGTTTCAAACAGACAGAAAGACAAAAATTTCATATGCATTTAGTGAAAAGCTGTTAATTTGGAATTGCAAACAGACACTTTATATTTATATGTATGTAGAGATATATGTTTCAAATGGTATTTAAATATGTTAGTTTATTTAATTATTACATAATATAGTAAGAAATATTTGTTAGTTTACAATATAACATTATGTTTTGTCTATGATAAGATATTAGAACTTGATGTAAGGTTGCTGGTTGGTGTATCTTCCTTTAAATTACCTTTCAAATATTAAATGTTGATTTCAACGTTTATTATCTTATGTCGACAAGAATAAACATAAGCTATTTGATTAATAAGAGGAAGCACAAAAGAATTTTTAGCGCATAAATATAAAATAAATGAAATTACGGAATGCCATTAAAGTAAATATAAAATAAAAGGTTTTTAATTGAATGTTGCATCATTGTTACTCCAGCTTGAGTTTACATCATTGTATGAAAGACATTAGTGAATAAGCGACAAGCTGTAATATTACCAAGTTATATTACAATATAATATATAGTATGGACTATGTTATATATGTGTTTTACCAAATACTTATTATTGACACACCCACACATGGACACTAAGAAAACATTTATTACCTCTAAGAAAAGACTTTTCTCAGGAGAAATAGTTACACGGTTCAATTAAAAATTTCATTACTTTTCAGTTTCATGAACCTTACAAGTTATTTACGACTTCTATTTAAAAGCTAGTATAAAATTATTAATAGTTCGTATCCTCATATATTTAAATTAAACAGAATATTAATTTTTAACATATTTAATGCCCAAAGCTGACGCTAAAATTATAAAGCCGTACATTTCCGACGAAATGAACTCTTAAATCCGCTTCCCTAATTTTAGTATATTAAAATTGTGTACCATAGCTATCGTGATAAATTAAATGTGTAAATTTAAGTTACCGCCTCTAAGGAGGGGAACAAAGCAAAAATTTTCAAAGCGAATTCAGGTCGCTGCGGATTAAGGGTACTCAAGATGGGATGTGATCCAGTCATTGTATCCTGGATATAATGGGCAATGCACTATAAACTAGACTAGACTTTTACAAGAACATAAAATGAATTATTCATTAAAATATTATAGATGGCTCTGGTGTTGTTGTATCATGAATATCATACAATGTATTAAATCAATCTAAAGTAAATAAGTTTTTTGTCAGTAAAAGTACTGTGACAGCTCCCAAATCGTTTACACAAATGGAATGCAATCAAATCTTGCACTCGCTACTGATTTGATGGCTGAGTTTTGTATCAATACGTTAACATTTAGAATTCAACTAGATTTTTATGATTTAATAAAATTGAATTTCAAATATATTTCATTTTGAACATGAATTCATTTTAAACCCTTTCAATCGTATATATATAAAAAATAGATTACTTTATTATGTCAATTAAGTTATTTACTAATATATATATATATATATATATGTGAGTTTGCAATATCCTTGAAATAATATCATTGCATGAACTAATTGAGTAAAACGCTAGGTGGTGCGGAAAAATATTTATTCGGTAACATTAACACAAGTTTGCTTTTGCTTCAAGCGTGCATTACCGCTATTTTATATGACTACATGAGTAGGTTTTATGAAATGGAAAAAAATATTTACGTTTTATAAATAGTTTAGCGATCGTTTAAATTTATTTAATTTGTTTTTGACAAAGTTACAATTATTATGTATTTTATTGGTATTTATTCTTCTGTTATACATATGCGGTCGTCTATCAATGTTAAATGGAAGACTAGTTTTTTCTGAGACTTCGCTCGCTCTAAGTTCGATTATGGTTGGTAAGTTCTAACTTTATCCTTTTAGTATATGCTAGTTTTTATCAATAATATTGAGCCATACAAAACATACAGACATACAGATATAAGACTCTTGTTTATATACATACAGTATTACAGATTTATACAGTATATTTGGTAGATATTAGTATTCTTTATGTTTTAAAATATTAAAAGTATAGTATAACTAGCTGACCCGGCAAACGTTGTTTTGCCATATAAATAATTTCCTAGTAATTTCTAGTGTAGACAAAAAATAGCTTACTTATTGTAAGTATGTATGTTAGAATGTGTATATTGTATGTATGTAAGAATGTAGTATATGCGTGAAATAAGCATGGAGCGCTGTGAACGATGAAGGAATATGAAAATAACCAAAGGCAAACATTATTTTTAAGTTATTATAATTTATTCCTTAAAATTATATATCATTAATTAAACAATTACGACAGTAACACTATTAAACAATATTAATCTCTTAATGCTATAGCGTGAACAATATTTTTTGTTAGTCCTTCTTTAGCTAACACAAACAAACTGGATGGTTTACCCACTCGAGAGCATGCCACGAATAATTGTCCGTGTGAAAAACATGGTGTTCTCAAATCTAATCCACAAACAGACATCGTGTGACCTTGGGATTTGTTGATAGTCATTGCAAATGCCAATCTAATCGGAAACTGAATACGTTTGAATTGAATTGGCACATCTGTAGGTATAATAGAAATCCGTGGTATGAGTATATTTTCACCTCTGAACTTGCCATTTAAAATCCTGGCTTCGATCACGTTTTTCATTAATTTTTGAATGACTAATCGCGTACCGTTGCACAGCCGGGGCGGGTTCAAATTACGAAGCAAGATAATTGGAGATCCAACCTTTAATTGTAAATTATGCGTTGGCATGCCTGGCAAATCCAGTGAGTTCAAAAACTCTGTGGGAAAATTTACTGCTTCGCTGTCGTCGCAACCTGTATCAATAGATTTATATGATACCAAGTCTACATTTTTTGCCGCTAAAATTGCTCTTTCTGCAAGCCACTCATGATTTATGTACTGTGTGTGTACATCGGGAAATATTTGTTCAATGAGAGTATCTTGCGAATCAGCGATTGTCCAGAATTCGGTCGGTAATTTTACGTATCCAGTTTCATCTATAGCAACTTTTCCATCACCGATATCTAAGAGTTGTTTTGAAAATGTTTCAGCGGATGGATCTTGAAGCATTTGAACGCGCATATTTATTTTTAGCTGTAATTTTTCAACATTATGCCACAATGGAGATGATTTTAAGCAAGCGTTGATCTCATCAGCGTATGTTGAACGTGGAATGACTGGAAGTGTTTGTCTGAAATCACCTGAAAGGACCAACAGAGTTCCGCCAAATAGTTTGTCACTGTTTTTAATATCTTTCAATGTCCTGTTCAACGCCTCAAGTGAATGTTTGTGTGCCATAGTACATTCATCCCAAATAATAATTTTACACCGTTTCAGCACAGTGGCAATGGACGATTGTTTCTTAATGTTGCATACTGCGTCAGGGTTATTCTGTATATTTAGTAGCAGCTTAAATTCGGAATGAGCTGTTCTACCTCCATCCAATAAAGTTGCTGCAATGCCCGATGATGCAACGGCCAATGTGATGCCATTATTTGATCGTATTTTAGCAAGAATTAGCGAAATAACGAATGTTTTGCCAGTTCCACCCGGTGCATCCAAAAAGAAGAACCCACCTTGTCCAGCTGAAACTGCGAGCATAATGCGATCATAAATGGTTCTTTGTTCCTCATTCATTAGTGGGAAATTGCGGGCAACAATCGCTGCCATTTCTACAGTACTGTACTGCAGTTCACGATTCATTTCAGTATTCATTAAATCAGATGCAGTTCGATTTAGCGAATTCATACCGAAATTACTAATTGGTAAGTTGGCAATGACAATGCAAAGATCCTGAATAGCAATCAATGCTTCATTGTACATTTCGTCGCTGAATGTTATGGTTATATCGTGGCACCGTATACGATGTTGATGCAATATATCATCAGTCATTGAATCTTTATGATTTTCCCGTAATATCTGTGCTCGGGCTGGGAAACATGTAGTCAACACTATAGCGAATAGTCGACGAATTTGTATTGCTGTATAGTTCAATGCAGCTTCAGCAAGCATGCATTCCCACTGGTTGTCGTCTTCTAGCAAGCCGAGTGCAAGGCATGCATCTTTATACGTTGGATATTGTTGCCCATTCACCTTACGTATATCTTGAAATGATAATGGGCCAGTAACATTAACCAACAACAGTCGAAGATAAAAGCACTCAGTGTGTCTTGGATTGACTGTAAATAATCGCCCCAAGGCGTTTGATTTAAATAAATTGAGACATGCAGCAACTGGTGAGCCTTGCTTGCGGGGAATCCATGTTTTTGTTTGAGTCCATGTGAAATAGCGTGGTACTTGTGAATAGAGTAATGTTCGTGCTAAGGCACCAAAATCATCCGCACGATTTCACAATTCAAAAAATGCAGTGAGAGTAGTTTTAGGTAGATTTATTGCACGATCAATCGCTGTCTCGTTCGTGAAAAATACACGCTGACCGTTTTCAAGATGGATGGCTAACTGAACAACTGCTGGATCCCGTTCATGAATTGGAAAACCAAAGATACGCCAAGCAGCTTCATTGGAGCTGATGTACCGACCAATTTGGTAGAGCGTAATTTCATCGTTTTTATTCACTGGAGGAGCATTCACATTAGTATTTTTCACTCTAAATACAGCCATATCACTGCCTTTATGGACATACTTGCAAATGTATTTGATGCTCTTCACAGAACTGCAGAGCTCAACATTAATATGAGCATTATAAGTTTTGCTCAGCAGAGGCGAATATGGCACCACCCAATGATTGTCAATATCAATGTCTGTGTTGATGATATTTATAATAAATGATTGTCCGCCATTTTCAGGATTTCTTCGATGATATATTGGGTATCCGTCGACATTTGTGACCGTATCATTGGTAATATCTTTAGGGAAATTTTTAGTACATTTTCCATCAGCCATGCAAGGCGATGAACTATTAAGAGTACCACATGGACCATGAATCATATTTGTTGTAACAATATCAAACAGCAGTTGGTCAGTGGATGGATCTGGAATTTCCGCAGAAATGATACTATCGATTTCTTCAGGACGGATTTTGTCGATGAACCAAACCAAAATGTGTGCATGAGATAATCCTCGCTTTTGCCACTCAACCGAATACATCCAGCAACGTGTGGGACCGAATATATGTGATTTAGTAATGAAACTTATTAAAGACTTCAACTTTTGTCTGAACACACGTGCTGTAATGTCATGGCGATGTATTGCATTTTGGCCAGGCAGTAGCAAAGATGTAATCTCTGGCCATTTTGGATTACATGTGAACGTGATAAATAAACATGGTCGTCCATATTCGCGCACGAAAGTCAGAGCATCCTGTATATTATCGCTTTGTAATTGGTGCATATGTGATTTGAATATTTTCAACAACTCGTTGTGCTCGTTCAAAAGAGCATCTAGCTCGCTGACGATGCGCCTGGCATAAAGTGAATCAAGGTTATTATAATCACAACGTGCATTCACGCGATTGGCAAGTGCGCTTCCGGAATCCTCGCCGCCCATAAAGTAGATTTGTAAGAATTTATGTGGTTCGTTTGGAATTGGCAGCAGTGAGCCCATTTTATGATAAACTTGGCCTCTGATTTTGAATGTAGAATTGAATTGTTGACCATTTGCATTAGTATTTCGAACTATTTCTGTTGCTCCGAACGATGTCATTTGAAAGCATGAATTGAATCTTCGAATTTACTTCAGGAACACGTTAGAATCTGGATCCGTGCCGATAAGTAAGCCGTTCAATGGTTCAGGTGGTGTTCCAATTTCAGGTAGTTGACTTTTCCTGACGCGCAACACATCCCAGCTGGCTCATTTTTGAATTTCAGAGCATGACAATGCGGACATTCCTTGTCCATAGCACCAATTACCACTTTTGAATGAGCATAATATTCAATATCGGGCTCATACTGGAATGCTAGACGCAGGAATGAATCAGATATAAATGCTCGATGTCGTTGTTGGTCATTTGTTCTTCGTCTATTGACTGTGAAACGGCGTGATTGTCGTTGTTCTAATCTTCTGACTTCATTGCGCTCAGCTCGTGTATCTTCTGGCTCTTCTTGATGCAATTGCGCCATTCTGACACGTGCATCAGTATTTTGTTGCTGGATTTGTTCTTCTGTTCTTTCGGATCTGCTATTTCGCAAGTTTCGAGCTTTACTTGTACTGCGGCTCAAATCAGCCCCTTTGCGTTTTATTGGCATTGCTCACTGTACAAAACATACATAAATAGAATTAATGAAATTATTTAATGATGAAAAATGTTAAAAGTATAATTAGGGCCAGGATTTTTGCCGCAGTTTTGAAATGATTAGTTTTAATTTATGAAATTATAACAAAAATATAAGTTTTATGGAAAAATTTTTCAAACAAAAGTAAAAAATTAAATTTTATGAAAACATTGTCTCTTATAATTTTTTCATACAACCAATATTTCCATTGACATTTCAAAATAAAGATTCATAATGATTGATTTTTTGGAAACTATTACAAAATCTTAATTGTTCAATTGCATTTTTTTAATAAAATTAAATTAAAATTACATTTTTATAAGATCAACAACATTTTCGATATAAATAAAAAAAAGTATACTTACAACACAAAATCCGTTGTTATTGGAAGCTCGTGTCACGTGTTAGTACTTTTGAGGTTATAAAATCACTTGATTAACTAATCGTGCAAAATAAACACAAAATTGATAATTTAATTATTATTGATAAAATAGGAATGATTAAAAGTTAATATGAGAGTTACACTGAGATAGCAAAATAATAATTGTCAACGTTACTACTACACTTAATGCATAAACAATAATGATGGCCGACAACTGTGTAGGGAGTGAGAAAGAAAGGAGACCGGCTTCGTTCTCATCCCTACTCCGTGCTGTTTACTTGGTCAGAAGTGACACCTGGAGACATCTGGCGGGGATAACTAATTAAATGACGATTGATCAGTTTCGACCGGAAAGGAAAAATGATTAAATTACTAAAATGGCTATTTAAAAATAAGGGTTGATCGTAGAAAGGTGAAAATTGAGGATTGTATGTATTTTTGTATCATAAAAAAATAAAAATTAAAAATTTTGTCTAAAAAAAGAGAAAAAAAAATAGGGTTGTACTACCCCTAACATTTAGGGGGATGAAAAATAGATATTGGCCGATTCCGATAGATACCGGATAAGCACATATATATATATATATATATATATATATATATATGTATGTGTATGTGTACGTGTATGTGTATGTGTATGTCTCAAAAACAACATCATAATAACATGGACCCCACAAGCCTGAGGCTTCAAACAACACAAACGACATATAGCAAACAATTCTGTAGATGACGCTAACGATCCTTTAATTTATTATAAAAATGTTAAGAAATTCCAGTATTTTTCCGTTATTAATTCTGACGCTTGCTAATGACGGTGATTTGGAACGTTAATGGACGGTGAATAGGAATATTATTCGTCATAAGTTTTACATTATACTGAAATAGATGAATTGAATGAATTGATGATTGAAATTATATAATATTAGTATAATATCTCTTTTATTATAGAAATAAATGACTCAATTAGTCGTGTTTTAAGAATTGAAGAAAATTATTATTAAAATTAAACCATCATATTCAAAAGGATAAGTTAATTCTTTGTAATTATAAAACCTATTTAAATATTGTAATACCAAAGAACAAAAATCTTCGTCTAAGATATGTAGTTGAGATTAAACAATGGGAGTAAGAACGGATCTATATCCTTATTCCCATACAATTAACAGGACAAGTCCTTCGTTTTCTCTATAGTTGTTTAATTCTCCTCAACAATACCGCCATGATGAATTTTCGATCTTATCGCAGGATCGAGAATACTTAAGAAAAATTATCACATCATGAAACATATGCTATGTTAATTACGATTTGCAAACAAATTTTATTAGACAAATATATTACTAATTTTTTTTTATTTACGTATTCGATTTTCTCGATAGGATCGTTCCTATAACCTCATTACGGTACGAAATAATTAATTATTATTAATTAGGGGTGTAAAAGGGCCTCAGAGGGCTGACTTGTAAATTAAATATAACCACACCTTGTGGTATCGTCGAGATCGTATCGTGATTTCAAAATTAGATTCTTTTTTGCACGTCTATGCAATTTTAACATTAATGAATCAAAAATATATCAATATAATTATATACTCACAGAGTTATTTGTAAAAGTAATCCTTAAACGCGTTTCACATTCAAATCCAAATCACACGATCAAACAATTAAAGTTTCATATCGGAGGTGTCTGACAATTTTATTTATATTATTAAAATATTTTTTTAAAGGTCTATATTAAAACAAATAACATTTTATATAATATAATATTCATAAAGGTCACAAGTGACAAGTAAAGATAGGTAAATGTGGATCATATTTATAGGCTTCTACCCTGTGACCCGAACTACACCTTACATAGAGATTAAATGAATGGACATTATATCGATACAGGGCTAAAAATATAAAGGAGGCTTTACTACACTTGGTTGAAAATATCTTTTCAGTCACTTAATAATAGTATATAAGATCGTGCTAAATATATCCGTAATGTCACTGAGTACTTTTATTATAATTCATTGTAAAAAATACAAGCATAGAATATATAAAGAAGAAATATTGTGATAAGAGTGATTTAATATTAATATATTGCCCACTAGTCTACTATGACCATCAGTGCGTTGAAGATAAAATACTCTCTATGAGTTTATATCAAACAAAGCCTACACCGTAGCTTGCTGTGGTCGCATCAATACTAAATTTACGAGTAGCTCTGAAAACTCTTAATGTTAGGAAAGATTAGTGTATGAGTTGTATGACTTGTATCATAATATGTAAGTATTATTAAGTGTAATATTGTTTTATACTAAACATTGTACTCCAATGAATAAATATTGAACAAAATAAATATAATTACATAACAGCGTTATATCATCAATATAAATTGATCTATAATCTTTGAATTATTAAGCACTAAAACAAAAAAATATATTATTACCTAAAGACAAAAGGAGATTTTAGTAAAGCAAAACTGAAAATTAGAAACTGTGACCTCTGGAAAACCGTCTCGTTGCTCTAGCAATTAAGTTAGCGTATCGCCAGTTGGCGATACGATCAAACCTACGTCATAGTTTATGACGTAGGTTTGATCGTATACAATTATGTCACCATCTTCTATTGACGTCAACAGTGTTACCTTGACTATGTTTATGTTTTCCACTTTGTCTCATGTTATTATATACGTAATAACGTTAACCGAAAACGCTGACTTTGAAAGATTATATATTTGGTTTGTATCCAAGAGCCAACACATCCTTATATGTACAACGTGCAATACCAAGCAATGCATGTTCTCGCTTTACAGCAAGCGCGTTTAATTTTGCAAATTTGCAGAGCAAATATGGCGGTGCTTACGTATATTATAAAGGCTACAAAGACTATCTTGTTTATTTTCTAAATCTACGGTTTGAAAATATAACATATACATATTTGATGTTATATATATATTTCGTAATAACTGTAAATATTGTTGAAAATATGTAAGACTTCTATTGATATTTAATTGTAAAATTAAATGAGCTACCTGCCGACACAATATTTGTTCAGTCCCTCACTAGTCATTCAAAAATTAATTGAATAAAATAATTGTTTATGTATTGCTTTCTTTCAATTTAATTCTGTTACAGACATGTCAAATACACGATTGTATGCAGCATACGAGTGATGATTATTCGGTATTTTCATGACGTCATGAGTTCTTGAAAACATTAATTATACCTCATGGTAATTGAGGTTTCATATATTGATGGATGACTTTTTTAATAAGTTATGTCTTGGTAATTATTCGCTGAATTCAATAGCAATTAACATTGGTTTTTGTTTGTAACACTTACCTTATGCTGGATCGTCTACTCTATTTCCTCCTTCGAATATGAAAAAAAGGATGGAAACCGTTAATTAAGAAGAACTTTCGATCCCTAATTTTTTTAAGAATATTTAACTTTAAATAATATATCGTCTGTTCTGTTAGGATACAATTTCCCTGTCCATTTTGGCCAATTATTTGCTGGAACCTCTTAGGTTTTATGCCAAAAATTTCAACACACATATCAGACTGAAAGCACTTAAATATTGAAACATCGTATAACTTTGCAAATAGAAAAACATAACAGTGTACAATGTGCCGTAAATGCCTCAAAATTCGTTTTTCATTACGTTGCAAATAGAACAACGCTTTTTGGTTTGGTTGAGTTTTATTTAATAAGACTTAAAGAATATATTTTTTATACATTTTGTTAAAGGAAAAAGTCTAATTATTATTAGTACATTATGTCACTTTACACTAATGAGAATGTTATGACGGTCAATAATTAAACTTATCTGATTTTTTTATATCTATATATAAGCGATTTACCACTCACTGACTCATCACGAAATCTCCAAAACTATCTGTCCGAGTAACTTAAAATTTTACATAGTTACTTCTTTTGTGACTTAGACATCCAATAAGAACGGATTTTACAAGATTCTCATCCCAACGTATTTCAACTTTTTGCATTTCACCAAGTTTTAAACATGTAGGGGCTATATACTACACGGGGGGGGGGGGGGGTAAGAATTACTAAAGCAACGGTTACCATAGCAACGGATAATATGACAAAGGTTACCATAGCAACCTAAGTTCACATCCAAATTAATAGTGTGGCCAGCGAAGCGGGAGGGAATAAGCTATTTTTTTTATATGTGTGAAAATGTATCAAATAAAAAGTTAAACGATGAAATAAAAAATCAGTTGAATTGATAAAACGAAAACAGTTTTTTTTTTATGCCAAATGTTAGGATTAAAAAGGTAGGTAAGTATACATTATGTCATGTACACTTTAAGTAATTCGATAATCTGTTTATTAATTTAATTATAATTATATATATATATATATGTATATATATATAATTATAACCATGGACTCCCATTTCACTTGGGTAGCTCACTTCAGCGATATAAGCAGGCGCCTATATCGTTCGCTACACTCACTTAAACGTCTTCAAAATTTACTTCCCTTTAAAACTAAAATTATACTTGCCCAATCTCTCCTACTTCCTCTTCTTGATTATGCTGACATTTGTTATTTAGATGCGACTGAGGAGCTACTTGACAAATTCGATCGACTTCAGAATTTATGCATCCGTTTTATCTACGGGTTGCGTAAATTTGACCACATTTCGGAATACCGCCGTGAGTTAAAGTGGCTCCCTATCCACTTCCGCCGGAATGTGCATTTATTAACACTTCTCTATAAAATTCTTCTAAAATCTTCTCCTTCTTACTTGCAAGATCTCTTTCAATTATGTCCACCTAGACAATTGCCTGAGCGATCTTGTGTTTCCTTAAAATTTCTTGAGGTGCCTCACTGTAACACTGCCCATTACCGCAAATCCTTTTCTGTTCTTGCTGCTCAACTCTGGAACTCATTACCTCCTCACTTGTACGAAGACTGTCCCACTATTACTTCCTTTAAGTTTAGACTGAAGAATTACTTCCTCTCCCTCTAAAATGTCCTCGGTATATATATTATATTTATGTAAGTATGTATTTTATTTATATTTTTGTATATTTAAGAAATATGTGTTTATATATTCAGATATAAATGTGTATGTATGTAATTTGTATGTATTTAATATATATTTGAATATCTTTTTAATACTTTTAATATATATGTTTTTATATATTTTTTTTTTCGATGTTTATTGTACCTATACCGCGATTATCAAAATATTTTTTCCGATAACGAAGGGTTTCTGGTAGAGATCTCTTTTAAGAGATAAGTCATCCTTTTTGTGTATACTTTATTTTAAATAAATTGTATATTGTGATTTACTGGTGCATGAATAAATAAATAAATAAATAAATAAATGTATGTTATATTGTATGTATGTATAGTATAGTGCAACCAAGTTGTCCTCGACTGTATCCTGTATCCTGTGGAGTAAACAGGATTTACACGTTTGAAACATTACCCTAAAACTACTAATCAAGCTTGAAAAGAATTTAATCTCAAACTTTCATATACAGTATCAATACTTTGTTACATTCATTTTTAAAAGAAATTTTGTAATCATGTTATGTGATATTATATTACTACTACTACTACTACTAACACTTTCATTAAATGGGTTCGAAAACATAAATAAATTTTTTGAAATACATTTTATGACGTCAAAGTTGGCGTTTAATAAGAGCATCACATACTAATATAAGTAATTAGTTAATAATTTATTTCCTTCAGCTAAGCACAAACATTATGTACAGAAACTTCTTAACCGCATGTAAGATACTTCTGTACTTGCGAAGGCGCTGTTTGATCCTTAGTAACAATAAAGTTTCTTGGCTCCATGACTAACTACAAATAGAAAGCTATCCACTTCATTGTTATTTGATAACATTTTATTATAATTTTATTTACAATCGACTGTTGTTTGATAAACAATTGTAACTTCCTTTATTAGTCTGTTAAAAGATCTCACTTCAACAATTAATATTTGATTGAGCGAAGCGAGCGGAGCACTCTACTAAAGACTTTTTCACATTCTTTGTCACTAATAGGCTCGAAAACTACTTGACGGAAAATTATGAAATTTTGCAATCCAAAAGGCACATATAAGGTGATGGTTTAAATATATATATATATATATATATATATGTCGTTTAGGAATAATCGTCAAAAAACTAATATCCGACATTGTCCACAACGAAGAGTCACCCGAAATTAAGGGTCTGTTGGCGCCCCTAGTAAATATAATTATTGACTGGATTTATAATAAATTAATTAGTAATTCGTGTCTCCCTTCACTTTTATAAAGCTCCATTTAGCATACGTAATGATTATCTGGAACACACTTTCACATGTTAATTTATTTACAAGGTGTTATATTCATTACTTCTTTATTTCTATCGAAAAGATGATAATTTAAAAGGATTTTTCATACATAATAGAATATTTTACAAAGATTAATAATCCGTTTGTAGATAGTTTGATATTTATAAAATACGTTTTCAACATAAGCTTTAATTTCATCTAATATTTACTTTATAGAGTTATATTAGAGAATTAATCAAACTGTTTAAGAGTTGAACTTTACTCTAAAAACTTTCTGTTAAACCTGTACTGTGTTCTCATTTAAATTTAAAAATTAAACTAAACGATTTAGCTTGTAAGTTGCATAGTTAATACTGAAAAGTTTACAACTTAACGAGAAAAGGCAAATATTCTATAAGGTATGGTAAAATAAAAAGAAATAAAAGTCCGCTGGCAACAACTACTCTATACAAAAACAATACACGCTTCTAATAATGTGATTATTATAAAATATTGAAACTTGTCAAGGCCGATGATACGACACGACACGATTTGTATATATGGGCGCTAATCATTATCTAATGGTTATATTGTTTTAAAATTCCGTAATTATTTATAATTAGTTTTCAATATATTATATGTATTACATGTACATTATATAATAATATAAAACTTATAAAACTAAAAATATAAAATTTCAGTTCATTTGTAGGACTTGTTTACCTAAGGATATTCATTTTATAGATTCAAATGAAAAGTAGTTTAAATAAAAATAGTAATTACATTTTGTTCACATATTTGGTTATGACGATATTCAGTTGTATTTACAATACTGAGTTATAAACTCAAATGTAAAACTCATTTTAGTTTTTCTGACAGAATGTTGTTCTCATAGACGCTTCACAACTACTCTTTTAAAGTTACGAGTATTTGACATCGCTGTATTAAAAGAGTTTAAAACCAGCTTCGTTTGTTGATTTTTAACAACTGCATATAAAAATTGTGTGCAATGTTTTCTGCATATATGTTATATGCATATATAAATATATAAATATATATACATATTTCTATGCATACAAAAATGAACAGATTTTTTTATGAAAAAGCAGCAGAAGAAGAATTGTCTGTAGAACAATTTTAGTCAAAATAATATATTGACATGAATAATTAGTCTTTTACAAGAACTAACAATTGTAACATTTGTAACTCACTTTACTATTACAGTGTAGCGTTATTTACTAAATATATAAATAAATAATTATTGAATTCAAACAGTGATGAACAAATCTTTAGAATAATATAAATATAGTAGTATTAAAATTTATAAAATATATCCAAGTGTAAAGCTGTTTAATATTTGATTCTTAATATTTATGTGCTTCTTAAACGATGTTCAGTTACTCCTGAATCCTGTCTTTATCTATATCCCGAATGTAATAAAAGTAATACTTACTTCTTCAATCACCCATAAAGCGTTACGTGGTGGAATGATAATGATATTGAATACAATACTTATATTTATATACTAACTGTGACCACGACTTCACTCGCGTTAACATGTTTTTTTTTTATAAAAGTAACCTAAATTATCACATACGTCCATCCAAAGTCCTGTTAAAATCGGTCAGGTCAGTAAGACGAATGTTAGTCGAGCCATGACACGTAGTTCACTCTATGGGTACGCCATACTCCCTCAGGAATAAGGACTCCGAACAAAAATAGTCGAGCAAATTCCTATTTAATTAATCTGTGTATTTAAGTAACGCTTGTTGATACACAACAAACTAACTCACACACTTCAAACAATATCCCGACTAACTCTTAACACGTAACAACAAGATTGAAAACAGAAACAATTCTCAGAGAGTTATTAAAACCAGTGAGAAACTTATTTCATTAAACCCGTCTCATAATTACATTTTCAGGAAAGTTGTTTTCAGTTTTTCCAAATAACTGCACAAACAAGTAAAATATTGTATTTACTCATCTGTATATATATGAAATGTTTCTGAATGTAATCTCTTACCCTCTTTACTTTACACTATCGAATAGAATCCAGGGTTTACATTTTATTAAATGGAACATAACGATGACTTACTTACATATTAGTTTATTACTGTTCAGTATGTTTTTCTCACTTTCATTCAATTTTATAATATACATTAAAAAATCCATCTTCGTTGCTAGACTAATTTTATCTGTAGCTGGATGTACATTTTAGAGCACGGATATGAGAAAATGTTTCTCATTGTAGATGTCACAGCTTTTTGATAACAATGAAACTTATGTAACGTTAATAGTAGTAAATACTACATTGTAGTATAGAATATCGCTTGACATTGGTTAAGTTAATATTTTTATCATTGTATCCATAGTTGGTACAATATTAAAGATAAAAAATTTGTACTCATGTTGTTTTGACATTTTTACTATTTATTATATTAGTTATAGTAGAAATAAGTAACATAATGTTTGAAATTAATAATTGTAATGAGATGATAAAAGTATCGCAGAGTTGCACATCTATTTTGAAATATTTTTGATTATCGGATATTGTCATATCTTTGATTGTCATTGTTATTGGAACGTAACGCGGTTTACGGATAGTACGATTTAGTAGAAATCATCACGTAGCGAAATCCCGTATGCTGTGTATGTGTTTGAGTGTATCTCTCTCTCTCTCTCTCTCTGTATCCCTGTCTCTTTTTATCATATAACCTCAACACATTGCTGTACAGATACGTGGAATTTTAGTGAAAAGCATTTGTCATTTCCTTTTGTGTTTCATCAAACCATCAAAGTTCTATTGTTTTATTCTTCAGCTTATCAAGCATGAAAACAGATTATAAGAGCGAGACTTTTTCTTAACATTTAAATGATAAACTTTTCTATTTGAGTGTTTTTAAAATAAAACTAAGAACTCTTGAACATTTAAACATCGAAAACGCAAAACAGAATAGCAGTAAAATGGTCAACAGCTCGCCCAAAATTTGTTTGATTAAGTTTCTGTGAACAGGATTTTTGTTTTGTTTTTTTTGTTAGCGAGACTTTTAAAACATTTTGAAATAAAAACAGGATTTTATGTGAATTTTCAATTTTGTAAGAAAATACTTGTTCATCAAATAACTTATCCAATATTAAAATATATTACGACATATTAATATTTATAATGAATAATTAAGATTCAATAATTATATATTATTAAATAATCCCATGATAAGTATCTGTATGAGAGTTAGCTAAAGATATACAAATAAATATTCCATTGATATCAGGAGCTATCATAAACTAAGTGATTTGTTTCTACTGAATAATAAAACCATTGACTTAACATAAACATTATGGGTGTATTCATAATAATATTATTATAATATTTTCGCCTCACAATAGGTAAGGAAGTATAATATATATGTATTTGTTGATAGTAATAATGATACATTAATATAATGAGATGCTCAATGTTAATGAGACCAATGACAATATAATGTAAGGTAATCTCAATGTGACAGTCATATATTTACTTTGAGAAACTGAGATTTAGAAAAGCAAATATATGACAATTAATTAAACATTGTCTTCTCTAACATTGAAATGATTAAATAGTAATCATCTTCAGTGATGACGTCATGTAACAATAATAATATATTGCAGTCGATTACTATATTACTATATTGTTTATATATTAATTAATCACTGGACGTGTGTAAATGAGTCATACAGTGGAAGTGTCTCTGTGCTTTTATCAGCGGTCAGTGTAATGACATAAGTACACTCCTCATTGATTTACTATATTTTATTTTATACTAAAGCTAGATGGTCATTGAAGTCAGACCGGTCGTCTGAAGAGGAGCCAGCCTTATATAAAAATAGGTTTCAGGCAGTCTGTATTAAATGTTCTATTCATCTGACGATCTGACGATTCTGTCATACGAAAAACTAAGTCTACTACCAAGTCATATATTTGTCTAATATTGGACAATTAATAAAACATATTTATTATTACATTTTAAGTACTAATTCTACTACACTACTCTCTTATATTTTGTGATAACACTCCAAAATAATGTTTTCATTCACCTCTTAGTGTTCATGTTTAAGTAAAACACTTTATTGTTTTACAACACTTGTAAAACACATTTGATATAACAACATACGGACATTAACAAGTTTAATAACTAAGAGTTTATTTTGTTTATTTCTTAATATATAATAATTGTATATATATATATTTTCATTCTTATTTAATTTTCTATTATCTATATCAGTTATATGTTCTAATATGTACATAAACGTCTTAACGGCACTCAGAGACATTTATGTAATGTAGTTGTGAAGTTCTTACTTGACCCTTAGTAAGAGAGTTTCTTGTCTCATCTCGTGACTAAGTACAAATAGGAGTCCTCTAACTACAGCTGTTCAATTCATTTCAGTATGCTCTCTCTCAACCTCAGATACAACGACTGCTTTTTGGAAACAGATTGCAACTTTTTATTAATGAGGAGAATTCCTGCTCATTAGATCACTCCTCAACTATTAATATGTGATTTACTAATATAGGATTAAATATAAAAATATATGTATTTATATTTTTGATATTTTTAGTATTCCTTACAGTTTATGTGTATTGTCATTTCTTATAATGAAGCTCTATTCTTCTATTAATATATGTCTATAATAAAATTTCAATAAACTTTGAGATACAGTTTAAAATATCAAAGTTCTTTAGTTAATAAATTACTAAGTTTATTATTAACAGAGGCACGAACTTCAATAGCACCTAAGTCTTGATACGGGTACCACCTCTGTATATTATGTATTGAAGTATCTTCACCATTGTTGATATTTATAGTTTTGTATCGCGATAGGTAAATAGTTGATGCTTGCTTCAAACTTGAAAAATGCTATTTAGCGCCTCGTTTGAAAGTTTAACAAGTGAAAGGAATGTTGTCTTTTGCAATTAATGTTAAATATTTACTTATAATTTATTTGTAAAAATGATTGCTTTATGAATAATATATATTCTATTATTAGCCTAATGAAAAAGATATATTTCTTTACTAAAGCTAGACGGTCGTTGATCAACCAAGTCAAGTCATTTGGAGAAGAGCCAAGTTTATAGAAAAAATAATATAGATTTCTGTCAGTCTGTAACTTAAATGTTCTATTTACGACTTTTTAACAAAAACTTAAACCTGTTAGCCTTTTAAGATATTGTTGCATGAAATAGCCGGCATGAAGATTCCTATCTAATATATAGGCCATCTAAAACAGATTGCATTTAATGATTTAAAACTATGTTTTGTAAAAGTATACTGCGTACAACTGAAGACGTTGGTTACCAGAAGCAGATAGAAAAATTCTTTAATGTACTGACCTACATACGGAACGACGTCGGAGATAATATCTTTATATATTTACATATTTAAATTGTTTGTACAGATTACACTCAATGGTTGTTATTTTATTATCTTCTAATATAAATAATTATTTCATGCTTTATATGAAAAAGGAAATATAAAATGGAATCTTTTAGGACACCATTCAAGATGGTTCTTATAACTTTCTTATACTTTTACATTTATGTACCTCTATAAAGTGCTATTGAAATGACTTTCAAATATGAATATGTACGAGTTGATAAGAGTAACTCCTAGTCACAGTTCGGTCGGACTCTCTCGCTGACTGATTTATTGGGTGGATTAATTCTCTGATCGAATGGAATTTTCAAGAATGTAACAATAACTTTTTAATATTACGCTGGCTTCTGATTCATCAATACAAAGATCATTTATGAGACAAATCTGTCCATAATAGTTTTGAAACCTACTTTAAAAAAATTTTGTTTCTAAAAGTAATTATGGATCGCTTATTATTTAAAAGCTCTTACAAGTTGTTGTCATTGAGCATAGTACGCTGGCGAATACCACTTCAAATTTTAAAGGTGAAAAATGGCTGCCTCGCTGTCCCCTATCTGACGTTCCGCTAGAATGACAACTGTCAAATCTGGGTCAGACGTATTCCGACAGATGTACACGCCGTCACACTATCAACTCAACGTATAATAGAAAGAGTCAAAATACTGCGTTGTCTGAAGCCTTCACTTACAGAGGTAAATCTATATTAATAATTTCGATTAAAACTTCGCCTCAAAAATAAAACAAAAAAAATAAAAATTTCGAATCGCCAACATGTATCCGCAAAATACGGATTGTCGAGTATTTTGTTAAATTCTAATGACGATAACAGACGAATCGAAATCGCCATTTTGGACGCTAGCGAAACGTCACTGACACCGAAGGCCATCTTGATTTCATCATTTCGTTAATCAAAGCTATAACTACAATAATCTATCAAGATTAGGTAAAATATTGATGAGAAGAGTCACATTTAACTCGAGCGAAGCCGGGTTACTATCTAGAATTAGAATAGAATTTAATAGATGAAATTTAGTTTCAAACCGTCCTCTGCTCTAAATTCTCTTCTTCCAGGTGTGCGAAGCCACCGGCATAAGCTATTATAAAATAATATTGAAAACATGCCACAACTGCAATATTTTAAAAATTATCTATAAACATTTTTAGTATAGAAATATAATGAAGTATAGAATATGGATGTTACATCTGTACCGATAAAACTAATATATATAGAATTCTAATTTCATAATTATATACTTTATAATGTAACTCACATATCTTTTATATGGATCAACTTTGACGTTATAAATTTGATTTAATAAAATCTCTTCATATTTGGGAACTCATTTAATTAAAGTACGAGTAATAATATAATATCACTCCTATCATAACATTATTACAAAGTTCTTTTAAAAATGAATATTCCAAAGTATTGGTAGTGTGTATACAAAAGTATGAGATTAAATTCTATTTAGAGCTTGATTAGTAGTTTTAAGGTAATGTGTCAAACGTGTAACTCCTTTTACTCCACAGGATACAGGATACAGTCGAGGACAATAACTAGTTTTACTATGTTATACATACATACAATATAACATAAATATATATATATATAAAATTATGATAAAATTAATATACAGATTATCAAATTACTTAAAAAATACATGATAAAATTTACTTTAATTCAAATATTTTTATACAAAAATTATTTTCTTACCTCCCTTTTTAATCCTAACATTTGACATCAATGATTTTTTTTTAATTTCATCAATTCAACTGTATTTTTTATTTCATCTTAACTTCTTATTTCATACATTTTGATATTCTAAAAAATATCAAAAAATCAGATAAGGTTAATTATTGATCGTCACAATATTCTTATCAATGAATCGTGAAATAATGTAGTAATAATATTTAGACTTTTTCCTCTAACAAAATGTGCAAAAACTATTCTTCTTCAAGTCTTGTTAATTAAAACTCAACCAAGCAAAACAGCATTCTATATACAACGTAACGAAAAACGATTTTTGAAGCCATTGACACATTGTACACTGTTGTTTTTCTATTTGCAAAGTTATACGATGTTTCAATGTTTAAGGTCTTTCAGTCTGATATGTGTTTGGAAGTTTTTGGCATAAAACCTAAGAAGTTCCAGCAAATAATTGGCCAAAATGGACAGGGAAATTGTATCATAATAGAACAGACGATACGGTATTTATAGTTAATTATTCTTGAAAAAAGATTAAGGATCCAAAGTTCTTCTTTATATATATATATATATATATTACATGTATATTATATATTAATATATATAATAATAAAATATTTATAATTTATACATACATACATGCGTGATGATTAGTGTAGATAATTATATTATTTCAAATTATAATATTAATATAAAACTTATAAAACTAAAAATATAAAATTTCAGTTCATTTGTAGGACTTGTTTACTTAATATATTCATTTTATTATTTTATACTTAATATATTCATTTTATAGATTTAAATGAAAAGTAGTTTAAATAAGAATAGTAATTACATTTTGTTTACATATTTAGTTATGACGATATTCAGTTGTATTTACAATACTGAGTTATAAACTCAAATGTAAAACTCATTTTCGTTTTTCTAACCGAATGTTGTTCTCATAGACTCACAACTACTCATTTAAAGTTACGAGTATTTGAAATCGCTGTATTAAAAGAGTTTAAAACCAGTTTCGTTTGTTTATTTTTAACAATCGGATATAAAAATCGTATGCAATGTTTTCTGCATGTAAGTTATATGCAATTGTATATAATATTTTTATGAAGAAGCAGCAAAAGAAGAATTGTTTGTAGAACCATTTTAGTCCAAAAAATATTTCTACATGAATAATAAGTCTTTTAAAAGAACTAACAATTGTAACATTTGTAACTCTCACTTTACTATTACAGTGTAGTGTTATTTAATAAATAGATAAATAAATAATTATTCAATTCAAACCGTGATGAGCAAATCTTTAGAATAATATAGATATAGTAGTATTAAGATTTATAAAATATATCCAAGTGTAAAGCTGTTTAATATTTGATTCTTAATATTTATGTGGTTCTAAAATTATTTTTAGTAACTCCTGAATCCTGTCTTTATCTATATCCCGAATGTAATAAAAGTAATACTTACTTCTTCAATCACCCATAAAGCGGTACGTGGTGTAATGATAATGATATTGAATACTATACTTATATTTATATACTAGCTGTGACCACGACTTTACTCGCGTTAACATGTTTTTTTTATAAAAGTAACCTAAATTACCACTTAAGTCCTTCAAAGTCAGGTCAGGTCAGGAAGACCAATGTTGACGAGGCCGTAGACACGGCTCGCCACACCTTGGCGGAGTCCGTAGCCTGGGACCACCAGCGTGTTGAGCTGGTGGCCGTGGTGGGCGAAGACCTCTCGTTGCCGCGCCTCATAGGCGCAATGATTGACAGCGAGAGGTGTTGAGTCGCAATCGCCTCCTTCTGCGTGCAAGTCATCTCTGCGAAAGAGGCCGTGGAGCGGGTCAGGGAGCAGGCCTCCACCGCTGACCCATTCCGTAGGGGAAGATTGGGAAGAAGGAGGCGGGAGTACGCCCGCCGCTTCCTTCCCCAGCTGTAGTGCCTTGGTGGGAGGGGAGGGTGACCTCTCTCACCTAGTCCAGACCTACGTCGTGAGGGTGCTCTAAGTTGCTCGGAGCACCCTTACATGGGGGGGTACCGCCGGGGCGCCACGGTGAGTGCGCAAGCGATCCCATGGCATCCTATTAAGGCGTTGAGGGCATCCGTTGGTTTTTTAGTGGGTAGCCTTAAAAATGGCAGCGTAATCGATGCTGCCGGGTACTCCCACATAACCCTCCGACCATCATCTTCTTGGTCGGCGGGTATCCGTAACGGATTTTTCCACCGACAAAAAAAAAAAGGAAGACTAATGTTAGTCGACCAATGACACGTAGTTCACTCCACGGGTACGCCTTGCTCCCTCAGGAATAAGGACTCTGAATAGATTCGAAACTAGTCGAGCAAATTCCTTTTTAATTAACATGTGTATTTAAGTAACACTTGTTGGTACACAACAAACTCACACACACACTTCAAACAATATCCCGACTAACTCTTAACACGTAACAACAAGATTGAAAACAGAAACAATTCTCTAAGAGTTGTGAAAACTAGTGAGAAACTTATTTCATTAAACCCGTCTCATAATTACATGTACACTGAAGTTGTTTGCAGTTTTTCCAAATAACTGCACAAACAAGTAAAATATTGTATTTACTCATCTGGAAATATATGAAAAGTTTCTGAATGTAAACTCTTACCCTCTTTACTTTACACTATCGAATAGAATCCAGGGTTTACATTTTATTAAATGGAACATAACGTGGACTTACTTACATATTAGTTTATTACTGTTCAGTATGTTTTTCTCACTTACATACAATTTTAGTATATACTAAAAAAAACATCTTCGTTGCAAGACTAATTTTATCTGTAGCTGAATGTACATTTTAGAGCACGGATATGAGAAAATGTTTCTCATTGTAGATGTCACAGCTTTCTGATAACAATGAAACTTAAGTTACGTTAATAGTAGTAAATACTGCATTGTAGTATAGAATATCAGTTGACGTTGGTTAAGTTAATATTTTTATCATTGTATCCATTGTTGGTACAATATTAGAGATAAAAGTTTTGTACTCATGTTGTTTTAACATTTTTTAGTATTTAGGATATTAGTTATAGTAGAAATAAGTAACATAATGTCTGAAATTAATAATTGTAATGAGATGATAAAAATATCGCAGAGTTGCACATTTATTTTTAAATATATTTGAGTATCGGATATTGTCATATGTCTTTGATTGTCATTGTTATTGGAGGCTCCTTAACGCGGTTTACGGATAGTACGATTTAGTAGAAATCGTCAACTAGCGAAATCCAGTATGCTGTGTATGTGTTTGAGTGTATCTCTCTCTTTCTTTCTATATCCCTATCTCTTGTTGTCATATAACCTCAACACATTGCTATACAGACACGTGGAAGATTAGTGAAAAGCATTTGTCACTTGCTTTTGTGTTCCATCAAACCATCAAAGTTCTATTGTTTTATTCTTCCAGCGTATCAAGTATGAATATCGGATAAAATAGATTATAAGAGCGAGACTATTCCTTAACATTTAAATGATAACCTTTTCCATTTGAGTGTTTCTTAAATAAAACTAAGAACTCTTGAACATTTAATCATCAAAAACGCTAACAGAATAGCAGTAACATGGTTAACAGCTCGCCCAAAATTCCTTTGAGTCAGTTTTCAGTGAAGAGGATTTTTGATTTTTTCTTTATTGTTAGCGTGACTTTGAAAACATTTTGAGATAAAAACAGGAGTTTATGTGAATGTTTAATTTTGTAAGAAAATACACCAAATAACTTACCAATACTAAAAAATATTATGATACATTATAATTTCAAATGAATAGGTATTGACAAAATACAGTGTTCCTAATTACCAATAATGAAGTCATACTTTAATTGAATAAATTTAAATAGAGACAAATATACAATAATTATATTAAATCCACTTTGTGTATAACAAAAGCTTTTCTTCTTATATATCCTAGACTCAACTTTAAAAGTTTACAAACAGAAGCTCGTTAACCGCACAGCGAGACACTTTTGTAATATAGTTACGTCAGTGCTGGATCCTTAGTGAGAAGAAAGCTCCTTGTCTCATCTCGTGACCAACTGCAGATGAAGGACGAGCCATCTTTAATATAAAGATATTATTAAAGCACGTTCTCATTCCTTTAGATACAAATAAACTATGAAATGGACGAAGAGGTTGATGTCTGTGGTCGAGGCGAAAGTGGTATACAGGGACCGTAGCGTATGAAATGGACTAAAAATTGTAATTTTTTTTCTAAATTCAAAAATTTTTTGAATTTTGTAAAATTTTCTTAAGTACATACTTTGAAATACTGTCATGATTATATTATAAGTATTTGATTCATTAATTCAGTCAAAGTCTATTAAACCATTTTATTAATTTTAATAAAAAGCCATTATTAAATATTTTAAAATTAAAAATATTTTGTTGAACTTTAATACAATTATTTAAATTATTTTTTATTTAAAATATGTATCATACAAAAGTGTTCATTCACCGACCTTCCTTATTTCCAAATAATCTGTTTAAATTTCTCTTTTATCTTGAAAATATTCACGTTACTTTGTATTACGAGTTCTAATGAGATTAGTGTCACCAACCATCCAGACTCGTACCAATAACTTATCTGGATCAGACTGAACACGGATTATGATACCGAAAATCAATTGTTGATAAATTGATAGGCCCATATTAAACTCAAACTATGAGTTAGCAGTGACTTCAATGTATGGGATAACACAAATACTATGTGTAACTATCTAATCCATATTGTAGTGATGTGACTGGTTTATCTCTGTGCTCATTGCACAGTGGTACGTGTGTGGGATGATTTATTAATATGGAATGGTTTGAGGATCTTGTCAACATCATCTTTGTTAGACACGATTGTTACAAGTTCCTCTGGATGATATTATTGACAACAAGTTGTAGGAAGGTTTTATATTACTCTAGATACTATATATACTGTTTCTTAGTTAAATATCTTGTTCACTTAATTAAATGGGTGCTATGAGGTCAATTAATTAAGTAGATTCCTGATTCTGTATAAATCAGACAACTTTACTAAACTCAGATTATTTACAGTTGGTCAGAACAGATTTTAAATTGCTGATTTAACTTTATCTGAAAACTTGTCTTAATTAACATTTATATATTATAATTCACTTTAAAATGTTTCTGATATGTAAATCTTGTTTCGATAATAGTAATGTATTGAAGGTGATCTTTCAGTTTGTCTATAATTGTGATATACTGAAAGACATGCTGTTAATGAGGACTATGAGGGAAGTTACAACTTTGTAATAATATTGTTAATATAATCAAAATAATCTATACTTCCACCTAAATCTCTTTTCAATCAATCAATTTTGATTGATATCGTTCATTATCTCGAAGTAATCAATCACATTATGTTACTGCGCATGTCTTTTATCACAGTTAGATTTTCAAAACAAAACATTGATACAACATTCAAAAGTAATCATTAAAAAAATATATTTAGAAAAAGACATTTTCTTTCATGAATTTCTGAGCATTGACTTATCTAAATTAATACCTAACTCCACCGTGTTAGAATAGTCTTTCCAGAATTTAGCCTTCTTGTTTTTTTAAAAGAAGAGCTTAAATAAATAAAATTATTTTAAAATTGCTTAACATAATACTTCAATTGAATATATATGAGTTCTGTTATGTAATAATTACATTTCTGTAGTAATTTAAATATTTAGTCAATCAAAAATAGAAAATTTGTAAAACAGTCTATTATTTGTGAACAGCCTTTGTAAATTTAATAACCGTTTCTTTGCTATAAGTGAAGTGAAGTTTATATCTCCTTGTAAATAATTTAATATGTAAAAGTATGTTCCGGACCAATCATCATTAAATATGCTAAATTGAGCTTTATAAAAGTGAAGGGAATCGAGAATGTTTTAATTATTTACGAATATTCATTAATATATTATAAAACTAGTCATTAAAGGTAATATTAATAAACCATTAATTTAATAAGTCTAATGTTATTCTTAATATTACACTACAAGGTTATTTGGGAAAGGGAAGTTCCCTGGTATATAATAATAATAATAAGCATGCTTATAGCAATAAACTTTATTGTTTTTATATTGAAGTAGTTGCCTTGGCTACCGGTACATGGTTTAATCATTGAACACACCAATGGCAGAAAAAAAGAAAATTGTGTACTGGGTCAAATAAGGGTCAGAGGTCACGTATGACGTTGACACCCACTCTATTTTTTAGCCTGATTTAATAGCTTTTTTTATGTATTACACATAATGTGTGATTTGTGGGTGATAAGTGATGCGCGTGCATACAGAGTCAATTAGCTCGTCATTATATAGTAAGGATAAGGATATTGATGTTTTTAAAGGTACAGAGTATTTTAATAAAGTCATAGTATAAGTACTCATATAGTCCGTTTCAAAGTTTATTTCTTCCTTAAATCTCTATTTCGTACGAAGGATAAATATTTTAGTATAAAAATAGAGCCGTTCTAAGAAACGGTATTACAGTCAAAAACAAAAATATACAAAGCCTTAATAAAAGATAAAAAAAACCAATTACAATATGCTTTCAAACTTGTATTCTTTTTCTTATGTATCTATATTAAATATAAATATAGTACAGGTATTGATACTCGCAAATTAATTGTTGATGTGAGTTTTAATAAATAGGATTTCTTCACCTAACTAATATAAGAAGTTATGACCGTTTTTCAAATAGTATTTCGTTATATCTAAAGTTGTGAGAACGTACTCTGATAAAATAGAAGTGGTAAGCTATATATAGAGACGGGATGAGACAAGAAACTTTCTTCTTATTAAGGATCAAACGAGTTCATAACTACTTCAAACAAGTAATGTCTATCCGAATGTTATAAGAGTTCCTGTATATAATAAAATATATTGTCGGAATAACTTTAAAAATATTTTTATTCTATATTGCAAATCTAGTTTTGCTATAAAACGACAAACGTTCAATTGAAGTTGCCATTCTTGCTCTAACCATTTCAGCGATCGGATCTCCTCAAGATAAAGATTTTATTAATAATACATGGTTTCAATTAACTTTCGAGGATGAGCGGTGAGAAAATGAAGGCATTCGTGACCTTAATAATGCCAGCGTCATGTTTTTAAAACAACTACAGGCATTTTATAAAGGTACTGTGTCGAATTAATGCTTATTATGTAATAATACAAACCAATATATATTTCTAAATGTAGAAAATAACAAAGTGGCACACGCCCGCCGTTACGGGTCAGCCGCCCGCCAGCACGTCCTCCGGCTCTGGCGACCAGCAGTTGTCCGATAGCCAGCACCCCACCACTACTGTCACAACGCCGATCAACAACGCTAGCATTATCTATACTTCCGCGTTCCCTGTACACGATATTGATATTTTTAATATATTAACCTTTAGAAATGGTACGTATTATATGTATCACATTTAGAGAAAATAATTTATTCATAACATAATATATCTCAACAAAATTTAAATATTATTTAAATCAGGGTATTATCTCAAAATATTCATAATGAAGATATTTTACACTCCATTATTGATATTAATTCAGCTCATATATCACAGGCCGTTCATAACGAGTATATAAATAATGTGGTACACCGCCTGGGGTCGTACCGAGCTGCTGCCGAATGCCTAATGGCTGCCGACTGCGCCACAGCGAGTTGATTAGCGTGGGGTCGCCGCGGGTACGCCAGTCTCGGTACCCACGCCCCCTGGTATATTGACTGAATCTGCGTACAAACACATTACAACGCCACTCGTATCAAATACCAAACATAAAAACGAATCGCTTCACAATACTTTAACCGTAACCAACTATAATCTGTATGGTAATACCCACAATCACAATTCGTGGTACGAGAGCCAGGCGCTGGATACGTGCCAAAATTCAACGCTACCACACAAATTGGATTTTTTTTTATTTCAAAATATCCATTAATTGTTAATTTATTAATATAATTTATCATTGTTGGGTATCCACCATATTGCATAACTCAGTTCATATGAGGAAAAAAAGTAAGGTAGCCTTCCATAAATACGACATAACATGGCTTTTTTAATAAAATAAATAAAAACCACAGAGTAGATGTTAAACCAGAACGAACATTCAAAGTTCAAAGTTGTTACATATACGAATGTAACACGTGTATAATGCACAACCCTAGCACGCATCTCTGTGGCTCCACACCCTGTGGTTTCAATGGAAACAAAGCTTAATTGTATTGCGATTCTTTGTTAAGAGTTAGGTTAAACAAACACTGTAATTACCCGCTTCTATCGTTAAACTGATCTTACTTCAAAAGATTCTTTTTAGCACTGATTGTTACATGAAATAGCTTATATGTCACATAATATTTAACGTATGCATTGACGTTAAATGCATTTGCGGTTGCACCGAACGACGCCTACCCACAATTTATTTTGCGGTTCGTTGCTTTTTACATATTCTTATTATGGATGACTGTTTTTTTATTATAATTAACACATTCGAGTCCGGTTTAATTTCTACGTTTCTAATTCTGAGTACCGGCTAATATAATGAAATTTTGAAGCTGGTTGCCGCAAACTTATATCGTCAAGGTGAGGATAAAAAGCATTTTTTTATAGCAGGTATATAATTTGAAATGACGTGACTATACGTAAGCGGCAGCCAGGAATAGAATTTGAAATGACGTGAATTCACGTCAGCGGCATCCAGGCATAGAATTTGCAATGACGTGAATTCACGTCAGCAGCAACCAGGAATATAATTTGAAATGACGTGAATTCACGTCAGCGGTCGCGTATGTGTTGAGTACACATATGTTTTGGTAACTTTAATGTTATTAATTACAAAAATTCCAACCTACATAATATAAGAAAACACTTTCATTAAAGAACAATGATCCCTTTGTTAAAGTGGTTCAAATATATAAATGACAGACAACAGACGGACATCCTAATGCGAAAAAATAATAATGGATCACACAAAGGATTGTTCCATTTGACAATCTAACCATAAAACTATTGTTCACCAGACAGTGTCTACAAGTCGAATATTTTTAAAATATCACAAAATATATATAACAATTTATTTGAATCTATTTAAAACCATAATGTTTGCATTTAGTACAGAGGAAATATTTTTTGAATAATTTGACAGTTAACTTTAAATTCACTCTGAGATCTTCAGCGTAATAGGCTGTTAGCTTATGAAAAGAATGGCACAATTAGTACACGTTCTTCTAAATAATTTAGTAGCAGTTGGTAGCAAAAAGTCTAATCGCTTTTATACTCAGCACATATTTTAAAGTTACAATTGAGAATTATTTCCTCTAAGTATAGTAACTTAAATACTATACCATCTTATTTTAAATTTAGTCAAAACAATAACAATTTAGTATGAATTAAATAGAGTGATTTAACACAAACGAGACGCTACTCAAAGCGTAAAACTACTATCTCGGTGAAGTTAATTAAGTGAATATCATCCCTATACTTAGAATTTCACCGCCTTTATGACAGACTAAATTAAATGTTGAAAGAGGAATTTGTATGACAGAACGTTCGTATGACCTCCGATCTTTGAAAGCGAGGTTTGTTTGACCTGTTTAGTAAATGTTTTTACGATTTAAAAGAGGAATGTAAATGCATTTTAAATTATCCATTGTTGTCTGTGATATAACAAAGACCGGGAAAAAAATAAAATATTATACTGCTTTATATTTTAATATTTGACAGAGATTTTCTTTCTCAATTGAATAGATATACTGATTATTATATTTTCGTTGAAGGTAAGCTTTATTCCTGACACTAAAGATTATAACGACATATTATGATGTTCAATGAGCTCTTTATGTGTCTCCGGAGTCATTAATATTTGACACTAATCGTTGACGCAGTGTGATAATTAGTTTAGCCGAGCCTGTACATGTCAAAACGCTCCAGTGACATCAGCATTTAAAAGTCCCTTAAAGTGAATACATTCACTAATGAATTTACAAAATAACATATAACATTTTAATAATAATATAGTTTCCATTAGAGTAAAAATATCTAAGACTGGAAGATATTTCAAAAAAATCCTACATTTTACGTAATTATTCTATTGAATTTTCTATACCGTAATGTCTTTGAAATATCTTCTCCATTGTCTTCAACAGGAACCAGCGGGTATTCAATACGTCCATCAACTTCATAAAGGAAACATCAATAGATGCTTTCAGCTACTTGTATTCATATTGATGAGGAGAAAGTTGAAAAAATACACGATACTGATACAATAAAATAAAAATATATTAAACTAGCTCTGCCCATGACTTCGTTCGCAGAATATTTTAAAATGAAAGTCTAAGTTATTCCTTATAACATCAGCTATCTGTCAGTGAAGTTCTGTTAAAATCGGTCCAGCCGTTTCAAACAGACAGAAAGACAAAAATTTCATATGCATTTAGTGAAAAGCTGTTAATTTGGAATTGCAAACAGACACTTTATATTTATATGTATGTAGAGATATATGTTTCAAATGGTATTTAAATATGTTAGTTTATTTAATTATTACATAATATAGTAAGAAATATTTGTTAGTTTACAATATAACATTATGTTTTGTCTATGATAAGATATTAGAACTTGATGTAAGGTTGCTGGTTGGTGTATCTTCCTTTAAATTACCTTTCAAATATTAAATGTTGATTTCAACGTTTATTATCTTATGTCGACAAGAATAAACATAAGCTATTTGATTAATAAGAGGAAGCACAAAAGAATTTTTAGCGCATAAATATAAAATAAATGAAATTACGGAATGCCATTAAAGTAAATATAAAATAAAAGGTTTTTAATTGAATGTTGCATCATTGTTACTCCAGCTTGAGTTTACATCATTGTATGAAAGACATTAGTGAATAAGCGACAAGCTGTAATATTACCAAGTTATATTACAATATAATATATAGTATGGACTATGTTATATATGTGTTTTACCAAATACTTATTATTGACACACCCACACATGGACACTAAGAAAACATTTATTACCTCTAAGAAAAGACTTTTCTCAGGAGAAATAGTTACACGGTTCAATTAAAAATTTCATTACTTTTCAGTTTCATGAACCTTACAAGTTATTTACGACTTCTATTTAAAAGCTAGTATAAAATTATTAATAGTTCGTATCCTCATATATTTAAATTAAACAGAATATTAATTTTTAACATATTTAATGCCCAAAGCTGACGCTAAAATTATAAAGCCGTACATTTCCGACGAAATGAACTCTTAAATCCGCTTCCCTAATTTTAGTATATTAAAATTGTGTACCATAGCTATCGTGATAAATTAAATGTGTAAATTTAAGTTACCGCCTCTAAGGAGGGGAACAAAGCAAAAATTTTCAAAGCGAATTCAGGTCGCTGCGGATTAAGGGTACTCAAGATGGGATGTGATCCAGTCATTGTATCCTGGATATAATGGGCAATGCACTATAAACTAGACTAGACTTTTACAAGAACATAAAATGAATTATTCATTAAAATATTATAGATGGCTCTGGTGTTGTTGTATCATGAATATCATACAATGTATTAAATCAATCTAAAGTAAATAAGTTTTTTGTCAGTAAAAGTACTGTGACAGCTCCCAAATCGTTTACACAAATGGAATGCAATCAAATCTTGCACTCGCTACTGATTTGATGGCTGAGTTTTGTATCAATACGTTAACATTTAGAATTCAACTAGATTTTTATGATTTAATAAAATTGAATTTCAAATATATTTCATTTTGAACATGAATTCATTTTAAACCCTTTCAATCGTATATATATAAAAAATAGATTACTTTATTATGTCAATTAAGTTATTTACTAATATATATATATATATATATGTGAGTTTGCAATATCCTTGAAATAATATCATTGCATGAACTAATTGAGTAAAACGCTAGGTGGTGCGGAAAAATATTTATTCGGTAACATTAACACAAGTTTGCTTTTGCTTCAAGCGTGCATTACCGCTATTTTATATGACTACATGAGTAGGTTTTATGAAATGGAAAAAAATATTTACGTTTTATAAATAGTTTAGCGATCGTTTAAATTTATTTAATTTGTTTTTGACAAAGTTACAATTATTATGTATTTTATTGGTATTTATTCTTCTGTTATACATATGCGGTCGTCTATCAATGTTAAATGGAAGACTAGTTTTTTCTGAGACTTCGCTCGCTCTAAGTTCGATTATGGTTGGTAAGTTCTAACTTTATCCTTTTAGTATATGCTAGTTTTTATCAATAATATTGAGCCATACAAAACATACAGACATACAGATATAAGACTCTTGTTTATATACATACAGTATTACAGATTTATACAGTATATTTGGTAGATATTAGTATTCTTTATGTTTTAAAATATTAAAAGTATAGTATAACTAGCTGACCCGGCAAACGTTGTTTTGCCATATAAATAATTTCCTAGTAATTTCTAGTGTAGACAAAAAATAGCTTACTTATTGTAAGTATGTATGTTAGAATGTGTATATTGTATGTATGTAAGAATGTAGTATATGCGTGAAATAAGCATGGAGCGCTGTGAACGATGAAGGAATATGAAAATAACCAAAGGCAAACATTATTTTTAAGTTATTATAATTTATTCCTTAAGATTATATATCATTAATTAAACAATTACGACAGTAACACTATTAAACAATATTAATCTCTTAATGCTATAGCGTGAACAATATTTTTTGTTAGTCCTTCTTTAGCTAACACAAACAAACTGGATGGTTTACCCACTCGAGAGCATGCCACGAATAATTGTCCGTGTGAAAAACATGGTGTTCTCAAATCTAATCCACAAACAGACATCGTGTGACCTTGGGATTTGTTGATAGTCATTGCAAATGCCAATCTAATCGGAAACTGAATACGTTTGAATTGAATTGGCACATCTGTAGGTATAATAGAAATCCGTGGTATGAGTATATTTTCACCTCTGAACTTGCCATTTAAAATCCTGGCTTCGATCACGTTTTTCATTAATTTTTGAATGACTAATCGCGTACCGTTGCACAGCCGGGGCGGGTTCAAATTACGAAGCAAGATAATTGGAGATCCAACCTTTAATTGTAAATTATGCGTTGGCATGCCTGGCAAATCCAGTGAGTTCAAAAACTCTGTGGGAAAATTTACTGCTTCGCTGTCGTCGCAACCTGTATCAATAGATTTATATGATACCAAGTCTACATTTTTTGCCGCTAAAATTGCTCTTTCTGCAAGCCACTCATGATTTATGTACTGTGTGTGTACATCGGGAAATATTTGTTCAATGAGAGTATCTTGCGAATCAGCGATTGTCCAGAATTCGGTCGGTAATTTTACGTATCCAGTTTCATCTATAGCAACTTTTCCATCACCGATATCTAAGAGTTGTTTTGAAAATGTTTCAGCGGATGGATCTTGAAGCATTTGAACGCGCATATTTATTTTTAGCTGTAATTTTTCAACATTATGCCACAATGGAGATGATTTTAAGCAAGCGTTGATCTCATCAGCGTATGTTGAACGTGGAATGACTGGAAGTGTTTGTCTGAAATCACCTGAAAGGACCAACAGAGTTCCGCCAAATAGTTTGTCACTGTTTTTAATATCTTTCAATGTCCTGTTCAACGCCTCAAGTGAATGTTTGTGTGCCATAGTACATTCATCCCAAATAATAATTTTACACCGTTTCAGCACAGTGGCAATGGACGATTGTTTCTTAATGTTGCATACTGCGTCAGGGTTATTCTGTATATTTAGTAGCAGCTTAAATTCGGAATGAGCTGTTCTACCTCCATCCAATAAAGTTGCTGCAATGCCCGATGATGCAACGGCCAATGTGATGCCATTATTTGATCGTATTTTAGCAAGAATTAGCGAAATAACGAATGTTTTGCCAGTTCCACCCGGTGCATCCAAAAAGAAGAACCCACCTTGTCCAGCTGAAACTGCGAGCATAATGCGATCATAAATGGTTCTTTGTTCCTCATTCATTAGTGGGAAATTGCGGGCAACAATCGCTGCCATTTCTACAGTACTGTACTGCAGTTCACGATTCATTTCAGTATTCATTAAATCAGATGCAGTTCGATTTAGCGAATTCATACCGAAATTACTAATTGGTAAGTTGGCAATGACAATGCAAAGATCCTGAATAGCAATCAATGCTTCATTGTACATTTCGTCGCTGAATGTTATGGTTATATCGTGGCACCGTATACGATGTTGATGCAATATATCATCAGTCATTGAATCTTTATGATTTTCCCGTAATATCTGTGCTCGGGCTGGGAAACATGTAGTCAACACTATAGCGAATAGTCGACGAATTTGTATTGCTGTATAGTTCAATGCAGCTTCAGCAAGCATGCATTCCCACTGGTTGTCGTCTTCTAGCAAGCCGAGTGCAAGGCATGCATCTTTATACGTTGGATATTGTTGCCCATTCACCTTACGTATATCTTGAAATGATAATGGGCCAGTAACATTAACCAACAACAGTCGAAGATAAAAGCACTCAGTGTGTCTTGGATTGACTGTAAATAATCGCCCCAAGGCGTTTGATTTAAATAAATTGAGACATGCAGCAACTGGTGAGCCTTGCTTGCGGGGAATCCATGTTTTTGTTTGAGTCCATGTGAAATAGCGTGGTACTTGTGAATAGAGTAATGTTCGTGCTAAGGCACCAAAATCATCCGCACGATTTCACAATTCAAAAAATGCAGTGAGAGTAGTTTTAGGTAGATTTATTGCACGATCAATCGCTGTCTCGTTCGTGAAAAATACACGCTGACCGTTTTCAAGATGGATGGCTAACTGAACAACTGCTGGATCCCGTTCATGAATTGGAAAACCAAAGATACGCCAAGCAGCTTCATTGGAGCTGATGTACCGACCAATTTGGTAGAGCGTAATTTCATCGTTTTTATTCACTGGAGGAGCATTCACATTAGTATTTTTCACTCTAAATACAGCCATATCACTGCCTTTATGGACATACTTGCAAATGTATTTGATGCTCTTCACAGAACTGCAGAGCTCAACATTAATATGAGCATTATAAGTTTTGCTCAGCAGAGGCGAATATGGCACCACCCAATGATTGTCAATATCAATGTCTGTGTTGATGATATTTATAATAAATGATTGTCCGCCATTTTCAGGATTTCTTCGATGATATATTGGGTATCCGTCGACATTTGTGACCGTATCATTGGTAATATCTTTAGGGAAATTTTTAGTACATTTTCCATCAGCCATGCAAGGCGATGAACTATTAAGAGTACCACATGGACCATGAATCATATTTGTTGTAACAATATCAAACAGCAGTTGGTCAGTGGATGGATCTGGAATTTCCGCAGAAATGATACTATCGATTTCTTCAGGACGGATTTTGTCGATGAACCAAACCAAAATGTGTGCATGAGATAATCCTCGCTTTTGCCACTCAACCGAATACATCCAGCAACGTGTGGGACCGAATATATGTGATTTAGTAATGAAACTTATTAAAGACTTCAACTTTTGTCTGAACACACGTGCTGTAATGTCATGGCGATGTATTGCATTTTGGCCAGGCAGTAGCAAAGATGTAATCTCTGGCCATTTTGGATTACATGTGAACGTGATAAATAAACATGGTCGTCCATATTCGCGCACGAAAGTCAGAGCATCCTGTATATTATCGCTTTGTAATTGGTGCATATGTGATTTGAATATTTTCAACAACTCGTTGTGCTCGTTCAAAAGAGCATCTAGCTCGCTGACGATGCGCCTGGCATAAAGTGAATCAAGGTTATTATAATCACAACGTGCATTCACGCGATTGGCAAGTGCGCTTCCGGAATCCTCGCCGCCCATAAAGTAGATTTGTAAGAATTTATGTGGTTCGTTTGGAATTGGCAGCAGTGAGCCCATTTTATGATAAACTTGGCCTCTGATTTTGAATGTAGAATTGAATTGTTGACCATTTGCATTAGTATTTCGAACTATTTCTGTTGCTCCGAACGATGTCATTTGAAAGCATGAATTGAATCTTCGAATTTACTTCAGGAACACGTTAGAATCTGGATCCGTGCCGATAAGTAAGCCGTTCAATGGTTCAGGTGGTGTTTCAATTTCAGGTAGTTGACTTTTCCTGACGCGCAACACATCCCAGCTGGCTCATTTTTGAATTTCAGAGCATGACAATGCGGACATTCCTTGTCCATAGCACCAATTACCACTTTTGAATGAGCATAATATTCAATATCGGGCTCATACTGGAATGCTAGACGCAGGAATGAATCAGATATAAATGCTCGATGTCGTTGTTGGTCATTTGTTCTTCGTCTATTGACTGTGAAACGGCGTGATTGTCGTTGTTCTAATCTTCTGACTTCATTGCGCTCAGCTCGTGTATCTTCTGGCTCTTCTTGATGCAATTGCGCCATTCTGACACGTGCATCAGTATTTTGTTGCTGGATTTGTTCTTCTGTTCTTTCGGATCTGCTATTTCGCAAGTTTCGAGCTTTACTTGTACTGCGGCTCAAATCAGCCCCTTTGCGTTTTATTGGCATTGCTCACTGTACAAAACATACATAAATAGAATTAATGAAATTATTTAATGATGAAAAATGTTAAAAGTATAATTAGGGCCAGGATTTTTGCCGCAGTTTTGAAATGATTAGTTTTAATTTATGAAATTATAACAAAAATATAAGTTTTATGGAAAAATTTTTCAAACAAAAGTAAAAAATTAAATTTTATGAAAACATTGTCTCTTATAATTTTTTCATACAACCAATATTTCCATTGACATTTCAAAATAAAGATTCATAATGATTGATTTTTTGGAAACTATTACAAAATCTTAATTGTTCAATTGCATTTTTTTAATAAAATTAAATTAAAATTACATTTTTATAAGATCAACAACATTTTCGATATAAATAAAAAAAAGTATACTTACAACACAAAATCCGTTGTTATTGGAAGCTCGTGTCACGTGTTAGTACTTTTGAGGTTATAAAATCACTTGATTAACTAATCGTGCAAAATAAACACAAAATTGATAATTTAATTATTATTGATAAAATAGGAATGATTAAAAGTTAATATGAGAGTTACACTGAGATAGCAAAATAATAATTGTCAACGTTACTACTACACTTAATGCATAAACAATAATGATGGCCGACAACTGTGTAGGGAGTGAGAAAGAAAGGAGACCGGCTTCGTTCTCATCCCTACTCCGTGCTGTTTACTTGGTCAGAAGTGACACCTGGAGACATCTGGCGGGGATAACTAATTAAATGACGATTGATCAGTTTCGACCGGAAAGGAAAAATGATTAAATTACTAAAATGGCTATTTAAAAATAAGGGTTGATCGTAGAAAGGTGAAAATTGAGGATTGTATGTATTTTTGTATCATAAAAAAATAAAAATTAAAAATTTTGTCTAAAAAAAGAGAAAAAAAAATAGGGTTGTACTACCCCTAACATTTAGGGGGATGAAAAATAGATATTGGCCGATTCCGATAGATACCGGATAAGCACAAAAAATTTCATCAAAATCGGTCAAGCCGTTTCGGAGAAGTATGGCAACGAAAACTGTGACACGAAAATTTTATATATTAGATATATATATATATACATATATATATATATATATATATATATATATATATATATATATATATATATATATATATATATATATATATATATATGTATGTGTATGTGTACGTGTATGTGTATGTGTATGTCTCAAAAACAACATCATAATAACATGGACCCCACAAGCCTGAGGCTTCAAACAACACAAACGACATATAGCAAACAATTCTGTAGATGACGCTAACGATCCTTTAATTTATTATAAAAATGTTAAGAAATTCCAGTATTTTTCCGTTATTAATTCTGACGCTTGCTAATGACGGTGATTTGGAACGTTAATGGACGGTGAATAGGAATATTATTCGTCATAAGTTTTACATTATACTGAAATAGATGAATTGAATGAATTGATGATTGAAATTATATAATATTAGTATAATATCTCTTTTATTATAGAAATAAATGACTCAATTAGTCGTGTTTTAAGAATTGAAGAAAATTATTATTAAAATTAAACCATCATATTCAAAAGGATAAGTTAATTCTTTGTAATTATAAAACCTATTTAAATATTGTAATACCAAAGAACAAAAATCTTCGTCTAAGATATGTAGTTGAGATTAAACAATGGGAGTAAGAACGGATCTATATCCTTATTCCCATACAATTAACAGGACAAGTCCTTCGTTTTCTCTATAGTTGTTTAATTCTCCTCAACAATACCGCCATGATGAATTTTCGATCTTATCGCAGGATCGAGAATACTTAAGAAAAATTATCACATCATGAAACATATGCTATGTTAATTACGATTTGCAAACAAATTTTATTAGACAAATATATTACTAATTTTTTTTTATTTACGTATTCGATTTTCTCGATAGGATCGTTCCTATAACCTCATTACGGTACGAAATAATTAATTATTATTAATTAGGGGTGTAAAAGGGCCTCAGAGGGCTGACTTGTAAATTAAATATAACCACACCTTGTGGTATCGTCGAGATCGTATCGTGATTTCAAAATTAGATTCTTTTTTGCACGTCTATGCAATTTTAACATTAATGAATCAAAAATATATCAATATAATTATATACTCACAGAGTAATTTGTAAAAGTAATCCTTAAACGCGTTTCACATTCAAATCCAAATCACACGATCAAACAATTAAAGTTTCATATCGGAGGTGTCTGACAATTTTATTTATATTATTAAAATATTTTTTTAAAGGTCTATATTAAAACAAATAACATTTTATACAATATAATATTCATAAAGGTCACAAGTGACAAGTAAAGATAGGTAAATGTGGATCATATTTATAGGCTTCTACCCTGTGACCCGAACTACACCTTACATAGAGATTAAATGAATGGACATTATATCGATACAGGGCTAAAAATATAAAGGAGGCTTTACTACACTTGGTTGAAAATATCTTTTCAGTCACTTAATAATAGTATATAAGATCGTGCTAAATATATCCGTAATGTCACTGAGTACTTTTATTATAATTCATTGTAAAAAATACAAGCATAGAATATATAAAGAAGAAATATTGTGATAAGAGTGATTTAATATTAATATATTGCCCACTAGTCTACTATGACCATCAGTGCGTTGAAGATAAAATACTCTCTATGAGTTTATATCAAACAAAGCCTACACCGTAGCTTGCTGTGGTCGCATCAATACTAAATTTACGAGTAGCTCTGAAAACTCTTAATGTTAGGAAAGATTAGTGTATGAGTTGTATGACTTGTATCATAATATGTAAGTATTATTAAGTGTAATATTGTTTTATACTAAACATTGTACTCCAATGAATAAATATTGAACAAAATAAATATAATTACATAACAGCGTTATATCATCAATATAAATTGATCTATAATCTTTGAATTATTAAGCACTAAAACAAAAAAATATATTATTACCTAAAGACAAAAGGAGATTTTAGTAAAGCAAAACTGAAAATTAGAAACTGTGACCTCTGGAAAACCGTCTCGTTGCTCTAGCAATTAAGTTAGCGTATCGCCAGTTGGCGATACGATCAAACCTACGTCATAGTTTATGACGTAGGTTTGATCGTATACAATTATGTCACCATCTTCTATTGACGTCAACAGTGTTACCTTGACTATGTTTATGTTTTCCACTTTGTCTCATGTTATTATATACGTAATAACGTTAACCGAAAACGCTGACTTTGAAAGATTATATATTTGGTTTGTATCCAAGAGCCAACACATCCTTATATGTACAACGTGCAATACCAAGCAATGCATGTTCTCGCTTTACAGCAAGCGCGTTTAATTTTGCAAATTTGCAGAGCAAATATGGCGGTGCTTACGTATATTATAAAGGCTACAAAGACTATCTTGTTTATTTTCTAAATCTACGGTTTGAAAATATAACATATACATATTTGATGTTATATATATATTTCGTAAATAACTGTAAATATTGTTGAAAATATGTAAGACTTCTATTGATATTTAATTGTAAAATTAAATGAGCTACCTGCCGACACAATATTTGTTCAGTCCCTCACTAGTCATTCAAAAATTAATTGAATAAAATAATTGTTTATGTATTGCTTTCTTTCAATTTAATTCTGTTACAGACATGTCAAATACACGATTGTATGCAGCATACGAGTGATGATTATTCGGTATTTTCATGACGTCATGAGTTCTTGAAAACATTAATTATACCTCATGGTAATTGAGGTTTCATATATTGATAGATGACTTTTTTAATAAGTTATGTCTTGGTAATTATTCGCTGAATTCAATAGCAATTAACATTGGTTTTTGTTTGTAACACTTACCTTATGCTGGATCGTCTACTCTATTTCCTCCTTCGAATATGAAAAAAAGGATGGAAACCGTTAATTAAGAAGAACTTTCGATCCCTAATTTTTTTAAGAATATTTAACTTTAAATAATATATCGTCTGTTCTGTTAGGATACAATTTCCCTGTCCATTTTGGCCAATTATTTGCTGGAACCTCTTAGGTTTTATGCCAAAAATTTCAACACACATATCAGACTGAAAGCACTTAAATATTGAAACATCGTATAACTTTGCAAATAGAAAAACATAACAGTGTACAATGTGCCGTAAATGCCTCAAAATTCGTTTTTCATTACGTTGCAAATAGAACAACGCTTTTTGGTTTGGTTGAGTTTTATTTAATAAGACTTAAAGAATATATTTTTTATACATTTTGTTAAAGGAAAAAGTCTAATTATTATTAGTACATTATGTCACTTTACACTAATGAGAATGTTATGACGGTCAATAATTAAACTTATCTGATTTTTTTATATCTATATATAAGCGATTTACCACTCACTGACTCATCACGAAATCTCCAAAACTATCTGTCCGAGTAACTTAAAATTTTACATAGTTACTTCTTTTGTGACTTAGACATCCAATAAGAACGGATTTTACAAGATTCTCATCCCAACGTATTTCAACTTTTTGCATTTCACCAAGTTTTAAACATGTAGGGGCTATATACTACACGGGGGGGGGGGTAAGAATTACTAAAGCAACGGTTACCATAGCAACGGATAATATGACAAAGGTTACCATAGCAACCTAAGTTCACATCCAAATTAATAGTGTGGCCAGCGAAGCGGGAGGGAATAAGCTATTTTTTTTATATGTGTGAAAATGTATCAAATAAAAAGTTAAACGATGAAATAAAAAATCAGTTGAATTGATAAAACGAAAACAGTTTTTTTTTTATGCCAAATGTTAGGATTAAAAAGGTAGGTAAGTATACATTATGTCATGTACACTTTAAGTAATTCGATAATCTGTTTATTAATTTAATTATAATTATATATATATATATGTATGTTATATTGTATGTATGTATAGTATAGTGCAACCAAGTTGTCCTCGACTGTATCCTGTATCCTGTGGAGTAAACAGGATTTACACGTTTGAAACATTACCCTAAAACTACTAATCAAGCTTGAAAAGAATTTAATCTCAAACTTTCATATACAGTATCAATACTTTGTTACATTCATTTTTAAAAGAAATTTTGTAATCATGTTATGTGATATTATATTACTACTACTACTACTACTAACACTTTCATTAAATGGGTTCGAAAACATAAATAAATTTTTTGAAATACATTTTATGACGTCAAAGTTGGCGTTTAATAAGAGCATCACATACTAATATAAGTAATTAGTTAATAATTTATTTCCTTCAGCTAAGCACAAACATTATGTACAGAAACTTCTTAACCGCATGTAAGATACTTCTGTACTTGCGAAGGCGCTGTTTGATCCTTAGTAACAATAAAGTTTCTTGGCTCCATGACTAACTACAAATAGAAAGCTATCCACTTCATTGTTATTTGATAACATTTTATTATAATTTTATTTACAATCGACTGTTGTTTGATAAACAATTGTAACTTCCTTTATTAGTCTGTTAAAAGATCTCACTTCAACAATTAATATTTGATTGAGCGAAGCGAGCGGAGCACTCTACTAAAGACTTTTTCACATTCTTTGTCACTAATAGGCTCGAAAACTACTTGACGGAAAATTATGAAATTTTGCAATCCAAAAGGCACATATAAGGTGATGGTTTAAATATATATATATATATATATATATATGTCGTTTAGGAATAATCGTCAAAAAACTAATATCCGACATTGTCCACAACGAAGAGTCACCCGAAATTAAGGGTCTGTTGGCGCCCCTAGTAAATATAATTATTGACTGGATTTATAATAAATTAATTAGTAATTCGTGTCTCCCTTCACTTTTATAAAGCTCCATTTAGCATACGTAATGATTATCTGGAACACACTTTCACATGTTAATTTATTTACAAGGTGTTATATTCATTACTTCTTTATTTCTATCGAAAAGATGATAATTTAAAAGGATTTTTCATACATAATAGAATATTTTACAAAGATTAATAATCCGTTTGTAGATAGTTTGATATTTATAAAATACGTTTTCAACATAAGCTTTAATTTCATCTAATATTTACTTTATAGAGTTATATTAGAGAATTAATCAAACTGTTTAAGAGTTGAACTTTACTCTAAAAACTTTCTGTTAAACCTGTACTGTGTTCTCATTTAAATTTAAAAATTAAACTAAACGATTTAGCTTGTAAGTTGCATAGTTAATACTGAAAAGTTTACAACTTAACGAGAAAAGGCAAATATTCTATAAGGTATGGTAAAATAAAAATAAATAAAAGTCCGCTGGCAACAACTACTCTATACAAAAACAATACACGCTTCTAATAATGTGATTATTATAAAATATTGAAACTTGTCAAGGCCGATGATACGACACGACACGATTTGTATATATGGGCGCTAATCATTATCTAATGGTTATATTGTTTTAAAATTCCGTAATTATTTATAATTAGTTTTCAATATATTATATGTATTACATGTACATTATATAATAATATAAAACTTATAAAACTAAAAATATAAAATTTCAGTTCATTTGTAGGACTTGTTTACCTAAGGATATTCATTTTATAGATTCAAATGAAAAGTAGTTTAAATAAAAATAGTAATTACATTTTGTTCACATATTTGGTTATGACGATATTCAGTTGTATTTACAATACTGAGTTATAAACTCAAATGTAAAACTCATTTTAGTTTTTCTGACAGAATGTTGTTCTCATAGACGCTTCACAACTACTCTTTTAAAGTTACGAGTATTTGACATCGCTGTATTAAAAGAGTTTAAAACCAGCTTCGTTTGTTGATTTTTAACAACTGCATATAAAAATTGTGTGCAATGTTTTCTGCATATATGTTATATGCATATATAAATATATAAATATATATACATATTTCTATGCATACAAAAATGAACAGATTTTTTTATGAAAAAGCAGCAGAAGAAGAATTGTCTGTAGAACAATTTTAGTCAAAATAATATATTGACATGAATAATTAGTCTTTTACAAGAACTAACAATTGTAACATTTGTAACTCACTTTACTATTACAGTGTAGCGTTATTTACTAAATATATAAATAAATAATTATTGAATTCAAACAGTGATGAACAAATCTTTAGAATAATATAAATATAGTAGTATTAAAATTTATAAAATATATCCAAGTGTAAAGCTGTTTAATATTTGATTCTTAATATTTATGTGCTTCTTAAACGATGTTCAGTTACTCCTGAATCCTGTCTTTATCTATATCCCGAATGTAATAAAAGTAATACTTACTTCTTCAATCACCCATAAAGCGTTACGTGGTGGAATGATAATGATATTGAATACAATACTTATATTTATATACTAGCTGTGACCACGACTTCACTCGCGTTAACATGTTTTTTTTTTATAAAAGTAACCTAAATTATCACATACGTCCATCCAAAGTCCTGTTAAAATCGGTCAGGTCAGTAAGACGAATGTTAGTCGAGCCATGACACGTAGTTCACTCCATGGGTACGCCATACTCCCTCAGGAATAAGGACTCCGAACAAAAATAGTCGAGCAAATTCCTATTTAATTAATCTGTGTATTTAAGTAACGCTTGTTGATACACAACAAACTAACTCACACACTTCAAACAATATCCCGACTAACTCTTAACACGTAACAACAAGATTGAAAACAGAAACAATTCTCAGAGAGTTATTAAAACCAGTGAGAAACTTATTTCATTAAACCCGTCTCATAATTACATTTTCAGGAAAGTTGTTTTCAGTTTTTCCAAATAACTGCACAAACAAGTAAAATATTGTATTTACTCATCTGGAAATATATGAAATGTTTCTGAATGTAATCTCTTACCCTCTTTACTTTACACTATCGAATAGAATCCAGGGTTTACATTTTATTAAATGGAACATAACGATGACTTACTTACATATTAGTTTATTACTGTTCAGTATGTTTTTCTCACTTTCATACAATTTTATAATATACATTAAAAAATCCATCTTCGTTGCTAGACTAATTTTATCTGTAGCTGGATGTATATTTTAGAGCACGGATATGAGAAAATGTTTCTCATTGTAGATGTCACAGCTTTTTGATAACAATGAAACTTATGTAACGTTAATAGTAGTAAATACTACATTGTAGTATAGAATATCGCTTGACATTGGTTAAGTTAATATTTTTATCATTGTATCCATAGTTGGTACAATATTAAAGATAAAAAATTTGTACTCATGTTGTTTTGACATTTTTACTATTTATTATATTAGTTATAGTAGAAATAAGTAACATAATGTTTGAAATTAATAATTGTAATGAGATGATAAAAGTATCGCAGAGTTGCACATCTATTTTGAAATATTTTTGATTATCGGATATTGTCATATCTTTGATTGTCATTGTTATTGGAACGTAACGCGGTTTACGGATAGTACGATTTAGTAGAAATCATCACGTAGCGAAATCCCGTATGCTGTGTGTGTGTTTGAGTGTATCTCTCTCTCTCTCTCTCTCTGTATCCCTGTCTCTTTTTATCATATAACCTCAACACATTGCTGTACAGATACGTGGAATTTTAGTGAAAAGCATTTGTCATTTCCTTTTGTGTTTCATCAAACCATCAAAGTTCTATTGTTTTATTCTTCAGCTTATCAAGCATGAAAACAGATTATAAGAGCGAGACTTTTTCTTAACATTTAAATGATAAACTTTTCTATTTGAGTGTTTTTAAAATAAAACTAAGAACTCTTGAACATTTAAACATCGAAAACGCAAAACAGAATAGCAGTAAAATGGTCAACAGCTCGCCCAAAATTTGTTTGATTAAGTTTCTGTGAACAGGATTTTTGTTTTGTTTTTTTTGTTAGCGAGACTTTTAAAACATTTTGAAATAAAAACAGGATTTTATGTGAATTTTCAATTTTGTAAGAAAATACTTGTTCATCAAATAACTTATCCAATATTAAAATATATTACGACATATTAATATTTATAATGAATAATTAAGATTCAATAATTATATATTATTAAATAATCCCATGATAAGTATCTGTATGAGAGTTAGCTAAAGATATACAAATAAATATTCCATTGATATCAGGAGCTATCATAAACTAAGTGATTTGTTTCTACTGAATAATAAAACCATTGACTTAACATAAACATTATGGGTGTATTCATAATAATATTATTATAATATTTTCGCCTCACAATAGGTAAGGAAGTATAATATATATGTATTTGTTGATAGTAATAATGATACATTAATATAATGAGATGCTCAATGTTAATGAGACCAATGACAATATAATGTAAGGTAATCTCAATGTGACAGTCATATATTTACTTTGAGAAACTGAGATTTAGAAAAGCAAATATATGACAATTAATTAAACATTGTCTTCTCTAACATTGAAATGATTAAATAGTAATCATCTTCAGTGATGACGTCATGTAACAATAATAATATATTGCAGTCGATTACTATATTACTATATTGTTTATATATTAATTAATCACTGGACGTGTGTAAATGAGTCATACAGTGGAAGTGTCTCTGTGCTTTTATCAGCGGTCAGTGTAATGACATAAGTACACTCCTCATTGATTTACTATATTTTATTTTATACTAAAGCTAGATGGTCATTGAAGTCAGACCGGTCGTCTGAAGAGGAGCCAGCCTTATATAAAAATAGGTTTCAGGCAGTCTGTATTAAATGTTCTATTCATCTGACGATCTGACGATTCTGTCATACGAAAAACTAAGTCTACTACCAAGTCATATATTTGTCTAATATTGGACAATTAATAAAACATATTTATTATTACATTTTAAGTACTAATTCTACTACACTACTCTCTTATATTTTGTGATAACACTCCAAAATAATGTTTTCATTCACCTCTTAGTGTTCATGTTTAAGTAAAACACTTTATTGTTTTACAACACTTGTAAAACACATTTGATATAACAACATACGGACATTAACAAGTTTAATAACTAAGAGTTTATTTTGTTTATTTCTTAATATATAATAATTGTATATATATATATTTTCATTCTTATTTAATTTTCTATTATCTATATCAGTTATATGTTCTAATATGTACATAAACGTCTTAACGGCACTCAGAGACATTTATGTAATGTAGTTGTGAAGTTCTTACTTGACCCTTAGTAAGAGAGTTTCTTGTCTCATCTCGTGACTAAGTACAAATAGGAGTCCTCTAACTACAGCTGTTCAATTCATTTCAGTATGCTCTCTCTCAACCTCAGATACAACGACTGCTTTTTGGAAACAGATTGCAACTTTTTATTAATGAGGAGAATTCCTGCTCATTAGATCACTCCTCAACTATTAATATGTGATTTACTAATATAGGATTAAATATAAAAATATATGTATTTATATTTTTGATATTTTTAGTATTCCTTACAGTTTATGTGTATTGTCATTTCTTATAATGAAGCTCTATTCTTCTATTAATATATGTCTATAATAAAATTTCAATAAACTTTGAGATACAGTTTAAAATATCAAAGTTCTTTAGTTAATAAATTACTAAGTTTATTATTAACAGAGGCACGAACTTCAATAGCACCTAAGTCTTGATACGGGTACCACCTCTGTATATTATGTATTGAAGTATCTTCACCATTGTTGATATTTATAGTTTTGTATCGCGATAGGTAAATAGTTTATGCTTGCTTCAAACTTGAAAAATGCTATTTAGCGCCTCGTTTGAAAGTTTAACAAGTGAAAGGAATGTTGTCTTTTGCAATTAATGTTAAATATTTACTTATAATTTATTTGTAAAAATGATTGCTTTATGAATAATATATATTCTATTATTAGCCTAATGAAAAAGATATATTTCTTTACTAAAGCTAGACGGTCGTTGATCAACCAAGTCAAGTCATTTGGAGAAGAGCCAAGTTTATAGAAAAAATAATATAGATTTCTGTCAGTCTGTAACTTAAATGTTCTATTTACGACTTTTTAACAAAAACTTAAACCTGTTAGCCTTTTAAGATATTGTTGCATGAAATAGCCGGCATGAAGATTCCTATCTAATATATAGGCCATCTAAAACAGATTGCATTTAATGATTTAAAACTATGTTTTGTAAAAGTATACTGCGTACAACTGAAGACGTTGGTTACCAACGCTGATAGAAAAATTCTTTAATGTACTGACCTACATACGGAACGACGTCGGAGATAATATCTTTATATATTTACATATTTAAATTGTTTGTACAGATTACACTCAATGGTTGTTATTTTATTATCTTCTAATATAAATAATTATTTCATGCTTTATATGAAAAAGGAAATATAAAATGGAATCTTTTAGGACACCATTCAAGATGGTTCTTATAACTTTCTTATACTTTTACATTTATGTACCTCTATAAAGTGCTATTGAAATGACTTTCAAATATGAATATGTACGAGTTGATAAGAGTAACTCCTAGTCACAGTTCGGTCGGACTCTCTCGCTGACTGATTTATTGGGTGGATTAATTCTCTGATCGAATGGAATTTTCAAGAATGTAACAATAACTTTTTAATATTACGCTGGCTTCTGATTCATCAATACAAAGATCATTTATGAGACAAATCTGTCCATAATAGTTTTGAAACCTACTTTAAAAAAATTTTGTTTCTAAAAGTAATTATGGATCGCTTATTATTTAAAAGCTCTTACAAGTTGTTGTCATTGAGCATAGTACGCTGGCGAATACCACTTCAAATTTTAAAGGTGAAAAATGGCTGCCTCGCTGTCCCCTATCTGACGTTCCGCTAGAATGACAACTGTCAAATCTGGGTCAGACGTATTCCGACAGATGTACACGCCGTCACACTATCAACTCAACGTATAATAGAAAGAGTCAAAATACTGCGTTGTCTGAAGCCTTCACTTACAGAGGTAAATCTATATTAATAATTTCGATTAAAACTTCGCCTCAAAAATAAAACAAAAAAAATAAAAATTTCGAATCGCCAACATGTATCCGCAAAATACGGATTGTCGAGTATTTTGTTAAATTCTAATGACGATAACAGACGAATCGAAATCGCCATTTTGGACGCTAGCGAAACGTCACTGACACCGAAGGCCATCTTGATTTCATCATTTCGTTAATCAAAGCTATAACTACAATAATCTATCAAGATTAGGTAAAATATTGATGAGAAGAGTCACATTTAACTCGAGCGAAGCCGGGTTACTATCTAGAATTAGAATAGAATTTAATAGATGAAATTTAGTTTCAAACCGTCCTCTGCTCTAAATTCTCTTCTTCCAGGTGTGCGAAGCCACCGGCATAAGCTATTATAAAATAATATTGAAAACATGCCACAACTGCAATATTTTAAAAATTATCTATAAACATTTTTAGTATAGAAATATAATGAAGTATAGAATATGGATGTTACATCTGTACCGATAAAACTAATATATATAGAATTCTAATTTCATAATTATATACTTTATAATGTAACTCACATATCTTTTATATGGATCAACTTTGACGTTATAAATTTGATTTAATAAAATCTCTTCATATTTGGGAACTCATTTAATTAAAGTACGAGTAATAATATAATATCACTCCTATCATAACATTATTACAAAGTTCTTTTAAAAATGAATATTCCAAAGTATTGGTAGTGTGTATACAAAAGTATGAGATTAAATTCTATTTAGAGCTTGATTAGTAGTTTTAAGGTAATGTGTCAAACGTGTAACTCCTTTTACTCCACAGGATACAGGATACAGTCGAGGACAATAACTAGTTTTACTATGTTATACATACATACAATATAACATAAATATATATATATATAAAATTATGATAAAATTAATATACAGATTATCAAATTACTTAAAAAATACATGATAAAATTTACTTTAATTCAAATATTTTTATACAAAAATTATTTTCTTACCTCCCTTTTTAATCCTAACATTTGACATCAATGATTTTTTTTTTAATTTCATCAATTCAACTGTATTTTTTATTTCATCTTAACTTCTTATTTCATACATTTTGATATTCTAAAAAATATCAAAAAATCAGATAAGGTTAATTATTGATCGTCACAATATTCTTATCAATGAATCGTGAAATAATGTAGTAATAATATTTAGACTTTTTCCTCTAACAAAATGTGCAAAAACTATTCTTCTTCAAGTCTTGTTAATTAAAACTCAACCAAGCAAAACAGCATTCTATATACAACGTAACGAAAAACGATTTTTGCAGCCATTGACACATTGTACACTGTTGTTTTTCTATTTGCAAAGTTATACGATGTTTCAATGTTTAAGGTCTTTCAGTCTGATATGTGTTTGGAAGTTTTTGGCATAAAACCTAAGAAGTTCCAGCAAATAATTGGCCAAAATGGACAGGGAAATTGTATCATAATAGAACAGACGATACGGTATTTATAGTTAATTATTCTTGAAAAAAGATTAAGGATCCAAAGTTCTTCTTTATATATATATATATATTACATGTATATTATATATTAATATATATAATAATAAAATATTTATAATTTATACATACATACATGCGTGATGATTAGTGTAGATAATTATATTATTTCAAATTATAATATTAATATAAAACTTATAAAACTAAAAATATAAAATTTCAGTTCATTTGTAGGACTTGTTTACTTAATATATTCATTTTATTATTTTATACTTAATATATTCATTTTATAGATTTAAATGAAAAGTAGTTTAAATAAGAATAGTAATTACATTTTGTTTACATATTTAGTTATGACGATATTCAGTTGTATTTACAATACTGAGTTATAAACTCAAATGTAAAACTCATTTTCGTTTTTCTAACCGAATGTTGTTCTCATAGACTCACAACTACTCATTTAAAGTTACGAGTATTTGAAATCGCTGTATTAAAAGAGTTTAAAACCAGTTTCGTTTGTTTATTTTTAACAATCGGATATAAAAATCGTATGCAATGTTTTCTGCATGTAAGTTATATGCAATTGTATATAATATTTTTATGAAGAAGCAGCAAAAGAAGAATTGTTTGTAGAACCATTTTAGTCCAAAAAATATTTCTACATGAATAATAAGTCTTTTAAAAGAACTAACAATTGTAACATTTGTAACTCTCACTTTACTATTACAGTGTAGTGTTATTTAATAAATAGATAAATAAATAATTATTCAATTCAAACCGTGATGAGCAAATCTTTAGAATAATATAGATATAGTAGTATTAAGATTTATAAAATATATCCAAGTGTAAAGCTGTTTAATATTTGATTCTTAATATTTATGTGGTTCTAAAATTATTTTTAGTAACTCCTGAATCCTGTCTTTATCTATATCCTAAATGTAATAAAAGTAATACTTACTTCTTCAATCACCCATAAAGCGGTACGTGGTGTAATGATAATGATATTGAATACTATACTTATATTTATATACTAGCTGTGACCACGACTTTACTCGCGTTAACATGTTTTTTTTATAAAAGTAACCTAAATTACCACTTAAGTCCTTCAAAGTCAGGTCAGGTCAGGAAGACCAATGTTGACGAGGCCGTAGACACGGCTCGCCACACCTTGGCGGAGTCCGTAGCCTGGGACCACCAGCGTGTTGAGCTGGTGGCCGTGGTGGGCGAAGACCTCTCGTTGCCGCGCCTCATAGGCGCAATGATTGACAGCGAGAGGTGTTGAGTCGCAATCGCCTCCTTCTGCGTGCAAGTCATCTCTGCGAAAGAGGCCGTGGAGCGGGTCAGGGAGCAGGCCTCCACCGCTGACCCATTCCGTAGGGGAAGATTGGGAAGAAGGAGGCGGGAGTACGCCCGCCGCTTCCTTCCCCAGCTGTAGTGCCTTGGTGGGAGGGGAGGGTGACCTCTCTCACCTAGTCCAGACCTACGTCGTGAGGGTGCTCTAAGTTGCTCGGAGCACCCTTACATGGGGGGGTACCGCCGGGGCGCCACGGTGAGTGCGCAAGCGATCCCATGGCATCCTATTAAGGCGTTGAGGGCATCCGTTGGTTTTTTAGTGGGTAGCCTTAAAAATGGCAGCGTAATCGATGCTGCCGGGTACTCCCACATAACCCTCCGACCATCATCTTCTTGGTCGGCGGGTATCCGTAACGGATTTTTCCACCGACAAAAAAAAAAAGGAAGACTAATGTTAGTCGACCAATGACACGTAGTTCACTCCACGGGTACGCCTTGCTCCCTCAGGAATAAGGACTCTGAATAGATTCGAAACTAGTCGAGCAAATTCCTTTTTAATTAACATGTGTATTTAAGTAACACTTGTTGGTACACAACAAACTCACACACACACTTCAAACAATATCCCGACTAACTCTTAACACGTAACAACAAGATTGAAAACAGAAACAATTCTCTAAGAGTTGTGAAAACTAGTGAGAAACTTATTTCATTAAACCCGTCTCATAATTACATGTACACTGAAGTTGTTTGCAGTTTTTCCAAATAACTGCACAAACAAGTAAAATATTGTATTTACTCATCTGGAAATATATGAAATGTTTCTGAATGTAAACTCTTACCCTCTTTACTTTACACTATCGAATAGAATCCAGGGCTTACATTTTATTAAATGGAACATAACGTGGACTTACTTACATATTAGTTTATTACTGTTCAGTATGTTTTTCTCACTTACATACAATTTTAGTATATACTAAAAAAAACATCTTCGTTGCAAGACTAATTTTATCTGTAGCTGAATGTACATTTTAGAGCACGGATATGAGAAAATGTTTCTCATTGCTGATGTCACAGCTTTCTGATAACAATGAAACTTAAGTTACGTTAATAGTAGTAAATACTGCATTGTAGTATAGAATATCAGTTGACGTTGGTTAAGTTAATATTTTTATCATTGTATCCATTGTTGGTACAATATTAGAGATAAAAGTTTTGTACTCATGTTGTTTTAACATTTTTTAGTATTTAGGATATTAGTTATAGTAGAAATAAGTAACATAATGTCTGAAATTAATAATTGTAATGAGATGATAAAAATATCGCAGAGTTGCACATTTATTTTTAAATATATTTGAGTATCGGATATTGTCATATGTCTTTGATTGTCATTGTTATTGGAGGCTCCTTAACGCGGTTTACGGATAGTACGATTTAGTAGAAATCGTCAACTAGCGAAATCCAGTATGCTGTGTATGTGTTTGAGTGTATCTCTCTCTTTCTTTCTATATCCCTATCTCTTGTTGTCATATAACCTCAACACATTGCTATACAGACACGTGGAAGATTAGTGAAAAGCATTTGTCACTTGCTTTTGTGTTCCATCAAACCATCAAAGTTCTATTGTTTTATTCTTCCAGCGTATCAAGTATGAATATCGGATAAAATAGATTATAAGAGCGAGACTATTCCTTAACATTTAAATGATAACCTTTTCCATTTGAGTGTTTCTTAAATAAAACTAAGAACTCTTGAACATTTAATCATCAAAAACGCTAACAGAATAGCAGTAACATGGTTAACAGCTCGCCCAAAATTCCTTTGAGTCAGTTTTCAGTGAAGAGGATTTTTGATTTTTTCTTTATTGTTAGCGTGACTTTGAAAACATTTTGAGATAAAAACAGGAGTTTATGTGAATGTTTAATTTTGTAAGAAAATACACCAAATAACTTACCAATACTAAAAAATATTATGATACATTATAATTTCAAATGAATAGGTATTGACAAAATACAGTGTTCCTAATTACCAATAATGAAGTCATACTTTAATTGAATAAATTTAAATAGAGACAAATATACAATAATTATATTAAATCCACTTTGTGTATAACAAAAGCTTTTCTTCTTATATATCCTAGACTCAACTTTAAAAGTTTACAAACAGAAGCTCGTTAACCGCACAGCGAGACACTTTTGTAATATAGTTACGTCAGTGCTGGATCCTTAGTGAGAAGAAAGCTCCTTGTCTCATCTCGTGACCAACTGCAGATGAAGGACGAGCCATCTTTAATATAAAGATATTATTAAAGCACGTTCTCATTCCTTTAGATACAAATAAACTATGAAATGGACGAAGAGGTTGATGTCTGTGGTCGAGGCGAAAGTGGTATACAGGGACCGTAGCGTATGAAATGGACTAAAAATTGTAATTTTTTTTCTAAATTCAAAAATTTTTTGAATTTTGTAAAATTTTCTTAAGTACATACTTTGAAATACTGTCATGATTATATTATAAGTATTTGATTCATTAATTCAGTCAAAGTCTATTAAACCATTTTATTAATTTTAATAAAAAGCCATTATTAAATATTTTAAAATTAAAAATATTTTGTTGAACTTTAATACAATTATTTAAATTATTTTTTATTTAAAATATGTATCATACAAAAGTGTTCATTCACCGACCTTCCTTATTTCCAAATAATCTGTTTAAATTTCTCTTTTATCTTGAAAATATTCACGTTACTTTGTATTACGAGTTCTAATGAGATTAGTGTCACCAACCATCCAGACTCGTACCAATAACTTATCTGGATCAGACTGAACACGGATTATGATACCGAAAATCAATTGTTGATAAATTGATAGGCCCATATTAAACTCAAACTATGAGTTAGCAGTGACTTCAATGTATGGGATAACACAAATACTATGTGTAACTATCTAATCCATATTGTAGTGATGTGACTGGTTTATCTCTGTGCTCATTGCACAGTGGTACGTGTGTGGGATGATTTATTAATATGGAATGGTTTGAGGATCTTGTCAACATCATCTTTGTTAGACACGATTGTTACAAGTTCCTCTGGATGATATTATTGACAACAAGTTGTAGGAAGGTTTTATATTACTCTAGATACTATATATACTGTTTCTTAGTTAAATATCTTGTTCACTTAATTAAATGGGTGCTATGAGGTCAATTAATTAAGTAGATTCCTGATTCTGTATAAATCAGACAACTTTACTAAACTCAGATTATTTACAGTTGGTCAGAACAGATTTTAAATTGCTGATTTAACTTTATCTAAAAACTTGTCTTAATTAACATTTATATATTTTAATTCACTTCAAAATATTTCTGATATGTAAATCTTGTTTCGATAATAGTAATGTATTGAAGGTGATCTTTCAGTTAGTCTATAATTATGATATACTGAAAAACATGCTGTTAATGAGGACTATGAGGGAAAATACAACTTTATAATAATATTATGGATTTCATTGAAGTCAAAATTTATTATAATATACTTTAACATAATTCAATTTGTTATATTACTAAATAGTAACAATTATCAGCACTTTTGTATATGTGTATATCCTAAATCAAATATTAAACTAAGAAACTCCAAGAATCCTCTGAAGAATAATAAAAGTTACTTGCGCTATAGCCTTTATAACTTCTTATACAGGTCATATCAAAATAAAACCTAAGACTGCTTTGAATGTATTTCCTCTACTAAATGTGTGTGTAAGGTACGATACAAACAGTGACGTAAGACTTCACGTAGCGACGAAGACTGTTCACTTTACGAGTTCATATGAGACAGATTTGTTCAAGGACTTTAATTAATTTGTATGACATTTACTTAGGATATTAATATCTTATCAAATACAAATATTATTAATGAAAAACCGTAAATACATCTTGTTTTTAAACATTTATTGTTAACATTGTTTTATTAATTAATTTATAAAATTCAACCATGTTGTATAATATGTTATGTATTATAACACACAGCACTTAACTCAAATGCACTAAAACTTTTTAGTTTTTCTCTCTGCATTTCGAACTCAGCCGGTTCACAACTCACTTAAAGTTACAAGTATTTGACATCGCTGTATTAAAAGAGTATGAAACTATGTTTGTTGATTTTAAATAACTGCAAATAGGAATGCAATGGAATGTTTCCTGCGAGATAATCTGTTTTTTTTATTATCAAAATTTTTAAAGGTGGGATAATTATATATTTTATTATTGTAATAGTTTTATGTAATTTTAGTGATAATTTTTATATTTACTGTTTTATGTCAACTTATCTTATTAATTGGTTGTAACTGTAATGTTAGATTTAAGTTTTATGGTTAAACTTCAATATTTTTACTTTCACAGTATGTTTTATTGAGAGAAGTTAATTACAATGAATAGTATTGTAATTACTGATGTATTGAGTGAGTTATGTATAATATAATAATAATCTTCAATATTATATGTAACATATGAGTAAAAATACCAAGGCCGTAAAATACTTTTTTATTATATTACCAGAGATATTACGTGAAATAGTTTGTAAAAAACACTAATTGAAAGATTTATATATATGTGTGTGTGTGTGTGTGTGTGTGTGTGTGTGTGTGTGTGTGTGTGTGTGTGTGTGTGTGTGTGTGTGTGTGTGTGTGTGTGTGTGTGTGTGTGTGTGTGTGTGTGTGTGTGTGTGTGTGTGTGTGTGTGTGTGTGTGTGTGTGTGTGTGTGTGTGTGTGTGTGTGTGTGTGTGTGTGTGTGTGTGTGTGTGTGTGTGTGTGTGTGTGTGTGTGTGTGTGTGTGTGTGTGTGTGTGTGTGTGTGTGTGTGTGTGTGTGTGTGTGTGTGTGTGTGTGTGTGTGTGTGTGTGTGTGTGTGTGTGTGTGTGTGTGTGTGTGTGTGTGTGTGTGTGTGTGTGTGTGTGTGTGTGTGTGTGTGTGTGTGTGTGTGTGTGTGTGTGTGTGTGTGTGTGTGTGTGTGTGTGTGTGTGTGTGTGTGTGTGTGTGTGTGTGTGTGTGTGTGTGTGTGTGTGTGTGTGTGTGTGTGTGTGTGTGTGTGTGTGTGTGTGTGTGTGTGTGTGTGTGTGTGTGTGTGTGTGTGTGTGTGTGTGTGTGTGTGTGTGTGTGTGTGTGTGTGTGTGTGTGTGTGTGTGTGTGTGTGTGTGTGTGTGTGTGTGTGTGCATGTGTGTGTGATATACAATTAATGTATATTGTTGTTAATACTAGTCATGTATCAGTGAGAGGAAGACCAATGTTAGTCGACCGATGAAACAGACTGCGGTCTGTAGTAACTTATGAATGTGGTTCCGTTGTTTTGGTGATGTGATGGAACAATGTTGTATAACGATACATGTTTGTTCAGTTTGTACTAAAACGTACTGTTATTTTAGAAGTTAAATATATGTATGTCTCGCTCTTTTTAGTAACTAAGACAGAGACAGAAATATGGTTGTGGTTAACTGTGATAGCTTTATAATTCGTTTTAATTATGGTTGTTATTTACCTTTTTTGTAACGTTATAAGTTAACAATAATATTATTATTATTATATTCTCGTTATTTACGTAGCATTTCGTGTACATTCAGAAAATCCTTCATAGTATTACTAAATACTTGTTACATCTTGACGTGCTTTTAAAACACGAATTACAGAAAATATTTCTCATTCTGCATTTCATTGCTTTTTTGTATCCAATAAACTTAGTCTATTTATTTTTTAATTATATATAATATACAATATGAAAGAATTGTAATTAATTCTTAAAGATTGTATATCCTGAGAAAAGGTTAATTATACATGAGAGTTTATTTTACTAAAGTTTAAATGTTTGTTGATTTTTGTATATATAAAAATCAATATATCACTATATAAATATATAGTGATATATTGTTTATATATTTTAATTTATATAAAATATATTCACATGCAAATTAAAAAGAAGTAAATAATAAATATATGTATTAATTTAGCGAGATGCGAAACAATTTATTATATTTTGTCTTTGTGAATTCTGCAGTAAACAAGTTTTGACGTTGTTTTATCAAATGTTCCTCGCTTCACAACACAAAGTACTAAACTCAAATGTAAAACACATTTTTCACTTTTCTGCCGGAATTTCGAGCTCATAGCAACTTCACAACCACTCATTTAAAGTTACTAATATTTGACGTATAAAATGAGCTTTGTTTGTTAATTTTAAGTAAACTGCTAATAGACATGTGTTTGTAATGTTTGATGAGTAATGATATTGTATTTTTATATATAGATTTGACTAAGAAAAATAAACTTTATCACTTTTTTATTGAAAGTTTGTTTGAAGAAGCATCAGAAGAAGAATTGTTTGTTAAATAATGAAAATATTATTATAGTAAACAAATACATAATTAATTGCAAGTCAAATAGTGTGGATTAAATCTTTCTAATATTTGACGTACGTGTCTTATAAAACAATACTTACAATATTGTACTTAGTACTTTTAACAATTTCTGTTTTGTTTCAGCCTAAACCGTAAAATCTACTTAAATTGTTTTAAGCCATACAATAATGTATATAATAAATCAATGACAATATATTATAACATGCAGGATGTGCTGATATGAAGACAAACCACACCTTCAGTAAATCACTAAATGAGTTCAGCACCGACCTTCAACTATTTATATACCAGGTGTATAATTCACTGTTGGAAGTTATATTGTTATTATTTCATAAGAGTAAACTATGACAGTAAATATTTATTTATATTTTATTAAACAATTCTCTTGTCAAGAATTATTCTGTAACATGGGGAGTTATACAATAATATTAATGAAGGTTACAAGTTATATCAGAACAACAACCTGTGATCACACTAAGTTCAGCCTTTCGGGTTCCACCCACGCTTTTCGGCTCATGAGTCCGACTATCTTTACTCCGGGCGCCAACAGACCCTCAATTTCGATTTGCTGCGCTCGCGAAATCTCGGATGCCGTTTGCATATTGAGCGAAGCGAGCCCAGTGGAATGACTCATCGTTTCCAATTGACTTCAATAGGATATCAGTTTTTTTGCTTGACATTAAAAAAATTTTTTTTTTTTTTTACTTCTTTTTTCAATTTTTTTTAAACTATTTACTAATGTGTCTGCAAAACTTCATAATTTTCCGTCAAGTAGTTTTCGAGCCTATTCGTGACAAAAAATGTGAAAAAGTCTCAAGTAGAATGCTCCGCTCGCTACGCTCCCTTCGTTCAATTAAACTAAAGGTAATTTTAGTCTGATTATGAGTTAAATAATTACAAAATATCCATCGATAATGCCACAAATACGCTTAACTTCATTTTGTATCCTGAGCCGCTGTAAATTCTCACGCAGAACACGTAAAGAAAGTAGTTTTTATAAACTTGCATAGAAAAAAATACCTACAAAAAGTAGTGTATATTTTAAAAGTATTACATCAAATTATACATGTTTTTCTTTATGAAAAGATATACATTTTATTATTATAAATATATGTGATTTCTTGTAACTTTATAAGATGCAGCGTAGTGAAGATGACTTCATGACGTCACCAAGGTCCGCGTCGTGCTGTTTAAGAACATCTACAAGAACGCTTCTTCATCATATTTAACATTACAATACTATTTATGTCTTGATATTATGAATATTATGTAAATATTATTATAAGTATTATATTGTTATATTAACATGAGTTAATAGAAATAGTTGAGTGTATTATGTAACAAATGTAAATTCATTTGTAATTTAACTCTTATTCATCAGTTATGATGTTGACAATTGATTAAATATTATCATCCAATTATGTGACTGTTAGGTCATGTACAATAAAAACTGAACACACACATAGTATCACTATGTGTTTATATAAAGAAGATATAGAAGATATAAAATCGTGTAAATACCGCTTTATTTAAGTGTTCTTTACGCGTTTAGTAAAACAATTATATCGCTTTTGACGACGCAATAAAAAACACTTTCATATGTATGTCTGTGTATCAGTAAAAGGTGTATCTTAAACATAGCTATGGTCTGTATACACCTGAATCACTACAAAGAGTCGACTTGTTAAATACATACTTTGAGGTTCCGTAGTAAATATTAAATGCGTTCTCTGAGTCACGCTTCCTTTGGGAGAGAAGGCTTCTTTATTTATCTTACCTTCAATGCAGTGAGAACAGAATAAATAATTTTGTTTGCAATATTTCTCTAATATATTAAAATTATCTCAACATAAATAATCTTTTCAGTGATTTTATAATTATTGTGTATCTTAAACTTAAATAATATTCAGGACTATTTACTAATCTGTGTCATTATAAATAAGTATATAACTTTATTATATATGTATATTGACAAAGATAATAATGTTTTCAATTAAATCACTTTTAAATTAATAAATATTAATTGATTGCAGTCAACATCTCAAAGTGATATAATCTCTATGTGTCCATAATCTGTCTGTCACAGAGTGATATCACTAGGAAAGATCAATAAAAAATTGGAAGGTATTTGATTGAATAGTCTTTAAAGACAATATTTATTCGAATAAATTAGTTATATACTAGAAAAAACGTTGTTGAATGCGTAATTTTTTCTTAAAGTAATAGCAACCCTTTGCCTGGTACGTATTAATATATTATTTTAATAATAAAGTTACTCAAATTTATTTAAAATAATGAAACTACTAAATAAATAACGATTTAATATTTCATGATATTTTGATTAAAATAAACAATTATCGACTGATTCATCTCTCGCAGATTCTTTTCATTTCCATTTTAATACATTTACATTTTGTTCATTAATCATTGTAAATATAAGACCAGATGTCAGTGATAGTGATTAGTGTTTTACTTCCTCCTGATATATTATTGTATCTGAAGCTACTGGTTATTATTAGAGATACTTGCAATATAAACTATTTCAAGAAATTATGTAAAAGGAATAAACGATGTTGATTAAACACACAACAGACCATTCCAACCAGTCACTTGTTATACACACATTAAAAACATATTTTATACTACATAAGTAGGTAGCACATAGTACAAAAGTTATTTTAATAAGAACAGTTAAGATTTGATCGATTAATAAAATATTATAAAGTTAATAAATAGATAATAAACTTTGTGTCCTGATACTACTACTATAGTAATAGTATTTGTTATTGTAGGTGGCGTTGTATTTGGAAATGACATATTAAAGCCTGACATACACCAGAACAGTATAATAAATGTGAGTTGTGTGAATCGTGGGTGATAATTGTATGAACTACATTTCCATACATTCCAGTCTGCTGCTGCATTATGAAATCATTAAAGTGACGTTTGTATAACTAGTGTCAAAGACGAGTCTCTCATTAACAACGCTTACATTAGAGACAAGACACTGTAGGTCAAAGTATACGAGTCTCCACTTGACTTGACATTCATATTGTTTGTAAGAAATAGTAACGGTCTATGTTACAGACAACTCGCTCTCAGCTAATGTTGATACGTGACTCTCAGTTTGATTGTAAAAGTGTTGTAAATAATGATAATGATGTTAAGAGGTCAAGTACGAGTATATACTAGTCGTGTTTATTATAGATTTTAGTTTATTACAAATCTGACGTCAGCAATAACAAAACAATAGGGAAATTGTAATGTTTTACAATTGTATCATGGTCACAAAATACTAATTCATCTCAAAGTAAATTAAAATTCCAGAGCACAATGCATAACAAAACAAAACTTCATTCTATTCAGTGCATTCCAAATAGAAACGAATTTTGGACGAGTTGAGGAAATGTGAATCATTTTTCTTCTATTCTGTCAGCAACATTGAAATGTATAACATTGAAGAGGTGTGAGTGTGTTATGATTATAAGTGCAGTGAGATGACTCGCGCCTCTTCAATACTAACTGTTACCCGCGATTTTATCTGCAATTGATATAAGCCAAGTATATCTATTTATTTAGCTTTCGCTAATCCGTATAATACTAGTTATGTTATTATTAGAGGTTAACAAATATAAAGAAAAAACTCGTATTAAAAAGTATCACGTATTCCTCAGACTATACACACAATAGTTTCTATTTATAAAAAACTACTTCTAAAATATATATTCATTGTACAATTCGTTTTGTTCACTATTCTATTGTATGTATGTATTATTTATATTATTAATGTAACATTATATAATGTTAATGTATAACATGTCATGTATTACAACACTGAAGCACATGTGACAGCAAATTAAATGTACATATATGTAGGTGATATCGACTAGGAACCTTATCATTGAAAACTAACCTACTAAATTACGAATACAAAGTTTAAAGTAATTTATACTATTCTTTGATGAGTAAAATATAAGAAAAAAGTATAGTTTCACGCTCTTTTATACAGTAATATCAAATACCCGTAACTTAAGATGATTAGTTGTGAAGCGTATGAGATTGAAACAGAGAAAAATGAGTTTTACATTAGAGTTAAGAGCCTTGTGTGGAACATACACACTCACGAATATACCATAACATGAAACAAATATAACCAAAATAACAAACAGACCAAAATGTATCTGAATGTGAAGAACACATTTCTATCAATTCGACCACACACCAATATTGTATACTATATCAGTCTGAGTAATATATATTGTTATAAGGTACATCTTCACAAAATACATCTAATTTTAAGCATTAATTCTACGATAATGCCTTCATGTATATTGTGATATCGCTGTAAAATAATGTTGTTAATTTCTCAGTGTTTATATTCAGCCAAATGTGAGCTATTAGAAGCGCTGAGTGAAACAGTTAAGAAAAGAGAATTAGATTACATTGTTTAAATTTAAAATCTCTTTACAATTAACAGGATAATAAGAACAGAACTGGAGCTTGGAATGTTAAGTTTATCTCTATATGGATTGCAAATTATTATGTCATAAAATAATTGCGAGCAATTTTTATTAACCTTCTTATTTATTGAAGATGTAAGATAGGTGAGACAGAATTAGTAACTTGTGTATGAACAGTGAAGCTTTATTGTGTACTTGTTTGTGTGTACTTGTATTAATATAATATGTTGTACCAACATGTAACTCTTATTCATTGAAGATGTGAAATAGGTGAGACAGAATTAGTAACTTGTGTATGAACAGTGAAGCTTTATTGTGTACTTGTTTGTGTGTACTTGTATTAATATAATATGTTGTACCAACATGTAACTCTTATTCATTGAAGATGTGAAATAGGTGAGACAGAATTAGTAACTTGTGTATGAACAGTGAAGCTTTATTGTGTACTTGTTTGTGTGTACTTGTATTAATATAATATGTTGTACCAACATGTAACTCTTATTCATTGAAGATGTGAAATAGGTGAGACAGAATTAGTAACTTGTGTATGAACAGTGAAGCTTTATTGTGTACTTGTTTGTGTGTACTTGTATTAATATAATATGTTGTACCAACATGTAACTCTTATTCATTGAAGATGTGAAATAGGTGAGACAGAATTAGTAACTTGTGTATGAACAGTGAAGCTTTATTGTGTACTTGTTTGTGTGTACTTGTATTAATATAATATGTTGTACCAACATGTAACTCTTATTCATTGAAGATGTGAAATAGGTGAGACAGAATTAGTAACTTGTGTATGAACAGTGAAGCTTTATTGTGTACTTGTTTGTGTGTACTTGTATTAATATAATATGTTGTACCAACATGTAACTCTTATTCATTGAAGATGTGAAATAGGTGAGACAGAATTAGTAACTTGTGTATGAACAGTGAAGCTTTATTGTGTACTTGTTTGTGTGTACTTGTATTAATATAATATGTTGTACCAACATGTAACTCTTATTCATTGAAGATGTGAAATAGGTGAGACAGAATTAGTAACTTGTGTATGAACAGTGAAGCTTTATTGTGTACTTGTTTGTGTGTACTTGTATTAATATAATATGTTGTACCAACATGTAACTCTTATTCATTGAAGATGTGAAATAGGTGAGACAGAATTAGTAACTTGTGTATGAACAGTGAAGCTTTATTGTGTACTTGTTTGTGTGTACTTGTATTAATATAATATGTTGTACCAACATGTAACTCTTATTCATTGAAGATGTGAAATAGGTGAGACAGAATTAGTAACTTGTGTATGAACAGTGAAGCTTTATTGTGTACTTGTTTGTGTGTACTTGTATTAATATAATATGTTGTACCAACATGTAACTCTTATTCATTGAAGATGTGAAATAGGTGAGACAGAATTAGTAACTTGTGTATGAACAGTGAAGCTTTATTGTGTACTTGTTTGTGTGTACTTGTATTAATATAATATGTTGTACCAACATGTAACTCTTATTCATTGAAGATGTGAAATAGGTGAGACAGAATTAGTAACTTGTGTATGAACAGTGAAGCTTTATTGTGTACTTGTTTGTGTGTACTTGTATTAATATAATATGTTGTACCAACATGTAACTCTTATTCATTGAAGATGTGAAATAGGTGAGACAGAATTAGTAACTTGTGTATGAACAGTGAAGCTTTATTGTGTACTTGTTTGTGTGTACTTGTATTAATATAATATGTTGTACCAACATGTAACTCTTATTCATTGAAGATGTGAAATAGGTGAGACAGAATTAGTAACTTGTGTATGAACAGTGAAGCTTTATTGTGTACTTGTTTGTGTGTACTTGTATTAATATAATATGTTGTACCAACATGTAACTCTTATTCATTGAAGATGTGAAATAGGTGAGACAGAATTAGTAACTTGTGTATGAACAGTGAAGCTTTATTGTGTACTTGTTTGTGTGTACTTGTATTAATATAATATGTTGTACCAACATGTAACTCTTATTCATTGAAGATGTGAAATAGGTGAGACAGAATTAGTAACTTGTGTATGAACAGTGAAGCTTTATTGTGTACTTGTTTGTGTGTACTTGTATTAATATAATATGTTGTACCAACATGTAACTCTTATTCATTGAAGATGTGAAATAGGTGAGACAGAATTAGTAACTTGTGTATGAACAGTGAAGCTTTATTGTGTACTTGTTTGTGTGTACTTGTATTAATATAATATGTTGTACCAACATGTAACTCTTATTCATTGAAGATGTGAAATAGGTGAGACAGAATTAGTAACTTGTGTATGAACAGTGAAGCTTTATTGTGTACTTGTTTGTGTGTACTTGTATTAATATAATATGTTGTACCAACATGTAACTCTTATTCATTGAAGATGTGAAATAGGTGAGACAGAATTAGTAACTTGTGTATGAACAGTGAAGCTTTATTGTGTACTTGTTTGTGTGTACTTGTATTAATATAATATGTTGTACCAACATGTAACTCTTATTCATTGAAGATGTGAAATAGGTGAGACAGAATTAGTAACTTGTGTATGAACAGTGAAGCTTTATTGTGTACTTGTTTGTGTGTACTTGTATTAATATAATATGTTGTACCAACATGTAATGCTGCGCTCCTCAATGTATAACACGTGTGACCGTACCTTGTGTATGTTTGTTCATGTATCAGTTCAGAGTACACGCAGTTTTTATTATATTTATATTTTTTTACATATATATTTTTTATTATTACAAAAATAACTAGGGGCGCGAACCGGACCTCGATTTCGATTCGCTTCGCTCGCAAAATCTCAGTAGAGATCGACGAATTGAGCGAAGCGAGTAACCCATCTTCAATTCAGCGTCCAAAGCTGAAAACGACAGGCAAAAAATATAAAATAATCAAATATAACATAGCGAAATTTTTTTGCTTTGAAGTCTAATAATATAATTGTATAATAGGTTCTACTTTTGGTAAATATCGCTTAAAGCATCAAATTACATAAAATCAATTTTTACACAGTTATATTTTAAACTGTGGCTAGTAGCACAATTCTCACAGCTTGTTATAAGCTCTCTAATGCTACCTGCAGTCAGACCCAGTAGCATAAGTATAGCAGCAGCATAGCAGTATGTCGTCCGCGTGACTTATTGTATTGACGCATGTATTGTCAATCCAACAATCAATTCAATAAGTGCTAAGTTCAATGTTTAATTCGTTTATGTATAGATTGAAGGACTTGGTCGAGGTCAAGTCGTCCTGCCGCACCCTGCACTCTAAACTATACAGATCAGACAGAGTATTGTTCCATCTTAGCTATAAGTTAATATTACAGAGACTAACAGTTTTGCAGAATCTTAATAATCTTCTTCAAGAAAATATTTTAAAGGAATAAACGATAATGATTTAATCCACGACAGGTCAATACAACCACTGTCTTTTTTGTAATTAATGCTACTTAAATTAAAAACATTTTCTTAAAACATACATAGCTATATGATACATTTTAACAAGATCAATTGAATTCCACGATTTGATCAAGTAATAAAATATTATAAAGTAAACCAATCCATAATAAACTATACGTGGCCTGCTATTACCACTATTATATTAGTATTTGGCATTGTAGGTCGTTTTGTATTTTGAAAGACACCAAATTAAAGCCTTACATACACAGAAGAGTTTAATGACCCCGAGTCGTGGGTGATAATCGTATAAGCGAAATCACAACGCGATTCTAGACTACAGCTGTTTGGTGACAATACATATCATTAAAGTGACATTGTGTGAAGTGAAGTGACTCGTCAGTTACAATATTCATATGGAAACAAGTCGTGGGGTAAAATAAACGTGTCTCGACTTCATTTAAAATGGTTCTAACCTGTGTCTCTGATAGCATTATCCACATATTTGATGTATTTTTCTAGTATTGATTTTAAATTACACAGTGTTAGGTTATAATATAATTAGGTTACCAAACCCAATAGATTATTTCAAATCAGACTAGCAGTTCACGATATTAGTATTAGATTAAATTTTATATTATAATATATAAAGGAAGGTTACGTAAAAAGCATGAAGACCCTCCGGAGGGCATGTATGAAGAGGTTGATGTACAGATATCCACAGGGTCGAGGAGGAAGAGGTATGCAGGGATCGTAGCGTTTGACGCTCCCTCGTCTCTAGCTACCCCGCAAGGGATATGCCGTGAAGATAATAAACTCACAGATTGTGTAAACCCTTTGTAAAATGTGCTCCTAACTTTGTCTGGTGTAGAATGTACTTATCACTTCAACCCTTAGGTCATGTAATAATAAAGTCGCAGTCCTAATTATAAGTAAATTTACTCCTGTATTGTATAAAACTGAGTTGGTAATAATTGTTTACAAACAATTAAAAGACGCTGCAGTATAAGAGAGGTGTTCTTGTTAACCTAAATGTTGTTGTTGGTGCTTAAATGCTTACCGCGTATATACTAAACTCTTATATACTATCTACTTACGTACCCATTGCTTATATCCTATTTTCCTCTATTACCTTTTGAGTGTTTATCAAATAAAACCTAGAACTCTTGAACTTTTAAATATCGAAAAACACTAACAGAATAGCAGTAAAATGGTCAATATCTCTCCCCAAAGTTGTTTCGTTCAGTTTTCAGTGAATAAGATTTTGTTTTGGTTTTCATTGTTAGCGGAAATTTAAAATACTTTGAGTTAAAAACAAGATTTTATGTGAATGTTCAATTTTGTAAGAAAATACTTGTTCACCAAATAACTTATCCAATATTATAAATGTTATGATATATTATTATTTATAATGAATAGTTAAGATTTAATAATCATATATTATTAAATAAACATAATAAGTATCTATTTGAGAGTTAGCTAAAGATATACAATATACACTTTCACGTGTATGTTTGTGTGTATCAGTAAAAGGTGTATCTTAAACATAGCTATGGTCTGTATACACCTGAATCACTACAAAGAGTCGACTTGTTAAATACACACTTTAAGGTTCCGTAGTAAATATTAAATGCGTTCTCTGAGTCATGCTTCCTTTGGGAGAGAAGGCTTCTTTATTTATCTTACCTTCAATGTAGTGAGAGCAGAATAAATAATATTCTAACATACAATACTTGTACTAAATCTTTGATCAACAAATGTTCTGGTTTAATAACAAATAATGAATGTTGAAATAAGCAAACCCTGTAGACATTATATAGTTTATTTATAATAAAACTTTACTATATAATGTTGTCTTTTGCAATAATCATCTTATTATGAAATTAGATCAGATATAGTTTCAAAGGCACTTCAAGTTTTATTTCATCTTAATTACGAAAGGTTTGATAAATGTACTTAAAAATAAATTAAGTTACGAGTATATTAAATAAATAATTAATAATTGTATCATTATGTGAGTATACAGTTAGTGTCACGAGTGACGACATATTGCGAGGGTTGTTAACTTATGACTATGCAAATAACAAAGAAAATATGTTATAAGCTACGTACACATTGTAGATATTTAGATTAAATGATATTATTCAGTGTACACCTGCCTTATATTCAAAAGTCTCAATAAATAGTTTGAAATTCAGTTTATTCTTCATATACTATTATGTAAATGTCTTAAAAGTTGAAATTATTAAACTATAATTATAAAGCGTTGAAGTAATAACAATTGGATTTGTTTAATTATTACATTAGTTAGTTTCGAGTATATTAGTTTGAAATATGACTATTGGTGAACGCAATCGTTTCTATACAGCTTATATTTCCTGGAGAGTAGGTAATATAGAATAGAATAGTAAAAAATGTTCACTTTGACCAGACCTGAGTATTGACGTGAAAGAAATGAAATTTGTTTTTAACTACTTTTTAATAAAAATGAAGAGAATATTGTTCATTAATAAAATATATTTTATTCTACAATTTAATATGTATGTTAATATAAACATAATGTATTAAGTATCTTGGGAGCAGCTCAAACAATTTATTTTATTGAATTTTTCAGTTTCTAGTTGTGATGAAAAAGTGAACTGAACGAATTTTGATAAAATTCTATCTGGTGGTATATTATTTTATCCAAAAATTAGGTTCTACGTAAAAACATAAATCTGGCTAAAGCTATTATAACAATAGAACTGGAAGTGTACAGATTTAGGTTTCTTTCTGATGATAGATGGCTTATTATTGAGTTGATAGTAAGTGTAAAAGTTAGTATTATATATAAAGAGCATTACCGATATTATATATTCGAATATATAATGTATATACATAGTAATGACACATAACTTAATAAGTACGTAAAGTCTTTAGTGACTCAGTTTTGAATTAATTATTTAAATCCTTGCTTATCTTAATGTCTGCAGCTCAAAGTCCTTTAGTGAACCAGTTCCATATAAACTCAGTCCACTTGAGAGTAGACGAGTCCCGCTGCAGCTCCAAGCCTTGACCCTGCGCTGTACAGACCTACAGCACTACATGATTAGTACATTTATTTAATACATTTACTAATTTAACATTAACGACTTATTTATTTTCATATATTTTCTTGTACTACATTATTTTCTATAATATATTTATTTATTTCTCTTCACGCCATATCCCTTGCGGGGTAGCCAGAGACACCGGAGCGCCAGACGCTATGGTCCCTGCATACCTCTTTCGCCTCGGCCACAGACATCAACCTCTTAATACATGCCCTCCGGGGGTCCTCATGCTTTTTACGTGACCTTCCTCCTTAAATACTGTGTTTTCGAAGGTCACTCGAGGCCTCCCCCTGTACCTATTACCGCTAGACACACAAATAACATCCAGATCTTTGTCTTCCATCAAATCTAATAATTCATTCATCTTCTGTTCCATTCCTCCTCTTACATTCCACGTAGCTTGTAGCTCCGTCCTCCACCTCCCGCCGTTCGGAACATTGCGTGGTGGTTTGCGGTCCCCAACGCCGCAATCTCTATTTCTATAAGATACATTATTAATTATATAAAACACATTATTATAACAAATGTGTATCTTCTTTTAATAAATGATAAGACGAGAAGGAGACACCGTGACAGACATGAAAATATCACTTCGATTCAGTAGATATTAATTACAACCAATACTTCAAATACAATTTACAGAGGATAAAATAAAATTAAGATCGCTAATAAACATGTACTTTGTTTTACTGTTTTATAAAGTTTTAACAAATACATATCATTATTGCATTGTAAATTGTACTTCTAATATTCAGATTTTTCATAAGCACGTCATAAAAGATTTACGAAATAAAAAACATTACAGTTCAGGACAAAGCCGTAACCCCATGCAAGTATAAACTCGTATTTTCTCCAATCTTGAAAGGTCATTGAACTGTCATCATCATATAAACACGTCACTCCATCTTCACGGTATCTTTAGTATGATATATTTGGTAAGTGCAGTATGGAGCGACACAGCCTCATTACTCTGACGGAGGTTCCTTGATGTAGTTCGTTAACTCCTTCAGCGTCAGGTGCGTGAGTGACGGCACTTTGTATAATTATTTTTTTATAAATATGGGGAAGAATAAATAATCTATAATGTTTTATTCGTTTCGGCGTTTCTCGTGTTCCGTTAGTAGTTTTAACATAAACTACTACATATGACAAAATGTGTTTCCGAGCCATTGATAACTTAGTTATTATAAATTAATGTTTTATTTGTTTCGGCAAGGGCAAGAGTTTCAATATTTAACTTATTATAAATTCATATTATAAATTATTTTATGATACTTCAGACCAACATGAATTTTATAACAAAAATATTTTTATTGTATTATTATAATGTCTCCACAAAAAAATGATTCTTATATGTTTAACCCTAATACTTGACATCAATAAAAGCTATGTTTATAGACATCTTTTTCCTATGAGCAAATAATTAACATCTTTAAATAAAATAATACTAACGAGTAAGAGTAATCAGAGTTTCTGGTTCTATTTATATTTTTTCTGGTTTCTGATTAATCCATCGGAAGTCATTCCGATTTTTCAGGGATTTTACTCCGTTCCTACGATATATGTATTCGGATAGAAAAACAAGAAAATAAGACGGAATAAAACAATTGTTTGTTGGTTCCCGAATAAATTCATTTTATAACAAGACTTTAATACTCATGTATTTGTATAATTTCAGATTATAAATTAGCTTCTCCAGTATTGTTTAGAGATTTAAATTATTTGATTAATGAATTTATATAAATCTTTGATAATGAACCAGTAAACGTTAAGTGAGAAGGGAGACAGAGAAACATTGTGTCAATTTATCACCACAAAATAATATAACATATTTTTTAATAACTTTTGAACCGTTTAAAATAAATGTATAACTCGAAAAACAAAGACAATGAATTAACTCAAATATTATTTATTATATTTTCATAGTTCCGTAGTGCTAAGCTATCACAGTTCTATCAACACTCACTCTTATCTTCTATTTTATATATATTAATATACACCCTGCTAGTATACATGAGGCAAGGAAACATCAAAACATTCTATATCTTTAATTATATGAGAAGTGAGTACATAAGTAGGTATTGAAGAGAAACTATCCCATGTATTAAATAATTTTGCCTAATTTCAGTATATTATAAAGTTATTTCCAATTTATATATATATATATATATATATATATATATATTCAAAATAAATAAATTGTTCTTTTAGTAATAGATTGTTAAGATATCAATTAGGATCTCCAGATATAACTGCAACATTAGAACCAAATTTTAATAAAGATATAGATAGTACTAGTTCTTATTTCTGATGACCAATCAAACCAAACCATACAAGTTACACTATACATTACTTACTCTGTCTATTCTCAAAAAATAACAATATATGTATTTTTATTTCAATACCTTGCTCTTACTTTATGTAATGCGCGATTCTAACTGCATATAACTTTAAATAGTACCCAAACAGCAAACTATGAACAAAACACTTAAATCCCTTAAAAATCTTTCACTTTATCAAAGTAACAATAACTATAAGAATAAAAAACCTGAATAATCACTGTCTAGGTAGTTAGGTACTGCTGCAGGTAATTACAATCGTATCGATAGCTATGATAAAATGAATAGTTAAGATTCAATAATTATATAATCCCATGATAAGTATCCGTATGAGAGTTAGCTAAAGATATATTTAATAAATATTTCATTGATATCAGGAGCTTTCATAAAACTAAGTGATTTGTTTTTACTGAATAATAAAACCATTGACTTAATACAAACATTACGAGTGTAGGCCAATATTCACAATACATTTTGCCGCACAATAGCTTAATAGGCAAGAATATATAAAAAATAGATATTTGTATTTGTTACATGAGATAATAAATGTTAATGAAATCCAATGACAATAAAATGTAAACTAATCTCAATATAACACAGTTATATATTTGCTTTGCGAAATTGAGATTTCGAAAAGGACATTTAAGACAATTGATAAAACATGTGTTATGACATAAGTACATGCCTGATTGTTTAACTAAGTTTTATTTTATACTAAAGCTAGATGGACATTGAAGTCAGGCCAGTCGTCTGGAGAGGAGCCAACTTTATATAAAAACAATTAAGATTTCTGTCAGTCTGTGACTTAAATGTTATTCTTACATCACTTTATCCTTAAAATAATACAAAAAACTGTTAGTATTTTAATATATTGTTGCATAAATAACTGGGTGGTGTGCTCAAATATTCTTTTATAATAGATAAACAATTTTATTTTTTTTACTAGAGATTTTTTTTACCAAAACTGATTGCATTTAATGATTTAAAACTATATTTTGTATACAAAAAATTGCCTTATATTTTATTTAATTATCTCTATTTACTAGTATTATATAAAATAACTTTCAAATATGAATATGTACGAGTTGGTAAGAGTAACTTCTAGTGATATATATTCGGTCAGAACTTTCAAGTTGACTTATTTATTGGATGGAATAATTCTGTGATTAGATAATTTAAACTTTAGATAATTTCAATGCTTTTGAGTTTGTTCCAATTTATTCATTTTAAAACAAAATGTTACCACTTTAATAATGATAAAATATTCGCCAAGTCTCCTGATTCGTTACCCTACCAGAACAAAAATAAGTTATATAACTAGTCATGACATAAATATTGTTAAAGTTTAAAACTTATAAAAAGTTATGTTTTAAACAAAAGCCTTGCTTTTACATAAGTTCAATCTTCTTAAATTAGTTATTAAGTTATGTAATTCAAAATATGTAGTACATTACTATAAAAGGTAAGCAGAAATGGAACGATGACATTGCGATGGAACGTGAATATGGATACGCTCTATAATAGATGAAGGCTTGGAAGAATTAATAATTGAAGAGATCTCCGAGACAGCTTCATCGGTGGACTGACGACAGCGCAGTATTATGCCTTTACTACTGATTCACGACTCGAGTGTGATCAGTACTAATATTCAACACACTTTGTTCACATTCATACAAACTACGTTATTGAACAATTATTCTTTTTAATATTAATATATCATAATAAATATAATTAAATTAATATCACTTTATTTAAATAACATTAATCAAATTAAATTATATTAATAAAATAATTACACTCTAATGTTATAATACTATATAATACTCTAATGTCATAAAAGGTAAATCGGATTTGTGTGCAAAGATTCTCAGAATACTGTTAGAACTAATTCATAGCATAGAATTACAGCATAGAAATCCTTTGTATGACTTTGTGCAACACATATTGGATGCACTACAATGACGTGGTTATATAAACCATAAATTTCCAGTATATAGATTTGACAGTAGGCTTTAAATAAACTCCTTACTATAACGAGGGAACCTATGGATTAGCATATTACTCCTTACAGTAAGAGTACATATTTATGAATTCTGCAGTAAATATATTGACATTTATTTATGACGTTGTTTTAACTCGATAATAAACTTCAGTCATGTTATCAAATGTTCCTCGCTTCACAACACAAAGTACTAAACTCAAATGTAAAACACATTTTTCGCTTTCTGCTGGAATTTCGACCTCATAGCAACTTCACAACCACTCATTTAATGTTACTAATATTTGACGTATGAAATGAGCTTTGTTTGTTAATTTTAAGTAAACTGATTATAGACATGTGTTTGTAATGTTTGATGAGTAATAATATTGTATTTGATATATAGATTTGACTAAGAAAAATAAACTTCATCACTTTTTATTGAAAGTTTTTTTGAAAAAGCAACTGAAGAAAAATTGCTTGTTAATTATTATTATGTAAACTATTATTATAGTAAACAAATAGATAATTAATTGCAAGTCAAATAGTGTGAAACAAATCTTTCTAATGTTTGACGTATGTTCCTTAACATTTTTTTTTATATTTATTTATATCTTTTCCACTTTGAATCATTATCAGTGATCACTTGTGTACGTCAAAATGGAAGTGTCAGGAGGGCCTATTTCAATAAAAGATTTATCGTAATAAGCACTTCTGTAAAAGCACTGTCCAACTTAATGTTAAAGTTATGAGGGTTCCAAACGCGTCCTGGTCTGAGAAGAACCACACAACAAACTCAGCCGGATATTTTTTTTTTATATTGTGATCACTGTTTCACAAATGTCAATCTTAAAAGCTATTTTGGAACAACTAGAACCGTCGCAATAAAATAAAAAATAATAAAAAAATAATAATAATAGCAATTATTTTTTGATAATAATAATAAAAAATAAAAAATAAAAATCGGCCTGCTACACAATCAGTCACCGCAAGCAGCACCCGTTCACGAGCATAACGCAAGTATTATAGCATAACAAGTATTTCAATTTTATTAAAATATAAAATCTGATCGTTCACTGTGAGCTAGTTACAGGTAGTGATACATTAAGATTTTCGAAAATATACTAACCAGTGACTGTGAGTATATTGGATTCATTAAACTTATCTAGTAAAGAATTCTTTGAGACCAGAATGTATATCGCACGGATAGCTCTCTTTTGTAAAACAAGGTTTTGTTTGAAAATTTCATCTTCCATTTTGTTAAACAATAAATTGAAGATAATATTTGACGAAGACACCAAAAGCTAATTTATATATTAACTACATATGTCACTCCGGTTTGTACATTTCAATACTTTCATTACAAAGGTAGTCTCTGACAGATTAAATAATTAATACAAATTCTTCGTAAAAAAGTTATTTTATTTTCTTTGATATCCTATTATCACTATGAGATAGGTACATTACTGATTGTTTAACTGAATCTTATTTCCTCTTAAAGCAGAACTCTAGTACAATCGTCTGGAGATGAGACAATTTAAAATAACAAAATACTAATTTCTGGTAGTCAGTCACTTAAGTGTTCTCTCTACAGAATTTATCTTATATACGAAAAAATGTAAGAAGATATTGTATCATATAATAGTTTGGTAGTTACTTAAATATTATTTTATGTTTTTTTATATTATTTATGACATATTACAGTTAATGATTTAAATTAATATTCTTAAACTATACTTCACAACTCGAAAGAATCGATATTTAAAGTGACCTGACCTACATCACTAACATAATAATTTTAAACATATATTTACATATTGAAAATTACTTAAGAACTCACTAAACCACACAGTAATATTTGATTATCGTCCATAATTAAATGATTATTTCGCATTCATTAAGCGCATTGATTAAGCGTATTCTTTTCAATAATAAGAAAATAAACTAAGAATAATAAGACGTAGGATCCTTTGAGGTTCCGTTCAAGATGATTCTTATTAGTTTCCTATATGTTATTAACTATTTAATTATCTTAATAGCTTTCAAATACGAATATGTACGAGTTGGTAAGAGTAACTTCTAGTTATATATATTCGGTTAGAACTTTCTCGCTGACTAATTTATTGGGTGGACTAATTCTCTGATTGGATAATTTAAACTTTTGATGATAGTTTTAATGTTTTGAGTTTGCATCAATTTATTCAATGAAAACAGAATGTAAGTAATTATGATGACCACCTTAATAATGGTAAAATATAATATTAATAGACGTTCCGACGCTCGGCGGATATTCATCCTTACGTTGTAGACATTCCCCCTGTCCGAACGAAGCGGTTTGCTTCGTCTTTTTTATTGCGTACAGCGAAGGACTGGAATAGCTTGCCTGCGTCGGTATTTCCGTCCACATACAATGTGGGTGTCTTCAAGAGAAGAGTGAATAGATTACTAGGTTAATGTGCCTTACCACCTATAACTATATTTCCACTTTCCATCAGATGGAATGTAGTCAAGTACTAACCTAGACAGTAAAAAAAACCAGCATTGGTATTAATTGTATACAAACAATTAAAAGACGATAGAGTATAAGACTGTAATAGGTGTTCTTGTCAACCCTTACGTGTCTTATCTTATATACTTACTGTTTATATACTAAATACTTATATACTAAATACTTATATACTAAATACTTATATACTCACCACTTACTTACCCATTCCTTATATCCCTTTTCTCCTCTTTTTCCATTTGAGTGTTTCTTAAACAAAAAGCAGAACTCTTAAATATTTAAACATCGAAAACGCAAACGGAATAGCAGTAAAATGGTCAACAGCTCGCCCAAATTAGTTTGGTTTAGTTTTCAGTGAATAGGTTTTTGTCTTGTTTTTCATTGTTAGCGGGACTTCAAAACACTTTGAGATAAAAACAGGATTGATTGAATGTTCAATTTTGTAAATTTACACCAAATAACTTAACAATATTAAAAATATTATGATACATTATTATTTATAATGAATTATATATTATTAAATAAACCCATGATAAGTATCTGTATGAGAGTAAGATAAAGATATACAAAATAAATACTTAATTGATGTTAGCAGCTATCATAAAACTAATTAAGTATTTCTTTCTTTAAATAAGAAAACCATTGACCTAACAACAACTTGATCAATATAGGTCTAAAAATACAATAATCTGTGTTCAAATTGATAGACTAATGTCTATTATATACTATATTAACTTTTAGTTAAATAACAATAAAATAAGTATTAGAGACAAGGTTTGTCTTTAAAAATAAACATCAATATCTTTTCCTTCAAAACCTTAATATTTATAATCAAATATGAATTATTAACCAAAATGTCATAGTCATATAAAATGTGTACATTTCCAAGTGCTAACAAATTATGAATACAAGCCGTCCTTTGACACGACCGAAATATTGAAGCAGAAAACACGAGCTTACTTTGACAAAGTTATCATGAAATATCAACATGTATGTAACAACTGGTATCAGAGAAAATATTCATGAAGTTACTCGAGAGATTCACTTCAACTAAAGCCTATATTAGACAGTTTATAATAATAACAATTTTCTACTCGCAATGAGTCTATCCTCTGCTGACCATAATATTCTGTATATTTAATTGTTAAGTAGTTCTGATCAGAATGTGGGATTATTGAGGATTATTGTGATGAAGAAGGAATGAATTTCCATGTGAATGAAATACATGTTCCTAATATCAACATTTCCAACTTCTCCTGACACATGAACACAATAGAAACAGTACAATCAGAAGAACTGTTTTCAACTTACGATCTTTAATACATATCTACTACAATTGATGTTTATTTATATATATTTCAGTAAAACCTAAAGACTTAAGACAATCTTATGGTCTTACAAAATATATTATATTTTGGTATTTGTTGTTTAAATTACTCAATCCTGTCTTTCTTATCATAATGAAAGTTGATAAAAGACTTCTCACTCCCGGGCTCGTTTATTAATAAATAATTAATAGTTATCAGGACCTGACACAGTACAAAGGTCACAAAGCCTCCTACACGTGAAAGATAATATTTCTTTTTAAGGTTTATTCTGATTATATAATTATCTAACTGTACTTAATGGACCATAGTGGAGACTGTTTCTCATAGATATGACACACATATATAACTTATATTATATATGTCAATAGAGCGTGTATGTAATTGACATATTTCGATGACATCAAATAATTTGTATTGAGAGGTTGGTGATGATATTTGACACATATTAATATCAGTGAGTGCAATGCAGAGCAACGTCATATATAAATAATAACACGTCTATGTAATGACAGGAGAGAGAAATATCTTAGTGTGTGTGTGAGTGTGTGTGTGTGTTTATATTGAGAATGATAAACTAATTATTATTATAAATTAACTAATATTAGTTCGTATTACATATAATGTATGTTGCAATATCTTTTATATGTTTTGTATTATATCATATATTGCTTTACTTATTAAATAGCGCCATAATATTAGAGTTAGTACAACAACGTATCAAAGTTGTAAGGACGTATGACAATTTATTATAAATACTAAAGACTTCACAGTCAGTTAGTCAGTTAGCTCTTCAAATAGATTCTATGAAAAGTCATGAAACAAAATGCAAGCTTATTCTTTTATAGTGTTTGGTCTGGTGTTTAAAACTTATGGTAATAAAGAAATATAATACAATAATAACGATCAATCAATCAATCAATCAATGTGGTTTTCCATTTATCAGTTTTAGTTGAACGCAGTGAGCAGTCATCTAATAACTCCTCTTCAATGTCAAAGTGATCCAATCACAGTGACAGCGACTTCATCATTCTTTTATTTTTATTTATTATATTGCGACGGTTCTAGTTGTTCCAAAATAGCTTTTAAGATTGACATTTGTGAAACAGTGATCACAATATAAAAAAAATGTCCGGCTAAGTTTGTTGTGTGGTTCTTCTCCGACCAGGACGCGTTTGGAACCCTCATAGCTTTAACATTAAGTTGGAAAGTGCTTTTACAGAAGGGCTTAAATAAATCTTTTATCGAAATAGCCCCTCCTGATACTTCCATTTTGACGTACACAAGTGATCACTGATAATGATTCAAAGTGGAAAAGATATAAATAAAAATAAATAATAAATAATATAAATAAAAAAGTTTAATTGTAATGGATAATACAAACTCTTTTCATACTTAATTTTTGTAATAGAAGCCATTATGGTAACATTACTTTGATGTTATTTTGTTTGGTTTGTACAAATAGTTACTTAAGTACAGAAAGTATTATCACAGTAGTTTTATCACTTCTTCTGTTAACATGTAACATGCTGTTAGAAGCTGCGGTGATAACACACTGGAGCGACTTCACCTATTGATATATTACACTTATAGTCGATAGAAGCTATTTCTAGAACCGGGATTCGGAATTGTTACAGATAATATCGGAATCCTGGGATAAACCCGGGATTGTAGACAGGTTATAACAAAACAGATTTATAATAAATCAGATTTTTTTATCAATTGATTAAAATAATATTTAAATTAAAGAAAACATCCTCCCCGGTAAGATGTTATAATTCAAACAAAATTCAACTTAAATCCCTTAAAATAATTATTTTTTTACATTAGAATAAACATAATTATTATTATTAAAAATCTCGTATATTAAATTATTGTATGTACTGTATGAAAAACTTTAATTGATTTATCTAAATCGTACAATATATCATACAATAGATTTATTTTAAGAATCGTTATTTTATAAAATACAATATGACAAATCATTAATAATTTATTCGTTACTTATGTTAAAACCAGACACCCTCTCGACCACAACCCAAGTATAATTAGTTATACATACATATTACAACACAAAACGCCTTCTTTACTTAATGCAGTACTAAAAAATATTTTGGTCTCGTTGCCATTTTATTCTATCAGAAACGTTAAATATTTAAGTGCTCTCGGCTCAATATGAGACACGGCGATGATAATCCCTACCTTGAGCAGATTAAGAATAAGGTTTAGTTTTAACTCCTCAACAGTAGCGGTTAACAACTTTCCATACTAACAAATCCATGAGTCAGGAATACTATAACGAACGTTATAACCCGGGTCGGTATTCTTAAGTAATTCTGAATAAACTAGAAAAATTAATCTTTAGCAGAGTTCATTTATGAATTCTAATATACTACGTTATCTTAAATCAATTGCAACAAGTACATACTTAGATCTTGACTTTTATAATATATGTAGATAATAATAATAATAATTATATATAAATTTAAATTGATAGCTATTAATTGTTTTAAATTTATAAATTAAAATAATAAAACAACTTTTATTGCAAAACAATCATTAGTAAAAATATGAGGAAAATAAACCTTATTTAATATTATTTTATTTTTTATATTTATGAATACTTAGTTATAAATAATATTATGTTTCATATCAATATCTTTGTGATCAATGTCTGTCAATGACTGTCAGTTACATCATTGATTGATAACTTTATATGTTTATTCACAGTAACTTGTTAACCACACTCTGACACTACTTTGTAATGTAAATGTGAACTTGATCCGTAGTTAAGATGAAAGTGTCTTCTCTCTTCCAGTCATCAAATACAAATAAAGGATCTTTATTTTAAAGTGAGTCACTTCATTGTTATAGAAGTATGTTCTCATTACTTAAGATACAACCATGTTCTACTAAAGGCCTCTATTTAGCTCTTTATAAAAGTTTTCAAAAAAGACATATGATATTCCATAGCTTATACTAAAGATTTGATTTGGTTTTAAAAAATGAACGAGGTGTGTGAACACTTTCAGATAAATAAACTTTTAAATAACTAAAGAACCGACGTTAATACCAAATATAACATTACCATAGTATTTCCATTAATATCCTATAATAATCCAAAATAAATAAAAGTCAAGTTACTCTCTAATACAAGTTATACCATGGCACTAACTCTGCTGCTTTATACCAGTATCTCTCCTCAAGTGTAAGCTTAATAAGTATTTCTAACATAATGTCTTATCTAAATGGTACCCATGTGTTGTGTTTGTCTCTCTTTTAACACAATGGTCACGACGGTCTGTAGGAGCATTGGTACGTGTATGAGGAAAAATATTATAATTAAATTGTATTGTGACATATTATTATTTAGTCTAGTCACCGCGATACAATAAAAATCTGCATATTTATTGATTAAAGTCTTTGAGATTCAAATCAACGGAAACGGACGGTGCTTTTCGTTAATTAGGTCGTGTGATATAAATAACACTCGTTTATTATTTATTAATTTATAAGTGGTGTAACATTAAGGGCTGTATTTAATTTTAAATTTCAAATTTTGTGTACTTTTACTAACAAAGGACGTTTGTAACTTCTCCTTTGATATATTGCATGTATATTTAAATATTCGTCAACAAATTAGTAATTTAAATTATTAAGATGTAGTTTTGTAAGTTAGATTATAAAAGTTTTATCCCCCACACGTATTGTTGTCATCTAGTTGCGAAGTCGAAAAGTGACTTTTAATAAGGAAAAAGTTTCTAGTTGTCACTTTTTGTACTTGGCCATATTATTGTTATCAGAGCACGTTTCACAACTCGTTAACTACAAAGGTTACCTTCATTAATAAGTTTGTTAAAGTATTTATTACAGGATCTCACATCACCAGTAGTATCTGATATTTACGATACAACTAAGTAGTTAACACATGGTTTTGACCCAGGCAAAGATAATATATGTTATATCTCAAGAGATTTACGAGGCTGCAAATTAAAAACCGATAGTTCAGTTGACAGAGTGATGAGGACGGTATCACAATTCCTAATTCTGTCCGTGTTAATAAATGTTTCATTTCATATTTCTATTAATTCTCTTAACGAGTGAGCAGAGATGACGAGATTCAATATCAACATATCAAAATAATCAAATCGGTACAATGGTAATAATAATAGCACTCGTTTTTTGCGATAATATTTTTAACTTATTAATGATCATAACATAAGAGACGGATTATTATTTTTTTATTAACTTTGTTATGAAATATATCTTCGTTTGGAAATATTACTTTTAAATCATTTCGCTGACTGATATATTTCTGATATGTAGCTTCTATATTTTTATATATCCTTGATTTAGAAGATTAAAAGTGTACAAAGACAAGCTTGTTAACCGCACAGCGAGACACTTTGTAATATAGTTACGTCAGTGCTTGATCTTTAGTAAGAAGAAAGTTCCTTGTCTCATCTCGAGACCAACTGCAGATAAAGGACGAGCCACCTTTAATATAAAGTTATACACTTCATTGTTATAGAAGCACGTTCTCTCATAACTTTAAATATGAGCAACTATACTATGAAATGAACTAAAAATAGTTATTTTTGTTATAAAAACCTTAGAATGTCTAGATAATTTTCTTAAGTACTTATTTTAAAATACTCTCATAAACATATTCAAAATATTTGATTAATTAATTTATTTATCTCTTAATTTGTAAGTTGGTTAAACCAAAATTTTATTAAAAAGCCATATTTAAATATTTTGAAATTAAATATTTTTTAATATTATTAATTTTGTATTTAAATCAACATTTCAAATATAGATTTTGTTAAATAAAATATGTGTCATACAGAAGTATTCATTCACTGACCTTCCTTTACAATCTGTTTAAATTTCTCTTTTATCTGGCAAAAATTCAAGTTATTTTGTATTACAAGTTCTAATGAGATTAGTGTCACCAACCCTCCAGACTCGTCGTATCAATAACTTATCTGGATCAGACTGAGCACGGATTATGATAACGACAGTCAATTGTTGATAAATTGATAGACCCATATTAAACTCAAACTATGAGTTAGCAGTGACTTCAATGTATGGGATAAAACAAATACTATATGTAACTATCTAATACATATTGTAGTGATGTGAGTGGTTTATCTCTGTGCTCATTGCACAGTGGTACGTGTGTGGGATGATTTATTAATATTGGAATGGTTTGAGGATCTTGTCAACATCATCTTTGTTAGACACGATTGTTACAAGTTCCTCTGGATGATATTATTGTCAACAAGTTGTAGGAAGGTTTTATATTACTTTAGATACTATATATACTGTTCCTCAGTTAAATATCTTGTTAACTTAATTAAATGGGTGCTATGAGGTCAATTAATTAAGTAGATTCCTGATTTTGTATAAATCAGACAACTTTACCAAACTCAGATTATTTACAGTTGGTCAGAACAGATTTTAAATTGCTGATTTAACTTTATCTGAAAACTTCTCTTAATTAACATTTATATATTATAATTCATTTTAAAATGTTTCTGATATGTAAATCTTGTTTCGATAATAGTAATGTATTGAAAGTGATCTTTCAGTTAGTCTATAATTGTGATATACTGAAAGACATGCTGTTATTGAGGACTATGAGGAAAATATATCTTTGTAATAATATTATTAATATAATCAAAATAATCGATGCTTCACTTAAATCACTTCTCAATCAATCAATGTTGATTGATCTCATTCATTATCTCAAAGTAATCAATCACATTATGTTATTACGCGTGTCTTTTACTACACTTTGCTCATTTTCTAAGAAAAACATTGATACAATATTCTGAAATTATCATTGAAAAATATATATTTAGAAAACTCTTCTTCTTTCATGGATTTCTGAGTACTGACCTACTTAAATTAATACCTAATTTACTCAATCCTGTTTAAAAATCTTATCAGACTTCTTATATTTTAAAAGTAAACTGTAAATAAATAAAATTAATTAAAAAATGCTTAAAATAATATTACAATTGAATACATATGAGTACTGTTCTGTAAAAGTTTTATTTCTGTAGTAATTTAAATACTTAGTCACTCATTCAAATTTTTATGATGTTTGTCGAGCGCTTAGTCTGAAGATATTAAGCTGATTCTTCATCTATCTCTCCACAGATTATTGTAGGGAATTAAACTATCAAATTGAATATCTAGAATAATCAATTTGATAATTATGAAAATTTACGTGATTTATTCTCTTAGTGTGTCAAATAATTACTTCACAAAACATTTAATATGTATGACAGCAAGACTTTCATTTCAATGAGAAAATTTCTATTTGAGTATATCTCAAATACAACTAAGAACTCTTGAATATTTAAACATCTAAAAACGCTAACGGAATAGCAGTAAAATGGTCAACAGCTCGCCTCAAATTAGTTTGTTTTAGTTTTCAGTGAATAGGTTTTTGTCGTGTTTTTCATTGGTAGCGTTACTTTAAAACACTTTGAGATAAAAACCGATTTTTATGTGAATATTCAATTTTGTAAATTTACACCAAATAACTTACCAATATTAAAAATATTATGATATATTATTATTTTTAATGAATTATATATTATTAAAAAATCCATGATAAGTATCTGTATGAGAGTAAGATAAAGATATACAAAATAAATACTTAATTGATATAAAACTAATTAAGTATTTCTTTCTTTAAATAAGAAAACCATTGACTTAACAACAACTTGACCAATATAGGACAAAAAATACATTAACCTGTGTTCAAATTGATAGACTAATGTCTATTATATACTATATTAGCTTTTAGCTTTTAGTTCTGATCAGAATGTGAGATTTTTGGGAAAAATGATTGTCATGAAAATAGATTGAATTAATAATGTAAGTTGACAAAAGACTGAAGGCCTCGTTTATAAATGAAACATTTTTGCTAGAAAATCAAATACTAAATAAACATAACAATAATAAACAGGGAAACAAGGTTAGATAACATGAAAAAATTGGTTAAACATCAATAATATAAATTTTAAGAAAACAGCAATCACTCAGACGACACATGGAGTACTTCATCTGTCAGCGAGTGTTAGGATTCGCCATGACACCCGCCACACGCTCACCTGTCAACACCGGAGTTAAAACTAACTACTAACTAACTTTAAAACTTTGTAAATAAATATGTATTGAGTAAGATGTCGTATATACATTATCAGATGTTAACATTTTGAAGATAACAAATTATGAATACAGACATCCCTTTGACACGACGAAGATATTGAAGTGGAAGTATTGAGGATTTGCTTTGATGAAATTCTATCAGGAAATACTAACATGTGCAGCTGTTATGAGAGAGAATATTCATGAAATTACACAAGAGATTATTCTGAAATAAGCTTTTATACATATTAGAGAGTCCGTTGACATGTCGACTCAATAAATATTTAGTCTAGTCACCGCGATACAATAAAAATCAGCATATTTATTGATTAAAGTCTTTTGAGATTTAAATCAACGGAAAGTAACTCATGACTTATTTAAATATGAAAGAATTTAATAAATACTGATAAGGTAAATAAAAAGGTGCTTTTCGTTAATTAAGTCGTGTGATATAAATAATACTCGTTTATTATTTATTAATTTATAAGTGGTGTAACATTAAGGGCTGTATTTAATTTTAAAGTTCAAATTTTGTGTACTTTTTCTAACAAAGGACGTTTGTAACTTCTCTTTTGATCTATTGCATGTATATTTAAAATATTCGTCAACAAATTGATAATTGAAATTATTAAGTTATAGTTTTGTAACTTAGATTATAATAGTCTTTTTCCTAACACATCGAGGTTGTCATCTAGTTGCGAAGTCTGACTTTTAATAAGGAAAAAGTTTCATGTTTCCACTTTTTGTTGGCCATATTATTGTTGTTAGAGCACGTCTCACAACTCGTTATATCAACAAAGATATATTCATTAATAAGTTTGTTAAAGTATTTATTATATTGGTTGAGAACCAAGCAGATGCAATATATTTCATGTCTCCCGAGATTTACGAGGTTACTGATTATAAAACAACAGTTCAGTTGGCAGAGCGATGAGGACGCAAGGAGGTAACGCAACTTCATATTCTACCCGTGTTAATAAACTATTCAATTCATATTTATACTAGGGGCGCCGACAGACCCTCAATTTTGACTCGCAGCGATCGCGAAATCTCGGGTACCGTTTGCATATTGAGCGAAGCGAGCCCATTGTAATGACTCATCGTTTCCCATTGACTTCAATGTCATATCAGTTTTTTTGACGATTATTTCTCAACGAGATGACATATTTCAAAAATTGTTTTTTGAAAACCTAATGTTTGTCTTTTTGATTGCAAAATTTCATAATTTTTCGACACGTTTTTTTTTGGAGGCTATTCGTCACAAAGAATGTAAAAAAGTCTCCAGTACAGCGCTCCGCTCGCTTCACTCAATTAATTCTCTTAACTAGACTACATTCAATATCAACAGATCAATATTTATAAATCGGTACAATGGTGATGGTAATGATACTCGTCTATTGATGAAAAAATTTAAACGTCTTTGAGATTCAAGTTGACTCTTTGTTAAATATCTAATAATATATGGCGGAAAATGATGCATAACTTAATAAAATATTGAACAATTAAATTAATACTAATAAGGTAGATAAAATGTGCTTTTTTTTACATTATAAGTTGTATTAGAGTAGGCGTTGTGGTTTATTTTAAGGTTAGCATGAAACGTAAGAGAGGGATTTTTATATATTTTTATATACTTTGGTATGAAGGATACCTTTGTTTTCAATATTGCTGCTATCTTAATTGCAATCTGATATTTCACTGATAGATTAATTAATACTCATTAATATCAAATTACAAAACAAATATTACTAAAACGAATATGATAAATTTAAATCCTATAATTTAAAGTATTATATCTCTAGACCAAATGAATCATAATTATAAATTAAATAATGTGTTTTATAACCCCAACTACTCTGTGTGATGAATGAGATGGATTGTTATCATTTAATTGATACATACATTATCACAAATATTATACGTGTTATTGACAAAATACACTGTTCCTAATTAACAATGATGAAGCCATAATTTAATTTTACAAATTTAATTGAAGACAAATATGACATACACCAGAACAGTATAATAAACGCGAGCGATGTGAATCGTGGGTGATAATTGTATGAACTACATTTCCATACATTCCAGTCTGCTGCTGCATTATGAAATCATTAAAGTGACGTTTGTATAACTAGTGTCAAAGACGAGTCTCTCATTAACAACGCTTACATTAGAGACAAGACACTGTAGGTCAAAGTATACGAGTCTCCACTTGACTTAACATTCATATTGTTTGTAAGAAATCGTAACGGTCTATGTTACAGACAACTCGCTCTCAACTAATGTTGATACGTGACTCTCAATTTGATTGTAAAAGTGTTGTAAATATTGACAATGATGTTAAGATATCAAGTACGAGTATATACTAGGCGTGTTTATTATAGATTTTAGTTTATTACAAGTCTGACGTTAGCAATTAAAAAGCAATAGGTTACACAACAACAACAATAGGGTGAACAGACCTTCATTAATAAATTTGTTAAAGTATTTATTATATTATTTAAGAACCAAGCTGAAACAATATATTACATGTCTCAAGAGGTTTACGAGGTTACAGATTATAACGATAGCTCAGTTGGCAGAGCGATGAAGACGCAAGGAGGTAACGCAACTTCAAATTCTGCCCGTGTTAATAAACTTTTTAATTCATATTTAAATCCTATAATTTAAAGTATTATACTTATACACCGAATTAATCCTAATTATAAATAAAATAATGTGTTTTATAACAGCAACTACTCTGTGTGATGAATGAGATGGATTGTTATCATTTAATTGATACATAAATTATCACAAATATTATACGTGTTATTGACAAAATACACTGTTTATAATTAGCAACTATGAAGCCATTATATAACAACACTTTGTTTGGAACAAAAAATCTTTTATTTTTTATATTTTAAATGTCCTAGACTCAGAACTTTAAAAGTTTACTAACAGAAGCCTGTTAACCGTACAGCGAGACACTTTTGTAATATAGTTACGTCAGTGCTGGATCCTTAGTATGAAGAAAGTTCCTTGTTTCATCTCGTGACCAACTGCAGATAAAGGACGTGTACCTTTAATATAAAGTTATACACTTTATTATTATAAAAAGTTCTCTCATAAAAACTTATGTTGATTTATTTTGTAAGTTCTAAAAGTTGTTTTTAATTGAGAACGGTATGTTATTTGCAAACCACTCGATAGGTACTAAGAGCGAGACCGCCTCAGTTAGTAATAGGGTACAATAGATGTCAATAATGACTAATCTCAGAATCCAACTACACTAGATTATCCTGTGGAGATACTCACAACAGTCCTCTTACCAAAATATATAATTGTCAATTATGAAATGATAGATTTAATTACAACCTGTATTTTAAATAGTTGTATTTTTTACGATTGAACCGAAAAATATTAATTTATTGTTAAAGAAGCCTAATCTTTCTGTTATTTCTTCTTTAACAGTTTCATTTGTGATACTTCATAATATGTATGGTCTCAATTTTACGTATTTAGAATTTTGTAAGTAAAACGGATATATACTAAGTATACGGTAGTATACTTTTCCCATCTTTCAAAATATGAAAATTAAAATTAAAATCACAATGACCTCGCAAATAAGGACCCTGAATGTATTTAAAACTGGTCGAGGAAGCTATTTAACTAAACTGAATTCCGACTATTAGATACTACATAATAGTAATCAGGGATCACTAAAATTATATATTGATAAAAAACATTGCTCGGAAGTAACATATTGCTTTGTGATTATAATAATCTGTGTTTGAAATAATATGGCCGCTTTAAATTTTACTTTTATAATATTTTTTCTTATTAAAATACAAAAAGTTCTTAAAGTAAAGACTTACTAATTAATTTAACTTCAATGTTAATATAATTAAAGTACAGTTCAATGTTTTTATATAATATATGTGTGTGATGTGTTTACACTAACTGCCTCGATTTACTATAAAATGTTACTAGGCTTTAGTTGAAAAGTGTTGAATGGTTGAAGTATAAACGCAAAGCTTTCAAAAGACTAATGATAATCCGTAATTTATGTTAATATATTTAAATATACTTTACAAAGTGAAACACTTAGAGGTGTGGTTGAGCTTTGAGCTTACGGATACCTTCACCTTTACTACTTGTTGTGTCCAGTTTTAAGGTGAATACCAAATGCAGGGCGTAAATAGTATGCATTGATATTCAGCTCTGTGGCGATCCTTCTCTGTCATTGACAGAACACTGGAAGCATGAATATGCATTTGTAGTTTGTAAAGTAAACTAAGGTTTTATATAACTGTACAAACTAAGATAAGATAATTAAAAGTTACTATTAGTTCAATTAATCAAGAAGAAACTGTATTATGTAGGAAATATGTAATAGTATTGTTTGTACAAAAAAATTCGATGCTTTAACTTGAATCACTTCTCCATTGATCAATGTTGATTAATTGTAGTCATATCTCAAAGTGATTCATTCACTACGAAGTACTGAGGATACTGTTTACATTTATGTATTAAAGTTATTTTGATGGTTTCTCAGCACAGACCTAGGTAAATTAAAAATTAAATGACTCAAAGGTGACCCTCCTCACATGTTAAGTATACACATTTAAATAAATAAAATTATAAAAAAATACTTCAAATAATATAATAATTAAATACATATTTTGTTAGATTATAATAAGACATTAAAATACAACATATTTTATGTATATATTTAACTCGCGTACATTACGTTACCTGTACAAATATTGAAATATTTAGCAACAACCGATGCCGCGAGAAGTAGTAGTATAGACATTATATTACAACATATAAAAACAGTAATCTTAAAGATTGCGTAAATCCATTATATAATGTGCTTTATCAAGTACATAATGTACTTATCACTATATCCTTAGCTCGTTGGATGATTCAACACATTTTTATTATACTATTTATTGAGAAACCCATTCATATATATTTTTCCAATAATATATAAAACTGTTAAAGTGAAATCTCCTGAAGAAAAATAAAATATAACTACTCATATATGACACTAAGATAAAACTGAGACTGTAGTTAAAATCATTTTGTGCAGATTAGATGTGTCTGTAAAGTACGGATCATTGCCACAAACAGTGGCGTAAGACTTCACGTAGCGACGAAGACTGTTTACTTACGAGTTCATATGAGACAGGTTTGTTCAAGGACTTTGAATTTTGTTAATTTGTACGACTTGACTTAAGATATTTATTATATAGCTTCGACTGAAAAGTACTCCAAACAAAAATAGTTACATATTTGGTTATGATGTTATTTTATGTTACATAATAAGCCTTAGTTGTATTTACAATACTGAGTTCTAAACTCAAATGTAAAACTCATTTTAGTTTTTCTGACAGAATGTTGTTCTCATAGACGCTTCACAACTGATCATTTAAAGTTACGAGTATTTGAAATCGCTGTATTAAAAGAGTTTAAAACCAGCTTCGTTTGTTGGTTTTTAACAACTGCATATAAAAATTGTTTGCAATGTTTTCTGCATATATGTTATAAGTAAATACATATATATGTGTATAAAAAGAGCAGATATATATTATTTTAATATTTTTTATGAAGATGTCACAGAAGAAGAATTGTCTGTAGAACCATTTTAGTCAAAATAATATATTGACATGAATAATTAGTCTTTTACAAGAACTAACAATTGTAACATTTGTAACTCACTTTACTATTACAGTGTAGTGTTATCTACTAAATAGATAAATGAATAATTATTGAACTCAAACAGTGATGAACAAATCTTTAGAATAATATAAATATAGTAGTATTAATATTTATAAGATATATCCAACTGTAAAGGTATTAAATATTTGATTCTTAATATTTATGTGCTTTTAAAATGATTTTTAGTAACTCCTGAATCCTGTCTTTATCTATATCCCGAATGTAATAAAAGTAATACTTACTTCATCAATCACTCATAAAGCGTTACGTGGTGGAATGATAATGATATTAAATTCAATACTTATATTTATATACTAGCTGTGACCACGACTTCACTCGCGTTAACATGTTTTTTTTATAAAAGTAACCTAAATTACCACTTAAGTCCTTCAAAGTCAGGTCAGGTCAGGAAGACCAATGTTGACGAGGCCGTAGACACGGCTCGCCACACCTTGGCGGAGTGCGTAGCCTGGGACCACCAGCGTGTTGAGCTGGTGGCCGTGGTGGGCGAAGACCTCTCGTTGCCGCGCCTCATAGGCGCAATGATTGACAGCGAGAGGTGTTGAGTCGCAATCGCCTCCTTCTGCGTGCAAGTCATCGCTGCGAAGGAGGCCGTGGAGCGGGTCAGGGAGCAGGCCTCCACCGCTGACCCATTCCGTAGGGGAAGATTGGGAAGAAGGAGGCGTGAGTACGCCCGCCGCTTCCTTCCCCAGCTGTAGTGCCTTGGTGGGAGGGGAGGATGACCTCTCTCACCTAGTCCAGACCTACGTCGTGAGGATGCTCTAAGTTACTCGGAGCACCCTTACATGGGGGGGTACCGCCGGGGCGCCACGGTGAGTGCGCAAGCGATCCCATGGCATCCTATTAAGGCGTTGAGGGCATCCGTTGGTTTTTTAGTGGGTAGCCTTAAAAATGGCAGCGTAATCGATGCTGCCGGGTACTCCCACATAACCCTCCGACCATCATCTTCTTGGTCGGCGGGTATCCGTAACGGATTTTTCCACCGACAAAAAAAAAAGGAAGACTAATGTTAGTCGACCAATGACACGTAGTTCACTCCACGGGTACGCCTTGCTCCCTCAGGAATAAGGACTCTGAATAGATTCGAAACTAGTCGAGCAAATTCCTTTTTAATTAACATGTGTATTTAAGTAACACTTGTTGATACACAACAAACTAACACACACACTCGTAACAATATCCCGACTAACTCTTAACACGAAACAACAAGATAGAAAACAGAAACAATTCTACGAGAGTTATTAAAACCAGTGAGAAACTTATTTCATTAAACCCGTCTCATAATTACATTTTCACGGATATTGTTTTCAGTTTTTCCAAATAACTGCACAAACAAGTAAAATATTGTATTTACTCATCTGGAAATATATGAAATGTTTCTGAATGTAAACTCTTACCCTCTTTACTATACACTATCGAATAGAATCCAGGGTTTACATTTTATTAAATGTAACATAACGTGGACTTACTTACATATTAGTTTATTACTGTTCAGTATGTTTTTCTCACTTTCATACAGTTTTATTATATACACTAAAAACATCTTCGTTGCTAGACTAACTTTATCTGTAGCTGGATGTACATTTTAGAGCACGGATATGAGAAAATGTTTCTCATTGTAGATGTCACAGCTTTTTGATAACAATGAAACTTAAGTAACGTTAATAGTAGTAAATACTACATTGTAGTATAGAATATCGGTTGAAGTTGGTTAAGTTACTATTTTTATCATTATATTAATTGTTGGTACAATATTAGAGATAAAAGTTTTGTACTCATGTTGTTTTGGCTTTTTTTACTAATTAGGATATTAGTTATAGTAGAAATAAGTAACATAATGTCTGAAATTAATAATTGTAATGAAATGATAAAGGTATCTCAGAGTTGCACATCTATTTTGAAATATTTTTAAGTATCGGATATTGTCATATGTCTTTGATTGTCAATGTGTTATAATACAAGGGAGATAGATATGACTATATTTTAAAAGAAAAAATTATCAAACGTGTTTGATGATAATACCATTCGTTTGTCTGTGACAATTTAAATTTATTAACTTTAAACTAAACAAGAAATGGAATCGCAAATATTAAAAATATTTTATTAACATACTTTTCAGGTTTACTGTTTTATATTACAAAGAGAGGTTATTCCTTGTTTGTACAAAGAGACGAGACGAGAGAGAGAAAGAGAAAGCATTACGTGCGAGTGAGAAAAAAATATAATGAGAAAATAATAATCACGCCGATAAAGCCTAGGTGTAAAATTGAAATAGAAAGATTTGTATTAACATATATACGCATTTGGTTTATTTAAACTTCAGTTAATATATTCTGTGTCTTCGTTATAATGTTACACTCATAAAGCTTACGTCACATGTAACCGTATCTTTATTATTTCATCTGTCAGAGACACGACCTTTGTAATGAAAGTATTGCGAATACACAAAAATATTTTCAAGGAACTATATATAGAAAATCGTTTTTTGTCTTTTCATCTATTTTAAAATGTCTTATTTCATTCCCGATGAGTTCATTCGGTTTAATAAGAAATGGAACTGAAAAATAAATTCTGGTTTTTGTGAGAAAAATTATTGAAAAAAAAAACTTGAATAGTTATTCAAACTTAAAGTACAAGCTAATGGTAGTTTGTACTTTAACACTAAACCTACCGACAATTCTTGTATACCTGTTCCTACCGCACGCCGTCAAATTGACCGGTAATTAAATATTATTTTATTATACAACGCAAGTAATAATGGAAATAACTTAAAGTAAAGAGTGTAGAAAATATTATATGCATATTATAAGAATTGTCATGTAGTTTGATAACGATATTATAACGTTTAAAAATGTGTAAATTTTAAAAAAGTTTAAGAACGGTCAATTTGACCGGTACTTGGTAGGTTTAGTGTTAAGTTTCCCACCTGCAAAGTGTATAAATAACTGAATACTACGAGGCAAGTCTAAGACTAGAAGCTCACTATGAGTTATGAGGAAAAGCTTTACGGCATAAAGTAGGGACATACGTGTAGTGGTGGTGTTGTGTGTGTGTGTGTGTGTGTGTGTGTGTGTGTGTGTGCGCGTGTGTGTGTGTGTGCGCGTGTGTGTGCGTGCGTGCGTGCGTGCGTGCGTGCGTGCGTGCGTGCGTGCGCGCGCGCGCGCGCGCTTGTTCACTCGGCTCAGAAGTGACAAAACTTACATATGAGAAACATTTATCTATTATAATTAGTAAAAGCTATCCTAATTCCACATTTCCTTTTATTCAAGAGATACTTAACTATAACCGGCACTGTTAATAGAAGATCCTATATACGATTTCTCATCTAATTCCATTTATCAATTCTTTAGTTACCTGAAACCCGACACTCTCTCGACCACAACCCAAAATAAAAGTAAACGACAAAAAACGACGTTAATACCAAATGCCAGATGTAAAGTATAAGATAGTTTATATTCATATTATTATAATTGTATTTTTAATAAAGACAATATTTATCTTAATATATAAAGCACACAGACACTCACTCACTGACTCATTCATCGCTCTACAGCCCAAACCGTAATACCTAGAAAGATGAAATTTAGACACAAGACTCCTGACATATTGAATAGGTGCAATAAGAAAGGATTTTGCAAAGGTCCACCGCTCCAAAGTTACAGCTAAAAAACTGCAATTCTCCCATTGCATTGCAGTAGAAATTAAAATTATTTGGCCAGTCACTATGTTTATTCTCAACACGCTACGATGTGTGAAACAAGAGTGTACCTATAACCCGATAGGAATGAAACTCTGTAGTTATCAAACTCTAGGCTTTCTCGCACTGATAGCGAGTCATGATGGGTTGGAGGATAGAGCGTGTATGTGTGAAGGGTAGGGTCATGGTTTCAATACTCACGAAAGTCAGTTTTTTTTTTGTTTATTGCCGTCGCGAAGCACGGGTAACCTGCTAGTGTTCTATAAAACATGACATTACTTATAGTTATATTGTTAATATTTGATCATCTATTCATATGTATATATAATATCAGTATGTGTCGTCAGTGTACGTACATGTGTTGGTATTAAAGTTACACTTCGTTGTTATTAAGTTGTATGTTCGTTCTCTGTCCTTTACACTACTCAATGTATTGTATGATAAGTCATAGTTGTACATAAAAATGATGATTCAGCTTCATCCTAGAAGTTTGTAATACGTACTAATGTAGGAAGTCTAAACCAATTAGTGGAGAAACAGATTGCTTCTTTACCTTACTAATTTAATTAATCCTTAGGATCATTGCGAAGTTCTCAGATTAAAAGTACAAAGATATAAGTATAATTATAAAATAAATAAAATATATCAATTATAAGCTTTAATCGATTACTAAATATTATTATAGATCTTTGTTTTATTTGTTCCTTTGTCTCTTTATTGTAATTCTTTGAAGCGATTCTCTTTGATAAGACAAATTGAATTATTTTGATCAGAAATGTTTAGTAGAATTATAAATTAGGTTATTAAATTACACATTTGTAACTTTAATTAATTTAATATCGAATTGACAACATGTATTTAATTAATAAAATAAAATCATATTCATAATAAACTATACATTTGAAAAAGTTATTCATTCCTTAAAACTGCTGTTTACATAAATTTTCTTTCATGATGATATTGATATCATATTCTAATCATATGATATCATATTCTATCCTAAAAAAAGTCAAGTTATTCTCTAACACTAGTTATATCAACGCACTATCACTGCTGGTGCGTTAAACTAATGACTGTCCTGGAGTAAGTACCTCAAGTGTACACTTAACAAGAGATTATATTATATTAAATAGTCTTATCTAAACTATACTAACATGGCGGGTTTGTCTGTGCTCTATCTACAATTGTCACGTCGGTCTGTGGGAGCATTGACTCGTGGGAGATAAATATTATAATTAAATTACAATTACTGTGCCATCTCCTCTGTAAAGTATCATTAAGGATATAATATCATATGAATAACAAGTTACTTTGTACATGATATTATATAACACTACTATTATAGTGTTTCTCATTTAATATCTCGTTCAGTTAATTAAATAATCGCTATCAGTTAACTCTAATGAAGTGTATTCCTGATTCTGCAGACAGATAACAACTTTACCAAACTCATATTACTTACAGTCGGTCAGAACATTTAACTAACTTGGAACAGCTGATTTAACTTTATATGATAACTTACTCCTTAACTTAAAATATTCACTCGCAATGTTTTTAACACATTAATCCACGCGTTTTTAATTTAAAATTTTTTTTTCATTAATCATAAGAAATTTAAATCTAAATGTCAGTGACATTGAATAATGTTTTACTTCATTTTGTTTTACTTTTGCATCTAAAGCTAGTGATTAATATTAGACAGACTGACAGTTTTGCAGGAAAAGTTTTTCAATAAATTGTTATAAAGGAATTAACGATAATGATTGAAACCACAAAAGGACATTCCAACCACTGTCACTTTTATAATTTAAGATACACATTATTTTTATTATACTACATAAATAGTTACATAGTACAAAATTATTTTAATAATTACTGTACCACTTCCACGATTTGTTGTATTAATAAAATATTGTAAAGTTAATAAATCGATAAAAAACTATCTGGTCTGTTATTACTACTATTGTATTAGTATAGTTTTTGTTATTGTAGGTGGCGTTGTATTTGGAAATGCCATATTAAAGCCTGACATATACCAGAACAGTATAATAAATGTGAGTTGTGTGAATCGTGTGTGATAATTGTATGAACTACATTTCCATACATTCCAGTCCGCTGCTGCATTATGAAATCATTAAAGTGACGTTGGTATAACTAGTGTCAAAGACGAGTCTCTCATTAACAACGCTTACATTAGAGACAAGACACTGTAGGTCAAAGTATACGAGTCTCCACTTGACTTAACATTCATATTGTTTGTAAGTAATCGTAACGGTCTATGTTACAGACAACTCGCTCTCAACTAATGTCGATACGTGACTCTCAGTTTGATTGTAAAAGTGTTGTAAATATTGACAATGATGTTAAGATATCAAGTACGAGTATATACTAGTCGTGTTTATTATAGATTTTAGTTTATTACAAATCTGACGTCAGCAAAAGTCTTCCTATAAAATAAGGCTTACTATATTATGTTAATCAATCTTACGCTAAACCACATATCCACGTTGGTTGTTAAGATTATAGGATAAGTTTTTGTCGAGATTCTAAACGAAGCGATCTCTCAAAGAGATCACACCGGTTGTACAAATATTATAATAATACTTAGTATTGATGTGAAAAAAATATTTTACAAAATGTAACAACAGTTTATCATTGATTTTTTTGATCTTAAGCTCTTTTATGAATGTATTATTACATTTTTAATTATTGAATGTCTGTATTGCATTGTGTAATGTAAAAGTTACAAAATATATTATATAGATAACCAAAAGTTTACGTAATTCTTTTACAAAGGCTTGTTCAAGCCTTCGCTAGTATAGAATGTACTTTTCACTTAAATTCTTAGTCGTTGGATAAAGCAGGGGCTTCACCTTTTATCGTTAAAGTAGTTGTTTTCTGTATCAAAGAAAAAACTATTGGAATTAATTGTATACAATATTTGTTTTAACACTCGAGAAACAAAGAGGAACTTTTATGTGACTTATACTTTATCGCTATTATTTCACAGTATATCAAGGAATAATTACTAAACATTTGTACTACTTTCTTGTATTCTAGAGAAAATTTTTTCATAACATAGCCTAGTTAATGTAAATACAATACTTATGATATCAAAGTAATGTAAAGTATAATTAATTATGAGTGTGCTATCAGCTGATCTCACACTCGTTTGTAACTTGGAGTTTGTTTGTTGCATATTCATTATTAATGTCTTGTTTTAAGTCACTGAGCCTTTAATGTAGGCACTGTATTTGGGTAAAGAAATCGGCACACTATGAGGGTGAAACAAAAACTATTTGAGATAGTGTTCTCAAAGGTCTTAGCTGTCAACTAATCGTATATCTAATACTACTAATCGTCTAAAAGTAGTGTCTTAGCTGTCAACTAATCGGAAAGGGTAACACGGAATAAGAAATGAGTATTCTTTATAAATCAGCCTTTAAGGAGGAGGGAGGAGAGGAGGAGGGGACTTTGTACAGAATATATTCTTTTGGAATTGAATCTAACTTTATTCATATCGATTATTAACTAATGAATGATTTTATTTAATAGATGATAAACAAATTAAAAGAGTTTCAGACCAGTCGAGAACAGTTCTTTCCTTAGTGAAGCGGTAATTAACTAATAAACAGAAAAATTCAAATCAAATCAAAACTCACTTTATTCGGATAACATAGAATTTTAGGTACACATATAAGAAATAAAAAAAAATAACTTAAATAAAAATAAATCCTATATCATCTGAATTAGATGACCACTCAGCATATGTTGAGAATAGAATACTCTCAACGCTGGTATTCTGTGGCTGCCATTTATTCAGCCTGGTCGCACTGTGCCTTCATTGAAAATGACAATAACAATATAACATTAACTTAAGAATTATTACAAATGAAAAAAAAAACAGGAGAAGTACAGCTTGCACCACTTACTTATAATAAGTATTCTAGTTACAAATGATATGGCTAAGATAAGACGGTTTAAAGAGAGAAATAAAATATTTTATTGGAACTGAAATTGACACTTATATGTAAACATAGATTATTTATTTTATGGAGATATACTATCTGTTTGTTCTTTTTATACAACGCAGCACACACTTAAAGGAGCTGCTGGTCATATAAAATGTAGTTACTGAGTGAGTAATTACTACGAGCCTTTTTTAAAACTTTTTATATACGACCGAGCAAAATAAAATCTAATACTGCAGTTGTATTTATTTTCTCCAGATTTAATATATGTTAAGTACATAACAAACAGTGACGTAAGACTTCACGTAGCGACGGAGACTGGTTGCTTTACGAGCTCATATGAGACAGATTTGTTCAAGGACTTTGAATTTTGTTAATTTGTACGACTTGACTTAAGATATTTATTATATAGGTTCGACTGAAAAGTATACCAAATAAAAATAGTTACATATTTGGTTATGACGTTATTATATGTTTGATAATAATCTTCAGTTGTATTTACAATACTGAGTTATAAACTCAAATGTAAAACTCACTTTAGTTTCTCTGACAGAATGTTGTTCTCATAGTCGCTTCACAACTACTCATTTAAAGTTACGAGTATTTGACATCGCTGTATTAAAAGAGTTTAAAACCAGCTTCGTTTGTTGATTTTTAACAACTGCATATAAAAATTGTATGCAATGTTTTCTGTATATAAGTTATACGCATTTATATATAATATTTTTATGAAGAAACAGCAGAAGAAGAATTGTCAGTAGATCCATTTTAGTCAAAATAATATATTGACATGAAAATATAGTCTTTTACAAGAACTAACAATTGTAACATTTGTAACTCACTTTACTATTACAGTGTAGTGTTATTTAATAAATATATAAATAAATAATTATCGAATGCAAACAGTGATGAACAAATCTTTAGAATAATATAAATATAGTATTATTAATATTTATAAGATATATACAAGTGTAAAGCTTAAATATTTGATTCTTAATATTTATGTGCTTCTAAAATTATTTTCAGTAACTCCTGAATCCTGTCTTTATCTATATCCCGAATGTAATAAAAGTAATACTTACTTCTTCAATCACCCATAAAGCGTTACGTGGTGTAATGATAATGATATTGAATACTATACTTATATTTATATACTAGCTGTGACCACGACTTCACTCGCGTTAACATGTTTTTTTTTTATAAAAGTAACCTAAATTATCACATACGTCCATCCAAAGTCCTGTTAAAATCGGTCAGGTCAGTAAGACGAATGTTAGTCGAGCCATGACACGTAGTTCACTCCATGGGTACGCCATACTCCCTCAGGAATAAGGACTCCGAACAAAAATAGTCGAGCAAATTCCTATTTAATTAATCTGTGTATTTAAGTAACGCTTGTTGATACACAACAAACTAACTCACACACTTCAAACAATATCCCGACTAACTCTTAACACGCAACAAACAACAAGATTGAAAACAGAAACAATTCTACGAGAGTTATTAAAACTAGTGAGAAACTTATTTCATTAAAGCCGTCCCATAATTACATTTTCATGGAAGTTGTTTTCAGTTTTTCCAAATAACTGCACAAACAAGTAAAATATACAAAATTTTACTCATCTGGAAATATATTATTATTTCAGTTTCTTTATTTACATTTTATCTTCAAATAATCCATTCCTGTTGCGTCGCTGAATATTTGTTCTGCAGCTCCATGTACTTTACAATGCATGGACTCTTCTTATCTTTTATATAATAATTAATTAAATTAGAACTCACATTATACTACTGAAGCGTTTTAAGTTTTGTTACATACAACTTAATGTATATAAATAAATATAAGTATCTACATACAAATATATATTAGAAATATAACTTGAAACATGTAATTCATTTACAATTGTTACTTCATTGTTCAATAGAGATGGTTATAGAATAGAATAAAATGTAACAAAAAAATCATAAGTATTATTGAGCGAAGCGAACGAAGTGAGCGGAGCGTTTTACTGGAGACTTTTTACATTCTTTGTCACGAATTGGCTCGAAAACTACTTGACGGAAAATTATGAAACTTTGCAATCAAAAAGACACACATAAGGTGATGGTTTTTTAAAAAAATAATTTGAAAAATGTCCTCAAAAAAAAAATATTTTTTTTAATATCATGCCAAAAAACTGATATCCCATTGAAGTCAATGGGAAACGATGAGTCAATACACTGGGCTCGCTTCGCTCAATATGCAAATGGCACCCGAGATTTCGCGAGCGCAGCGAGTCGAATTTGAGGGTTTGTTGGCGCCCCTAGTATTATTAACATGAGTTAACTGAAATAGTTGAGTGTATTGTGTAACAAATGTCACTCACTTGTTATTCATCAGTAATGATGTTGACAATTGATTAAATATTATCATACAATTATGTGACTGTTAGGTCATGTACAGACATGACATAGACATGTATAGAATAAAAACAAACACACACACAGTATCACTATGTGTTTATATGTAGAAGATATAGAAGACATAAAATCGTGTAAATACCACTTTATTTAAGTGTAGTTCACACGTTTATACATTTTTTATATCGCTTTTGACGACGCAATAAAAAACACTTTCATATGTGTGTTTGTGTGTATCAGTAAAAGGTGTATCTTAAACATAGCTATGGTCTGTATACACCTGAATCACTACAAAGAGTCGACTTGTTAAATACATACTTTAAGGTTCCGTAGTAAATATTAAATGAATACTCTGAGTCACGCTTCCTTTGGGAAAAAGAATATTAGGACTCATTATTATAATAATAAACGTTTATTTCGGGACAAGCCCATATTTTGTTAGTAACAATTATTCTTAAAGACTAGTGTTAGTATTATAAATCAAAAATTAACAAACTCTAACAGTAATTACTAAATAAGCCAGCTATTTACACATGTAGTTTAATCCAATGTTGCAGCATTGGACTCTCCCATCTATCAACAAATATTTTTAAAATACTATTACGGCTGCCACGGAAACGCTTTAGTAACGATGCGCTTCTATTACGCATAATAGCTTTGAAGTCATTAATGCGTCTTTCCGCGAACATCAGCGAGGCACTGCAGCGCCACGGCAGCCGCAACAGTATCCTGAGCGCATTATTATATTGTATGCGGAGGTCACTGTAAGCACGCAAGCTGTAATTTGTCCACAAATTACACGTGTAAAATGATTGGCAATAGGTCTTAAATAGCGTTATTTTCACATGTTCAGTACATCGTGCAAATCTGCGAGCCAGCATGTTACAGCGAACTGACAGTGACCTTCGCTCCCTATCGATATCCTTATTGTCACACAAGTTCTCTGTTAGCCAATGACCCAAGTACTTAAAACTGGTTACCCTACGAACCGGTAATCCGCACAGCGACACTTTGGGTATAGATGTGTAACCCTTTGTTCCAACCTTAAAAACCATGATTTCGCTTTTCTTTACATTGTACTTGAGTCCTTGTGCCTCACCATATGTTTCACACATTTTTACTAATTTTCTTAACGCATTGAAAATATATATTATTTATTATTTGTGTGTTTAATTGTTACAAGGTTTTTAAAAAATTATATATCACCAAATAAAAGAAAAATAAAAGATTGATCTGTCCATTATGTTGAATGAAAAATTAAATTAAAAATATCTAAATCTGTTCAATTCAAAGTACAATCTCATTTATAAGCTTTGTTATACACTTATAATAGTTTTTATTTAAATAACAAAAATACAAAAATATTTTCTTTTCCCAAAAGACCGTTACAATTATAAGCAAATACCAAAATGTCATAGTCATATAAAATGTGTACATTTCCAAGTGCTAACAAATTATGAATACAAGCCGTCCTTTGACACGACCGAAATATTGAAGCAGAAAACACGAGCTTACTTTGACAAAATTATCATGAAATATCAACATGTATGTAACAACTAGTATGAGAGAAAATATTCATGATGTTACTCCAGAGATTCACTTCAACTAAAGCTTATATTAGACAGTTTATAATAATACTAATTTTCTACCCTTAATGAGTTTATCCTCCACTGACCATAATATTCTGCATATTTAATTGTTATGTTCTTCTGATCAGAATGTGGGATTATTGAGGAAAAATTATTGTGATGAAGATAGAATGAATTTCCATGTGAATGAAATACATGTTCCTAAAATCAACATTTCCAACTTCTCCTGACACATGAACACAATAGAAACAGTACAATCAGAAGAACTGTTTTCAACTTACGATTTTTAATACATATCTACTACAATTGATGTTTATTTATATATATTTCAGTAAAACCTAAAGACTTGAGACAATATTATGGTCTTACAAACTATATTACATTTTGGTATTTGTTGTTTAAATTACTCAATCCTGTCTTTCTTATCATAATGTAAGTTGATAAAAGACTTCTCACTCCGGGCTCGTTTATTAATAAATAATTAATAGTTATCAGGACCTGACACAGTACAAAGATCACAAAGCCTCCTACACATGAAATATAATATTTCTCTTTAAGGTTTTTTCTGATTATATAATTATCTAAGTGTACTTAATGGACCATAGTGGAGACTGTTTCTTATAGATATGACACATATATATAACTTATATTATATATGTCAATAGAGCGTGTATGTAATTGACATATTTCGATGACCTCAAATAATTTGTATTGAGAGGTTGATGATGATATTTGACACATATTAATATCAGTGAGTGCAATGCAGAGCAACGTCATATATAAATAATAACACGTCTATGTAATGACAGAAGAGAGAAATATCTTAGTGTGTGTGTGTGTGTGTGTTTATATTGAGAATGATAAACTAATTATTATTACAAATTAACTTAACTTAACTTAACTTATCTTCACGCCATATCCCTTGCGGGGTAGCCAGAGACGACGGAGCGCCAAACGCTACGGTCCCTGCATACCTCTTTCGCCTCGGCCACAGACATCAACCTCTTCATACATGCCCTCCGGGAGGGGGGGCATAATTATTACAAATTAACTAATATTAGTTCGCATTACATATAATGTATGTTGCAATATCTTTTATATGTTTTGTATTATATCATATATTGCTTTACTAATTAAATAGAGTCATAATATTAGAGTTAGTACAACAACGTATCAAAGTTGTAAGGACGTATGAAAATTTATTATAAATACTAAAGACTTCACAGTCAGTTATTCAGTTAGCACTTCAAATAGATTGTATGAAAAGTCATGAAACAAAATGCAGGCTTATTGTTTTATAGTGTTTGGTCTGTTGCTTAAAACTTATGCTAATAAAGAAATATAATACAATAATAACGATCAATCAATCAATCAATCAATCAATGTGGTTTTCCATTTATCAGTTTTAGTTGAACGCAGTGAGCAGTCATCTAATAACTCCTCTTCAATCACAAAACAATCCAATCACAGTGACAGCGACTCATTCATCATTCACTCACATCGTTCACTAACGAACTAGATCCTTGATGTCTCTTACACTGAAGTGATTACAATATTGAAGTGGGATTTATTGTACAAAGTGGTTTACAAGGAGTTTATAATTATATGTTATTTGCATTCTATCAGACAGATAGTGACAACGAGACTGCCTCACCGCCATTGTATAGCATGAGTACTATAGGTACATAAAATAATTAATTAATTCAGCATCATCTGTTCTCCACTTGTCAAAATATACAATTTTTAATTATTAATTTCCAGATATCATATTGTACTTTATTTCAAGTGAAACTCATCATCCCCAGTCGTCGAATTACTTATTAATCTCTTCACAAGTTGAGCTACTGACTTGAATTGAAATATAATCAATTATTGATATTATTTTGTGTGTAATAGTAAATAAGGTGTTAAAGTTACAGATTATAAAGTTAACTTGGAATACAGCCTTGGAACTATGTAATAATATACGTATTATTATGCCTTGGTAGTGTCAACATTGTATACACAAGTAGGTTTCAACTGCCTTCGTGACGATGTTAGTATAGTAGAGGTTTTTTTAAAGGTTCCACTCTAACTTTTATAGGTGAAATATTTTTAAAATAACACTCTCGCAACCCCTTATACGGATGAAATTTCGTGATATCTTTTCTTAACTGACCTATTTTGAACCTTTATATAAACCATCCAGTTGTTGTGGGTTAAGTATAGACGAACCGACGGTAATACCAAATGCAAGAGTATGAGTTACTTCATATTCATATAATAATAATTTTAATGTTACTAAGACAACATTAGGTTCTACAAAACTTCATTTAATAATTTCTGTTGATAATACTTTCAATATTTCATCGTAGGTTTTGATATCTTTTCAATAAGTCTACAATTATTAGATATCTTAATATAAAAAGACAATAACAATCTTTGACATTAAAAATAAGTTTATAACTTTTGTTATGTATATTGTTAATATAAATAATAGAAGCTCTCTCTTAATTCACTTCTCCATGGTCAGTGTTGGTTGATTGCAGTCAATATATCAAAGTGACTCATCACAGTGTGTTACATCGTCTGTGTGTCACAGGTGATATATACTACTATATAAAGTTGTAAGGTAATTGATTAAACAGTCTTTTAAGACAATATTAATTGTAATAAATTACTTCTTTAATAAAATACGTCTTTTAATTTGACACTGTGTCCAAACTAATAATAACTCTGTCTCTGTATGTCCTTACACTATTTTGGGTAGACCTCGAAGAATTCGGTCTGCCCATTCATTTGTCCCCTACTTTCGAATTTTGGAAAAATTTCTTCACAGGAGGTCTTCTTATGACCGCCTGAGTCCGAAATGACCATTGGTCAAAAAGTTTATATATATATATATATATATATATATATATATATATATATGCGTGCGTCCAGATTCGACTTTTGTCAGCACGATAGCGGCCGCAGTTTCGCTCGGATCGCTTTCAAACTTTGCACAAAAGTCAACCATTCAAAAATGAAGGTCAAGTTCGTTAACCAGCGAAATCCGGCTACAGGGGGCGCTAGAGCCTCACTTTTTCTGATTTCAGTTTTTCGACCATAGCTTTTTCCCTATACAAAGTAGATCAATCGCTATCATATTATATGATGTCTTTGAATAAATCGATAATAAACTTTGTATCCTGATACTACTAATATAGTAATAGTATTTGTTATTGTAGGTGGCTTTGTATTTGGAAGATACCAAGTTAAACCCTGACATTCACCAGAACAGTTTAATAAACGCGAGCTGTGTGAATCGTGGATGATAATTGTATGAACTACATTTCCATACATTCCAGTCCGCTGCTGCATTATGAAATCATTAAAGTGTCGTTTGTATAACTAGTGTCAAAGACGAGTCTCTCATTAACAACGCTTACATTAGAGACAAGACACTGTAGGTCAAAGTATACGAGTCTCCACTTGACTTAACATTCATATTGTTTGTAAGAAATCGTAACGGTCTATATTACTCGTACATTCAAACAACTCGCTCTCAACTAATGTTGATACGTGACTCTCAGTTTGATTGTAAAAGTGTTGTAAATATTGACAATGATGTTAATAGATCAAGTGTACACGCGCCGTGTTTATTATAGATCATACTTCCAAACATTTTATTCCTTAAATTTAGTATGAGACAATGCTATACACCATTTGAAAGGTCTTGATGAGAAGAGTAAGAATATATAAGTAATATACTCGTATAATATATGTCTCAAGGAAGCAATAATAAACGAAAAAATAGCGCGCGAAGTTGGTCAAAGTTTTAAAGAAGGTCTTTAAGGTCTTCTCGAGCCATTCATATAAACGGGTTCTTGATAAAAATCTTCCACGTTATTCCAGTAATTATAAATATTCAATGGGAACATTCTTCTCATTTTTCTTCTTTTCGGGACTTGGATGATAAGTTGTATCATTGTCTGAAGCTGATGATGATGATTCATTATTGAGTTATGAATGCTCTTATTTAATACATGTACAGCTGTTATGAGAAGCAATATTTATAGAATTACTTAAGAAATTTATTCAGAATTAAAGTTAAATTCGTATTATAAAGTCCTTTGACACGACGTTTCAAATATCCATAATTAGTATAGTCACCGCAGATAATAAAAATCTGCATATTTATAGATTTAATTCTTCATTTATATTATGCATTTTTTACCTTAACTCATACTTGAAATACTTTAATGACTAACACACATAAATGAGAAGAGCTGTCAAGATGTGTTATCTCAGAGTAACAAGGAACTGGTAATAGTACTAAAATAATAACAAGTAATATTATTATAATATAATATTAAAAATATTAATTTATATTGGATATAATATTTACTTTTAAACCAAGTTAACTCGGTGTTAAGAAATCTAAACTTATAGGCTTGAAGATTTGAATTGACATTTATAAGATAATACATGTTTTTTATTAGTTTGTAAGTTGTGTCAGATTACGCGTTGTGTTTATTTTTAAGGTCACCCAATATAAAAACTTTGGGTACTTTTTGCAAGGAAGGACTTTTGTAACTTTTGTTTTGATCTATTTCTTGTTTATTTAAAATATTTCAAAACTAAATTGGTAATACTCATTTTTGAGTCAGAGTTTTGTAAGTTAGATTATAAAAGTTTTTTATCCCTCACACGTGTTGTTGTTGTGGTTGTGAAGTTGCTGAGTGACTTTTAATAAGGAAAAGTTTATATTTTCTCATACTTTTACTTGACCATCTTATTGTTGTCTCACAACTCGTTATCTGACAAAGTTAACTTCATTAATAAGTTTGTTAAAGTATTTATTACAGGATCTCACATCACCAGTAGTATCCGATATTTACGATACAACTAAATAGTTAACACATATAGTGGTTGAGAACCAGGCAAAGATAATATATGTCATATCTCAAGAGATTTAAAAGACTGCAAATTAAAAACCGATAGTTCAGTTGACAGAGTGATGAGTACGGTATCACAATTCCTAATTCTGTCCGTGTTAATAAATTTTTAATTACATATTTCTATTCATTCAACTATCGAACAATCAGAGGTGACGAGGTGTAACATCAACAGGTCAAAAATATTTAATTTGGTACAAGGGTGATCATAATAATACCACTCGTATATTGCTGAAACGTCTTTGATATTCAAATCGACTCGTTGTTAAATATCTTATAATATATGAGGAAAGTTATGCATGACTTAATAAAATATTAAAGAATTGAATTAATACTAATAAGGTAGATAAAATATGCTTTTTGTTACATTATAAGTTGTATAAGAGTAGGCGTTGTGGTTTATATTAAGGTTAGCATGAAACGTACGAGACGAATTTTTATATATTTTTATATACTTTGGTATGAAGGATACCTTTGTTTTACAATATTGCTGTTATCTTAATTGCAATCTGATATTTCACTGATAGATTAAATAATACTCATTAATATCAAATTACAAAATAAATATTACTAAAACAAATATGAGAAATTTTAATTATTATATTTCTAGACCGAAAGAATCATAATTATAAATAAAATAATGTGTTTTATAACACCAATTACTCTGTGTGATGAATGAGATGGATTGTTATCATTTAATTGATACATACATTATCACAAATATTATATGTGTTATTGACAAAATACACTGTTCATAATTAACAACTATGAAGGCACCATTTAATTAATGACAACACTTTGTTTGTAACAGAAAATCTTTTATTTTTTTGTATTTTTATACGTTCTTGATTCAGAACTGTAAAAGTTTACAAACAGAAGCTTGTTAACCGCACAGCGAGACACTTTGTAATATAGTTACGTCAGTGCTGGATCCTTAGTAAGAAAGTTCCTTGTCTCATCTCGTGACCAACTGCAGGTAAAGGACGAGTCACCTTTAATATAAAGTTATACACATTATTATTATTGAAGCACGTTCTCTCATAACTTTAGATACAATCAAATGAACTATGAAATGGACTGAACTTTGGCGGTCCATTTGTATGTTTAAAACGGCTTTTTATCTAAAGAAACGCACATTACTTCGCCTGGCCTCAGTATAATTGTCTGAGATACCTACAATAGGTACTAATAATATTGAATCGCAGTAATCTTGGATGGGTTCATTTAATTTGAATATGCTTCAATCCCACTGTTGGACTAAGTCCTCGTTTTTTAATTAATTATGATTAATAAGTTAGGAAGTTCAATTTTATTGTAAAGTTTTATTGCTTTAGATCAAATTTATTTTTATATTATGTTAATATCAGTATTTTAACAACAAAAATGTTAAGAACAGCTTATTACCTTATTTTAAACTAACAATTTAATATTTACATGATACAATGTATTTTTATCTAAATGAAGTGTGACGTAGAGGGGTACAAAGGTATCCCTTTCTTGTGAACATCGAATTTTATCTCGTCTTTTTATGGAGAACCTTCTTCTTACTTAAGTTCAATGTTGTTGTTATATTATGTAATAAATTCAATATGTGTAGTATATTACTGTATAACGTAAGTAGTATTTTGGTACAAATGTAACGAACATGCCATTATGATGGAAAATGTATATAGAAAGTCTCTAAAAACAGAAGAAGGCTTGGAAGAATTAATAATTGAAGACTACTCCGAGGCTTCATCGGTGGACTGACGACAGCGCAATATTATGACTTTTCTCCTGATTCGCGACTCGTGTGCGATCAACATTAATATTCAATACAACTTGTACAACACATTTTTTACATTCCTACAAACTATGTTAGTGACCAATTCTTTTAATTATTAATATACCATAATAAATACAAATAAATTGATATCAGTACACAACAAGGGGTCATAAAAGGTAAATCAAATTTCTATGCAAACATTCTCAGAATACTGTTGGAAGTAGTTCTAATTCTGTGTAGTAGGGAAGCTGGGATGGTTCTTAAGATAGCATAAAAATCCTTTGTATTACTTTGTGCAAACTTATTGTATGCACTACAATGGCGCGGTAATCCCAACAATATTCTGAAAGTGTTGTTATATTGGATACGCTACATATTATATATCTTCTGTGTATATATAAACCATAGATTCCCCGTGGTTAAGAGTTTGATTGTAGGCTTTAAGTAAAGTTATTTTGACCTCCTTACATCCAAGATAGAACCTATGAATAATCATACTCCTTACAGCAAGAGCCGTTCATGTTCTGTATCACATGTGTTAATTACAATAATTGTATAATAGGTTTGATGCTTGTAAAGACTTTCGCTTAGGGTCATTAAAAATCCTAAAATCATTTTTTGTAAATTTTAAACCATGGCTACTGGCATACTCTCATAGCTAAGCTAAGCTCTCTATTAGAACCTGCAGTCGAACCCAGCAGCATAAGTATAGCAGCACTTCGTCCATGTGACTAATATTATTGCCGCATGTATTGTCAATCCAATAAAACTACACCACATAAAATCACTAAATGATCATCAGTTTTTTGTTTTTTTAACATTTTAATTGGAAAAATTTATAAAGATCTTTTCAAGTGAGACAATATAGAATTCTTTTTATTCACTCTTTACGGTAATATTGGAAATTATTAAAAACTATATTTTATAATATTTCATACGTGAAACCAATTTACATTTACAATACAAGCGAAGAGCGATCAATAGGAATAATTGATTAGTCAGTTATTTTACTGCATCCGTTCAGTGCACACATGTATCAACTCACGAAGACAAATAACATTAACTGAGTGTTCTTATCACAGTGATACTGATAAGAACTGATTAATTAAATACAACACACATTTGATAATAATACTAAATAAAATAATTGTATTATTTATTTGAGTATCTTAATAATTTATTGAAGACGTTCTTAATTTAAAGATATATAACTAGGGGCGCCAACAGACCCTTAATTTCGACTCGACGCGCTCGCGAAATCTCGGTTGCCGTTTGCATATTGAGCGAAGCTAGCCCAGTCTAATGACTCATCGTTTCCCATTGACTTCAATGGGATATCAGTTTCTTAACAAGACATTAAAAAAAAAATATTTTTACGAAATTTTTAATTATATTTTTTAAACCATCACCACAATGTGTGTCTTTTTAATTGAAAATTTCATAATTTTTCGTCTAGTAGCCTATTCGTGACAAAGAATGTGAAAAAAAAGAAAATAATATTCAGTTTCTACAAATTTAAAATTAATAACAACGGTTTAAAAACTAAACTAAGGTTTAACTGATATTCCCACCCTTTGAACACTCTGTAAGTACATCAAATTAACAATCGGAATGTACCTATTTTGTGATTTTACCTCTTTTTAATATTTTGTAAGTACACCTTCTTGATATTCTTTTAAAGTTTAACAATGTACATATATAAAAATCCATCTTGTCAATTTAAACTCCACATACATAACATCTTGTATCATGTTTATATCAGATTGTGATGTCACAGTGACATTAAAATCAAATCTTAAACGTTACTGTGATATTCACAATAGTTTTTCTATTTACAGAGTTATTTGATGTTTAAATGTTTAAGTATGTCTAGTGTGATATGAACGTAGAATTATTTGACATCCCAAAATTTCGCCGGTTTTAATCTTTCATTGCTAAAATTTTAACTGAAAATGCTATAAAAGCTGACGTATTGAAAATATGTTGTTAATAAAAATAATCTTTATTCTTAAAGATAACAAGTGTATGTGATAATAATTATTATAATTCTCTTTATTTGTTTTCTTTAATAATAAAGAAGGATAAAGATTAGATCGTCCATCGGATGGTCAATGATTATCATTGACGAATGACGACTGACAATATTCATAATATCATATGAATTGCGATACTTAAGGAACAAGGAGATATGGAGACGAGGAGGTGATTATAATAGCTACTTCTTAACACTATTGCAAATATTATATAATACCTATGTTTGTAGAAATTAGGACAGAAGTCGGTTGATATTTCGTTGTCGCTTTTTTTTATTTAACACTAAACCTACCAAGTACCGGTCAAATTGACCGTTCTTAAACTTTTGTAAAACTTACACATTTTTAATCGTTATAATATCGTTATCAAACTACATGACAATTTTTAGAATATGTATAGAATATTTTTTTCACTCTTTACTTTCAGTTATTTCCATGAATACCTTATATAATAAAATAATTTTTAAGGAACAGGTATACAAGAATTATCGGTAGGTTTAGTGTTATTAATTATTATTACAAGTGAGCAGTATCCGCTAAACGTTATCCAATGTCCATCAGTTTGTTAAACAATTTACATACCAATGTAAGGTCGAGATAAATGTATTATAGAGAACTGATTCTCGTAGTCATTATATTCTTATTTTGTTTTTTTTTTTAAATTTTATTGCATAATAGATATATAATTTATGTATTAAAAGCATCTAAATACAATCTACTAATTTTAATGATAAATTGAATTACCATTTGAATGTATGAATGACATGTTCCTCAAAACTCATAAAACATCATAGTTTTTCAAAAATATTCTTCCAAAATCGGACGATTCCGTTTGGACGAGCTGTTCTCAAGTTCGAATCTTTAACACTTGCTACAAATCTTTTTTATTTATATACATAATTAGCTGTCCCCACTCACTTCACGAAGACATAAATAAAAAGACAATAAGTAAAATAATAATAATTTAAACAAAAATAAATAAATAATATTTTCACCAAATTTCATACTTGTATGAAGTTAAGTTTAGTTTAAGTATTTTTTTTAAATTTTAACGCCTCTTTGGGTAATCCCTTTGTAGGTGGGATTTCAGACAATCAGTTCTTGATAATGTTTAACATGTCAAAAAGAATATTCCTGTCGAGTTTCATACCTATGAGAGTTATAGTTTGAAAATGTGATATTTTTTAATTACCGCCCTGCAACCCCTCAAGCAAGTGAAAATTTCGTAAAAATTTTCTTATCTCACCTCGACTTCACAAAGAATATTCTTACCAAATTTCAAGTCTCTAGTCCTTATAGTTCCAGAAATATCATGATAAGTTAGTACGTAAATATATATATAAATGTTAAAAAACCTGCAGACTTAAGACAATGTTATTGTTCGTGTGTATGTCTTAATTGTCCCTAATTACTCATAGTCATAGTTGACCTACTTGTCATAATGTAAGTTTACAAAAGACCTCTCTCCCGAGCTCGGTTATTAATAAATAAGGACCTGACACAGTACATATATCACAAGGAATCTCTACATAAGAAGGATTAGGGGCGCCAACAAACCCTCAATTTCGACTCGCTGCGCTCGCGAAATCTTGGGTGCCGTTTGCATATTGAGCGAAGCGAGCCCAGTGTATTCACTCATCGTTTCCCATTGACTTCAATGGGTTATCAGTTTTTTGACATGATATTAAAATAATTATTTTTATTTTTGACATTTTTCAAAATGTTTTTTTTTTAAACCATCACCAAATGTGTGTCTTTTTGTTTGCAATGTTTCATAATTTTCCGTCAAGTAGTTTTTGAGCCAATTCGTGACAAAGAATGCAAAAAGTCTCCAGTAAAACGCTCGCTCCGCTCACTTCGTTCGCTTCGCTCAATAATATATATTTTTTTATTCAAAGATTTACTAACTGATTGTTAAAGTAACCAACTGTTCTTATTTAACTACTAAGTTATTAACGACGTCTGTGGGAGACTATTAACATATTCCACTATATACACTATATACTGTTTGTCAGACCGTCAAATATTTATGGTAGGTGGAATACGTACATTTTTTTGCTCTTTAGTTTTAGTCTTCATTTGCTTTCGTAATTCCTGACTCATTCCACGTTTCTTCAAAATTTTGACTCTTCTTGTTATACATTTGATGCGTGGACACACAATGAGGCAAACATGATCGACTGTAACGGGACTCTCACCAGACAAAAATATTTTAAATTATAAAGAACCTTTTTTAAACCAAACCAAAGCTGCGGACAAAAGATAGCCATACATTGCGATATTATTAAGAAATGTTACATAATATTATAAATTGTTCTAAATATTTTAATGCCTTTGTCGTCGGTTCTTTATTTGTGATTTTTTTTCTTTTTATTTTTTTTTATGGAATAGGAGGGCAAACGAGCTGGCGGGTCACAGATGATTTGTGATCACCGCCGCCCATGAACTCTTGCAACATCCGAGGATTTACAGGCGCGTTGCCGGCCTTGAAGGTGGGTGTAAATCTTTTAAACGAATTAGAGATCAAAAGATTTGAATTATTTTGACGGGAGATTATTTCCAACTACAACTTACAATTATCGTAAAAAACATATTTAAACAGCAAAATAATACTGTTCATAAAACTGATTTATTTTTTATATATGTATCATATAGATATAAATTAAATTATATATGTGAAAGAAGCATGTCCACTGAGATACATATGACAGAAAAAAGTGTTGGAATTGATATATTATAACGACCCCAAATAATTAGGATAAGGACAGGGTCATAATAATGATATTTGGCACACACAATTTTGTATCATGATAAGGAAAGTAACATATATATAAATAAAAAAACAGGTCTATTTCACTGTGTTATAATACAAGGGAGATAGGTATGAATATATTTTAAAACAAAAAATATTTAAACCATATTTGATGATAATATCATTTGTTTGTCTGCGACAATTTAAATATATTAATTTCAAACAGAACATAAGAAATGGAATCGTAAATATTAAAACTTTTTATTAACATACTTTCTTTACCTTTTTATATTATAAAGAGAGGTTATTCCCCGTTTGTACATTGGGCGAGAAGTAAAGATTATTCCTTGTTTGTACAGAGAGACGAGACGAGAGAGAGAAAGAGAAAGCATTACGTGCGAGTGACAAAGAATTATGATTAGAAAATGATAATCACGCCGATAAAACCTCGGTGTAAAATTGAAATAGAAAGATTTGTATTAACATATATACGCATTTGGTTTATTTAAACTTCAGTTAATATATTCTGTGTCTTCGTTATAATGTTACACTCATAAAGCTTACGTCACATGTAACCGTATCTTTATTATTTCATCTGTCAGAGACACGACCTTTGTAATGAAAGTATTGCGAAATATACACAAGATATATATTTTTCAAATAACTATATATAAAAAATCGTTTTTTTTCTTTTCATCTATTTTAAAATGTCTTATTTCATTCCCGATGAGTTAATTCGGTTCAATTAGAAATGGAATTGAAAACTAAATTCTGGTTTTTGTGAGAAAAATTATTGAAAAAAAAACTTGAATAGTTATTCAAACTTAAAGTGCAAACTAATGGTAGTTTGTACTTTAAGTTTCCCGACCTGCAAAGTGTGTAAATAACTGAATACTACGAGGCAAGTCTAAGAATAAAAGCTCACTACGAGTTATGAGGAAATGGTTTACGGTATAAAGTAGGGACATACGTGTAGTGGTGGTGTTGTGTGTGTGTGTGTGTGTGTGTGTGTGTGACATAGGTGTACTGGTGGTGTTCACTGGTTGGGTGCGCTGGTTCACTCGGCTCTGAAGTGACAAAAGTTATATATGAGAATCTATTACAATTAATAAAAGCTAGCCTTATTCCACATTTCCTTTTAATCAAGAAATATTAAACTATAACCGGCACTGTTAATAGAAGATCCTAGAGATTTATTTCTATTCTTAGATATTATTTTTCTTCTATATTCTTTTAAATTGGTGATATATAATTTCCTTATATATCACCAATTTAAAAGAATAAACAAATTTGTCTTTGTTTCATGTATATTATCAAAGAGTCAAGATTCAAAGAGTTTCATACACCAGATTCCTCATCTAATTCCATTCGTCAATTCGTTAGTTACCTGAAACCCGACACTCTCTCGACCACAACCCAACATAAAATTAAAGAACAAAAAACCACGTTAATACCAAATGCAAGATGTAAAGTATAAGATAGTTTATATTGATATGGAATAAATCTTAGAAGCAATGAATTAAGCAAACTATTATCAAAACTAAATAAAAGTGAATATATGAGTAACTCTTTTTTGAGAAGAATAAGTTCAAGGTGCTAGATTTATCAAATATTCAAACCTCAGATGTTACGTACGTATCTTACGTTCTGAATGAAGAGACACTAATAAGTCTCAGGGTATAGAAATAATAAAAATCACAAATGACTGTATACCTGGATGTTTTATTGTCGTTGCAAATACACAGCTATATTTGTAGAAGGGTAGCGTCAGTTTCGGAACGATGAATCCTTTTTCATCTTCCCCTGTGACGTAGGTTTGATCGTATAAAATTATCTCGCCATCTTCTATTGACGTCAACAGTGTTACCTTGATTATGTGTATGTTTTCCACTTTGTCTCATGTTATTATATACGTAATAACGTTAACCGAAAACGCTGACTTTGAAAGATTATATATTTGGTTTGTATCCAAGAGCCAACACATCCTTATATGTAGAACGTGCAATACCCAGCGATGCATGTTCTCACTTTACAGCAAGTGAGTTTAATTTTGCAAATTTGCAGAGCAAATATGGCGGTGTATTTTGAATTTCTGAAATAATTTTGGTTATGTTTTAGACAGTCTATTTTCTAGGTCCAAGAGGTGAAAATATAATTACTTTTACGAATAAAGAACAGCGAATAACATGGAAATGTTCGATATATAGTGCGTGAAATATTGTAAGTAGTGTTGAAAATAAGTATGTCTTATTTTCCTATTTAATTATACAATGAAACGATCTTATATTTATTACCTGCATACACAATACTTGTTCAGTCCCGCACAAATTAATAAAAAAGAACAAGTTGAATGAAGTAATTGTATATGTATTGTTTTCTTTCAATTTGACTGCCACCATTTGCAATATATATGTAACTATTAATATGATTCCATAAGAATATGTTCAAAAGAAATAAGGATCGAATTTTTACCCTTAAGGTTATTTAAAATTATATTCTATTTACCTTTATCATAATAAGAATTATTATTCTTAATACTAAAGCGGCAGACCCCAACAGTGACTACTTGACTACATGTTCGTTAAGAACGGCAACGTTTCTTACCAATATTCACAGATGTCATTGAGAGACGGGTACCACATACCTTATGCTGGATTGTCACCTCTATTTTTCTCTTTCATTATGAAAAAAAGCTGAACATCGGGAGTTACAATTCTTTTTATCATAAATCTGTGTGCACACGGAAGGCCGTCTGTCGAAATAGATCGAAAAGAGATTTGACAGTTGTCATTCTAGCGGAACGTCAGACAGGTGGCACAGAAGCGGCCATATTTCTTTTTAGAAGCGGCAACCTTCAACGCACCACGCTCACAACGAATCGTTAGTTATCGATGCAATCCTTAACATTATTGCTCTACTTTGTTTTCTTGATTATTAATGCTCTTAGAAATTTAATTCATTTGTAATTTTGTGAATTGAGAATTGGTAAGTTTATTTAATTTTCAATCGTTTCAGGACGTTTTGTTGAATACCACATACATACGTGTATTATCAGGAATTCTGATATACAGTCTGCTTTGTTTTGATTTAAAATTCATCGAAAATGTCTATCACATAGTTGCGGTAACGTCTATATTTTATACTGTCAAATCAATCCACACATACCCTACTGAATGCATTAAGTACTTTGAATTGAAACATCCTGTAACCTTACAAATAGAAAAATAAAACAAGTGACGATGTTGTGGCAATATTGCCTGCAGTTTTTGTCCTGTGATCAAAAACTCGTCTTTCGTTTAATATCAATTTGCAGGATTTAAAAAAGAATACACTTTTTATCCAAATTATTGAACAAAAAAATCTTTTATTAATGAATACGTTATAAATATGGCGGTCAATAATTAATCTCATTAGATTTTTTGATATTTTCAACGAATTAATATAATAAATAAAAACGTATCATATATAAAATTAAGACACTTAATAAAAATACAGTTGAATTAAAATTAATTATTCTTTTTTAAAAAATGAATTATTAAATGAATATTTTATTACTTTTTTCTTGTAGATATTACCAATTAGATAACCCTAAAAAATGAAAACACTGTTAATTTTATTTCTCTATTTTGATACATGTATCAGAGTGAATGTAGAGTTGAATGAATGACGAATTATTTATTCCGATTGATCGCTTCTGTAAATTGATTTCACATACGGTTTTGTATTAAAGTCAAATATTAGGATTAAAAGTATAAATAAGAATATCATATTTCAAACTATTTTCATATTTATAGAAAAAGCATAAAATTGGTTGAAGTTACACTTTATTAAGTACATTTCAAGTAATTCGTTAATCTGTTTATCAATTTAATAATGTGTGTGATGTACGTGTGTGTCCTTATCAATGATATTATCAGTATTTGTAGATTATGTTTTCATAGTAGTTGCTGCATTCGGCTTTACTCATACTAAAAAGATTTACACTTTCAAAACCTTACTTTAAGACTACTAATTGAACTTGAAGAAATTTATCTCATATTTTTGTATGAAACACTTTCTATACTTTATTATAATGTTTATAGAAGTGTGACTTTATAGTACTGTCCTTTATTATTACTAAAGGACAAAAGGACTAAGGGACTAAAGTAAGTAATATATATATATACATATTATACTAATTTCATCATTGTCTACTTACGAATAAACGAATGGGAATAATCCTTTTATTGCAGAGGAAACATTTGTTTTTCAACCATCTACTTAAAAAGTCTTAAGCTTAAAAATTTAAACATGTTTATAGGCAATTGGAAACATTAATTTCAATTGTGTTATTTTTTCAATGTTTTGCATAGTCAGAAACATTTGGCAGTATTTGTCAAAGAAACCTAAAAAGTATCGACTCCGTCCGGATAAAATTATTTTTGAATACATTTTCATACTACATTAACAACAAATAAAACTAAATAACCAGGTTTAATGAAGAGCACAGTTTATATAACATAGTATGTGCAGTGTGATAACACCTCCGGTGTGCGGATCCTTCACACGAAGTCTGATAACTTATGTATTAAACTAGGTTTAGAGTGCATTAGAAGAGTTAATACATTGTTTACAGTAATAAAAATGTTAGGTAGGAAAGTTGTATTGGTAATTTAGTTTTTAGAATGATTGACAAATAAACATGAAGATTTTTTTAACAAATTCAATGATAAGTTATATACCTCTAAAATTTTAATATTTACTTGTATAATAGACGACAAGCTCGAAGTCATCTATTTCTAGTCCTCTATTTCTATTATTTAGGACTTATACAAACTTGTCGGCTATTCTCAATAGATTTATATCATTTAAAATATAGCCATGTTAGTGTTAGAGACAAAACATTACTGGTACTGTAGTAATAAGGTTATATACAAATACATATATGTTTAATCATTTTTTTCACTTCTAAACTAAATGACAACTTAATTTTTGTTTTTACTATTACAATTTTGTGGGAAAATTTTATCTTTACCTTTAAAATGATGTACTTTAATATTGTACGCAAAAATAGATAACATTTTACACAATATAATATTCATAAAGGTCACAAGTGACAAGTAAAGATAGGTAAATGTGTATTATATTTATAGGCTTCTAGTCTGTGACCCGAACTAGACCTTACATAGAGATTAAATGAATGGACATTATATCGATACAGGGCTATAAATATAAAGGAGGCTTTACTTCACTTGGTTGAAAATATCTTTTCAGTCACTTAATAATAGTATATAAGGTCGTACTAAATATATCCGTAATATTACTGAGTACTTTTATTATAATTCAATGTAAAAATACAAGTATAGAATATAGACGGAAGGAATATAGTGATAAGAGTCATTTAATATTAATAATGTCTGCCCAATAGTTTATACTATGACTGATAATGCATCGATATATAAAATACTCTCTGTATGAATTCTTATCAAATCTACTGTAGCTTTCTGTGGTCGTATCAAAATAAATTGAAGATTTGCTCTTAGAACTCTCAATGTAAGAATAAGTACATGACTTGTATTACCTCCGTCATACTATGTAAGTATATTCTTAAATTTAATATTTTTGTATACTGCACTTTATACTAGAATGAATATATTTTTAATAAAATGTATATAATTTCATAACAACTTTGGAACGTTAAGCAAAAAACAACAGTTTTGTCATTAGCTAAATGTCAAAGGAGGTTTTACTAAACCATAAATTAAAAGTAGGGCTGTTTGTGTAACCATCTCATTAACAGGACCTGTCAGAAATAGATGGTTGAGAAAGTAAAACAAAATGGTAAATAACGCTTCAGTAATCTGCAGTTATAGAGAATACGTAATTAAAATATAAATACGGGTCCAGTAAGGTGATTGTTGAATAATTTGAAACAACACAACACTGGAGAAGGTGATACAATTAATAAAACTTATTGATATTTATTTGCAAATTCGATCGAATATTACATAATCACTATGCACCACGTGTACATACACAATATTAAAATACACACACATACATGAATATTATCTCAGTATATATGAGAATAAATCAAGAAAGGAATTAAGGAAATTCATGAAAACATTAAGTAAATAGACAAGCAACTCTTTAATAATAAGAATAAGAATAGGTACTACATTTGTGACTGGATGCTTTGGGGCCGTCGCAAATAGGAAGCTATATTTGTAGAAGGTAGTGTCAGCTTCGGAACGAAGAATCCTTTTATATCTTCCCCTGTGACGTGAGTTTGATCGTATATATATCTCTATCTTCTATTGACGTTAACAGTGTTGAATTGATTATGTTTATGTTTTCGACATTGTCTGATGTTATTATAAACGTAATTATGGTTAAAGCTTTTTTTATTAAATAGAAAATTCTTATTTTGAAGGTTGTATCCGTAAGCAGATACATACGTATATGTAAAACGTTCAATACCAAGCGATGCATATTCTGGCTTTGCAGCAAGCGAATTTAATTTCACAAATTTTCAGAGCAAATGCGGCGGTGCTCATGTGTTTCTTGAATTTCTAGAATTTAGAAATATTTCTAGAAAGACTTGATTATTTTCTAGGTCTACGGAATGAAAATATAATTATCTCTTTATTCGACGCTGGATATGTAGGTTATACAATGGTGGAAATATTGATAAAAATGTAGAGCACTTCTTTTCCTATTTCATTATAAAATAAAATGAGCTTCAATTTATTACCGACAATATTTGTTCAGTCGTCCCTCACTAATTATTAAAAAAGAACAAGTTGAATAAAATAATTGTTTATACATTGTTTTCTCTCAATTGAATGAAATGAAGCGCGATAACTATCAAAACTATTAATATGATTAAAATTTTTATTTTATTTTATTTTATATAAAGAATTTTCTACATCAATTGCTAATGAATTCATTGGATAAATCGCACGCACCAAAATATTATTCTAGCATTCAAAGTAACTGTATACTCAAAAGTTCAAATAATAAATCTCCCGTGATATATCCAGGTAGATTTACCTGATATCCAATTCTCAAATCTTGTAAAGGTAGGTATAACAAACTGTAATAATTTATCAAAATTCTACATTAAATGTTAGCGTATCGTTGTCTCACATTGTTTAATACTATCCTATTATTATGGATTTTAAATGTTACCCAATTGACGCGTTACGAGAAAGACTTTGGTCCTAACTCTTTCCTCTATAAATATTATAAGAGCGTCTTGTTTAAGAAACGTAATGAAAGAAGCTGAACGTTACAAAGAAACAATAATCGGGATGGTATTGCCTTCCGTCCGGGAAAGCGTATTAAAAACCTATTGTTAATTACGTCCCTCACTAAGTCTATAGAAAGGTAAAGGCGCGGTAATGATGTGTATTGCACTTATCGTATGGAATTTTCGTACAAACCGAGAGAAGAAATTCCTTCTAAAGGGTTCAATAAAGGCTCTAGTCTAAGATGGAATCGAGGAAAGCATTTCAAGGCACATACATTTAGAAACGACAGTAATGTGGTAAAGTTTAGTGATTAAAATCGAGCGACCGCTAGAAGCGGACGCACACACACAATGAACAAGCTCATGTTCGTCTATCAAACAGATCAGTGTCTCATAGCACTGCCGTTGGGCACATGTTTTCCGTCCGGTCAGAAGGCGGGACCGGTATCGCAAGGGAGGCGGAGGCAGGAGCGCCGGCAGAGGTGTCTGGCGGCAGTGAGGAAGACGCGGGGTGGCGCGGGCAGCACGGGCGACAGTGAGCTCTGGCCGACCGGGCTGAGCTCCGCGGAGGGCGGGCGCTACACGTGCGTGCACGCGCCCGCCCTACGCGTTACGGGTCATACCTCTTTCGCGTCGGACACAGACATCAACCTCTTCATACATGCCCTCCGGGGGGTCCTCATGCTAAAGTAATAAGAATTAATTTCTATTTAATTCTGTATTGATTCAAATTTTATTAAGCAATTAAAGTTAAAATTATAAATCGTCATTCAGTGAGTAACACACCTTTAGTTATAAATATAATATATAATAAAGACGGATTATAAAACTTTGTAAAACAGTTAGTTATTTATGAACAACCTTTTTACATTTAATAACCGTTTCTCTGCTATAATTGAAGTGAAGTTTATATCTCCTTGTAAATAAATTAATATGTAAAAGTATGTTCCAGACCATCATTACGTATGCTAAATTGAGCTTTATAAAAGTGAAGGGAACCGAGAATGTTTTAATTATTTTCGAATATTCATTAATATATTATAAAAGCAGTCATTAAATTATATTTATAAACTATCAATTTAATAAGTCGAAAGTTATTTTTAATATTACACTATATTGTGACTGAATCTGCGTACAAACACATTACAACGCCCCTCGTATTAAATACCAAATATAAAAACGAATCGCTTCACAATACTTTATCCGTAACCAACTATAATCTGTATGGTAATACCCACAATCACAATTCGTAGTACGACAGCCAAAGTCGCTGGATACGTGCCAAAATTCAACGCTACCGCACAAATTGGATTTTTTTTTATTTCAAAATATCCATTAATTGTTAATTTATTAATATAATTTATCATTGTTGGGTTTACACCATATTGCATAACTCAGTTCATATGAGCAAAAAAAATAAGGTAGCATTCCATAAATACGACATAACATGGCTCTTTTAATAAAATAAATAAAAACCACAGAGTAGATGTTACACCAGAACGAACATTCAAACCTCAAAGTTGTTACACATACGAATGTAACACGTGTATAATGCACAACCCTAGCACGCAGCTCTGTGGCTCCACACCCTGTGGTTTCAATGGAAACAAAGCTTAATTGTGTTGCGATTCTCTGTTAAGAGTTAGGTTAAACAAACACTGTAATTTTCGTTTTTGTTTGTTTTGTTAAACTGAACTTACTTAAGAGATTCTTTTTAGCACCCATTGTTACATGAAATACTTATATGTCACATAATATTTAACGTATGCATTGACGTTAAGTGCATTTGAGGTTGCACCGAACGACGCCTGTCCGCAATTCATTTTGCGGTTCGTTGCCTCTTACATATTCTTATTATGAATGACTGTTTTTTCATTATAATTAACACATTTAAGTCCGACTAATTTCCTACGTTTCTAATTCTGAATACCGGCTCATATAATGAAATTTTGAAGCTGGTTGCCGCCAAACTTGTATCGTCAAAAGGAGGATAAAAAGTATAAAATTTGTTTGCGGCAACCAGGTATAAGAAATGAAGTGACGTAAATTCACGTCAGCGGCAACCAGGAGTAGAATTTGAAATGACGTGAATTCACGTCAGCAGCAACCAGGAATGGAATTTGCAATGACGTGAATTCACGTCAGCGGCATCCAGGCATAGAATTTGCAATGACGTGAATTCACATCAGCAGCAACCAGAAATAGAATTTGAAAAAACGTGAATTCACGTCAGCGGTCGCGAATGTGTTAAGTACATATGTTTTGTTAACTTTTATGTTATTCATTACAAAAATTCCAGCCTACATAATATAAGAAAAACACTTTCATTAAAGAACTATAGTCTCTTTGTTGAAAGAGGTTCCACAAATATATAAATGACAGACAACAGACGGCCATCCTAATTCTAAAAAATAATAATAAATCACACAAAGGATTGTTCCATTTGACAATCTAACCATAAAACTATTGTTCACTAGACAGTGTCTACAAGTCAAATATTTTTAAAATATCACAAAATATATATAACAATTTATTTGAATCTATTTAAAACCATTATTTGTTTGCATTTAGTACAGTGGAAAAACTTTTTTTAAAATGTGATAGTTAACTGTAAATATACCCTGAGATCTTCAGCGTAATAGGCTGTTAGCTTATGAAAAGAATAGCACAATTAGTACACGTTCTTCTAAATAATTTAGTAGCAGTTGGAAGCAAAACGTCTAAACGCATTTATACTCAGCACATATTTTAAAGTTACAATTGAGAATTATTTCTTCTAAGTATAGTAACTTAAATACTGTACCATCTTATTTTAAATTTAGTCAAAACAATAACAATTTAGTATGAATTAAATAGAGTGATTTAACACAAACGAGACGCTACTCAAAGCGTAAAACTACTATCTCGGTGAAGTTAATTAAGTGAATATCATCCCTATACTCGGCTTTGACGTTGCGAATTTCACCGCCTTTATGACAGACTAAATTAAATGTTGAAAGAGGAATTTGTAGGACAGAGCGTTCGTATAACCTGCGATCTTTGAACGCGAGGTTTGTTTGACCTGTTTAGTAAATGTTTTTACGATTTAAAAGAAGAATGTAAATGCATTTTAAATTATCCATTGTTGTCATTGTTGGGTATAAAATAAAATATTATACTGCTTTATATTTTAATATTTGAGAGAGATTTTCTTATTTAATTGAATAGATGTACTGATTACAGATTTTCGTTGAAGGTAAGCTGTATTCCTGACACTAAAGATTATAACGACATATTATGGTGTTCAAAGAGCTCTTTATGTGTCTCCGGAGTCATTAATATTTGACACTAATCGTTGACGCAGTGTGATAATTAGTTCAGCCGAGCCTGTACATGTCAAAACGCTCCAGTGACATTAGCATTTAAAATTCCCTTAAAGTAAATACATTCACTAATGATTTAACAAAATAATATAACATTACAACATAATAATATAGATTCCATTAGAGTAAAAATATCTGAGATCAAAATCTTGGGAAATACTTAAAAATAAAATTCCTACATTTTACGTAATTATTCTATTGAATTTTCTATACCGTAATGTCTTTTAAATATATTCTCCGTTGTCTTCAACAGGAACTAGCGGGTATTCAATACGTTCATCAACTTCATAAAGGAAACACATCAATAGATGCTTTCAGCTACTTGTATTCATATTGCAGAGAAGAAAGTTGAAAAAATACTCGATACTGATACAATAAAATAAAAATATATTAAACTAGCTATGCCCATGACTTCGTTCGCGGAATATTTTAAAATAAATAAGTTATTCCTTATAACATCAGCTATCTGTCAGTGAAGTTCTGTTAAAATCGGTCCACCCGTTTCAAAGAGACAGAAAGACAAAAGTTTCATATGCATTTAGTGAAAAGTTGTTAATTTGGAATTACAAACAGACACTTCATATTTATATGTATGTATAGATATATGTTTCAAATGGTATTTAAATATGTCAGTTTATTTAATTATTACATAATATAGTATGAAATATTTTCTAGTGTACAATATAACATTATGTTTTTTAATAAGATATTAGAATTTGATGTTAAGTTCCTGGTTGGTGTATCTTCCTTTAAATTACTTTCCAAATATTAAATGTTAATGGTAAACTTTTTAATCTTATGTCTACAAAAATACACATAAGCTATTTGATTAATGAGAGAAAGCACAAAAGAATTTTTAGCGCGTAAATATAAAATATATGAAATTACGGAACGCCATTAAAGTAAATATAAAATAAAAAGTTTTTAATTGAATGTTGCATCATTGTTACTGCAGCTTGAGTTTACATCATTGTATGAAAGACATTAGTGAATAAGCGACAAGCTGTAATATTACCAAGCTATATTACAATATAATATATAGTATGGAATATGTTATATGTGTGTAACTAAATACTTATTATAGACATACCCACACATAGACACTAAGAAAAGATTTATTACCTCTAAGAAAATACTTTTCTCAGGAGAAATAGTTACACGGTTCAATTAAAAATTTCATTACTTTTCAGTTTCATGTTCCCTACCAGTTATTTACGACTTCTATTTAAAAGATAGTATAAAATTATTAATAGTTCGTATCCTCATATATTTTAATTAAACAGAATATTAATATTTTTTAAAATATTTAATTCCCAAAGCTGACGCTAAAAGTATAAAACCAACCAACACAAAACCGTACTTTTCCGACGAAATGAACTCATAAATCCGCTTCCCTAATTTTAGTATATTAAAATTGTGCACCAAAGCCATCGTGATAAATTAAATGTATAAATTTAAGTTACCGCATCTAAGGAGGGGAACAAAGCACAAATTTTCAAAGCGAATCCAGGTCGCTGCGGATTAAGGGTACTCAGAGATGGGATGTGATCGAGTCATTGTATCCTGGATATAATGGGCAATGCACTATAAACTAGACTAGACTTTTACGAGAATATAAAATGAATTATTCATTAAAAAATATTATATATAGCTCCGGTGTTGTTGTATCATGAATATCATACAATGTATTAATTCAATCTAAAGTAAATAAGTTATTTGTCAGTAAAAGTACTGTGAAAGCTCCCAAATCGTTTACACAAATGGAATGCAATCAAATCTTGCACTCGCTACTGATTTGATGGCTGAGTTTTGTATCAATACGTTAACATTTAGAATTCAACTAGATTTTTAGGATAAAATAAAATTGAATTTCAAATATATTCCATTTCAAAATAAATTCATTTTAAACCCTTTTAATCGAACGGATATAAAAAATAGATTATTTTTTTTGTCAATTAAGTTATTTACTAATATATATATATTATACATGTGAGTACAATATCCTTTAAATAATATCAATGTATCAACTAATTCAGTAAAACGCTAGGTGGTGCGGAAAAATATTTATGCGGTAACATTAACCACAAGTTTGCTTTTGCTTCAAGCGTGCATTACCGTTATTTTATATGACTACATGAGTAGGTTTTATGAAATGGAAAAAAATATTTACGTTTTATAAACCGTTTAGCGATCGTTTAAATTTATTTAAGTTGTTATCACAAAGTTACAATTATAATGTATTTTATAGTTATTTATTCTTCTATTATACATATACGGACGTCTAACATTGTAATATGAAAGACTAGTTTTTTCTGCGGCTTCACTCGCTCTAAGTTTGATATCAGTTGGTAAGTTCTAACTTTATCCTTTTAGTATTATATATGCTAGTTTTTATCAATAATATTGAGTCATACAAAAACATACAGACATACAGATATAAGACTCTTGTTTATATACATACAATATTACAGATTTATACAATATATTTGATAGATATTAGTATTTTTTATGTTTTAAAATATTAAAAGTATAGTATAACAATACTATAATAAATACTTCGCCATTAACGCGATTAAAACTGCTAAGCTTTTAACGTTCATACTTAATTATGGTTTATGGAAAGATAAAAGATAAGATGTCAACTTTATCAAGTAATGTGATTGTTATCAATAAGGCCATCGACCAATCAGGAAGGTTAACATGGAATTGATATCAAATTATTATTACTCTCGAAAAATCGGATATTCGCAGTGTTGTTCTAATAAAGTACAAAAGAAAATAAAGTATTCAATTCCTTGAATATTTTACAGATTGTGTTCTCAGTTTACATTAAATATTAAGAAGAAGCCTGCTCTGTACTTTGCTAAAGTGGAAATAGAAATTGTATCAAAAGTTACAGAGGGCGATCTTTGCTGAAATAAATGTATATTGAACTTACTTAAGAATCATGCAATCCTTGATAGAAATTCACCATCTTGAAAATTTCTCGTCTATTTTAAAGTATTTTTTCAGTTTGAAACGGATTTATCTATACATATAAATAAAGTTAAAATATCTGTTTGTAATTCCAAATTAACAGATTTTCACTCAATGCATATATAAAGATATACGGTACTTACATAAATCAATTTTTAATTTTATTTATCTGTCTGTTTGTTCCAGCTAATCTTTGAAACGGCTGGATAGATTTTAACAAGATTTTCACTGGTGGATGATACCTGATGCTAAGGATTGCCATAGCCTAAGTTACTTTAAAAAATATATATATTTCACGTGACATGACAAAAAAAAACTGATAAAAACACAAAAAGATTTTTTTTATCAAATAACCCTTAAAGCAAATATGTATAAAATTACAAAGAGAAAACATAATACCATATTTTATTCAGAGACAGTGCTTTGAGCATTAACATTATCAAACAGAGCTTCCACATCAGAAATACAACTTCAAATATTCAATGTTAGCTAACCTTTACGAGATCCATTACCTCTAAAACTATTTGTAGTTTCCGCAGCAATAACGGATTGGAATTTATGCATACTTGTAATTAACAAGAATGTCTAACGTAACTGAAACTGACGTCAAAATATGAACTTCTTATTACTTTGATGTGTTGTAAAAGATTAATAATTTAGTAAACAAAAGTAAGATGTATTAGGTACATCGCAAATATATTAATATAAGAAACATATTTATATGATGGGTTCAAAAATTGAATTGAATGTATATTGTGAAACGGTTGTGTATTAGAAGTAAGGTATTTGATTTGAAGATCATTAAGCAGTTACATCGAATGAAGATGTTATTCATTGACTCTCTGACTTTACTAACGAATTTAAGACAAGTTATGGTCTCTGATACTTTGTTATGATATTTAAATTAAAACAATAAAACGAACATTAAATATATTTTGAGATGTTCTCAGTTTTATGTTTGAAATGTTGTCAGTCTGTCTAGTTTGTTAATTAACAACTTTGCGTTTTAATTCCCGGCAAAGCAAAACTTACTAAACCTACCAGACTATTAGAGTTCCAAAATGAGCTCAGCAGCCTTTTTTTTTTGTTGGCTTATTACCGTTCTCTAATCGCCTCAAACCGTTTATCATTTTGAACCCACCTGCTTTAACTACTTTTTTGACCAACAATACCTTCGATAATTATAAAATTCAGCCAAAAAAGCGGCAGATTTCCAAGGAGGGTCAGTACTTTGAAAAGTAATAAACCTTACTGAATTTAAGCTTACCCTTATTTTAAAGACCTGCTTTAGATTAATTTGTTCAAGAAATTGAATAAATAAATAGTTTTGTTTCTTGGCAGGGTGACTTATACTGCAAAAATAGCATGTTACCGGCGAGTGCTGTGAGAGCTGCCAGCGTAAGGAGGGCGGAGCGGCTGGCTGCCATGTCAGCGGGGCATGCCGCGGGCTGCACGAGGCGTCATCGCCGCATGCCGTCGCACGGCACCACGCCGCTACCGGAACCTGTAAAATAGGAGTGGCATTTTAGTATTTATTATTATAAATTAACTCTGTACATACTCCTGCGTATAACTCACTCGCCATCACTCGGAACATCGGTGATGACGAAAGGATCTAATCATACTTGTTCCATCACCTCAAGGAGATATAAAAGTATCAATTTTATTATATAATTAAATTTTCTGTTAAGCCGAGATCTTGTAGAACATATTTTCTATTGTAATAGATATCACAGACAAGAGAAGACTGTTTTTTTATGAATTGCATTCGTATTTCTAATATAACATAATATATAAAATAATTTTATAAATTAGAAAAGACGAGCAGGAATAAATAATATTTATATGGTTATAGCATATCTAATTTTCATGGAGATATCGTATTTTGTTTAGGAAATATCTTGCGGTCAGTACTCAAACCACTATGCAGTTTAATAGAAATGCCATCGTGAGGCAAAATTAATTAATTATGTTTCGCTCATCATAGTTTATAAGATACAAGATCCCTTAGCAAAAAGATCTTATTTATACATAAAATATTATTAGCATTTATTTTAATTTAATTTATTTTATATTTTTCCCTAAATTCATTGTATTTTTATCTCAAATATATTATATCCAACAATAAAGAATTTTCGGTCAAAATAAGTCATCCTTTAAATTCGTTGCCATTATTTGTTCCTGGTACATCTATATCTATATATATATATATAAGCGATTTACCACTCACTGACTTATCACGAAATCTCTTAAACTGTCAGTCCGATTAACTTAAAATTTTACATAGTTACTTCTTTTGTGACGTAGAACTAAGAACGGATTTTACGGAATTCCTACCTCAACGGATTCAGATTTTTACATTTCGCCAAGGTTTAAAAATGTAGTAGCTATACACTTAACAACCCCCGCGGGGTTAAGACTTAAGAGTTACTATAGCAACGGTTATGATGACAACGGATAATATGACAAATATAACCATAGTAACCTAAGTGCACATCCAAATTAATAGTGTGCCAGCGAAGCGAGAGGGAATAAGTTAGTATATAAATAAATGTCATATCCTTAAAGTGATAAACCTTGTACAATATGACTAGTTCATTTATATTATTTTATCCTTATCTCCGTTCTAAATCTTTGCCAATTGAATGAGACAGATGGTTCACGTATATCTTCTAACAGTGGATCATGTTTGCTCACCTCATTCAATGTAGCACTGGCACGTGTTACGAAACTTCAGATTATATTTCAGTCTAACTACGGATAAATTTCGGAGTGATATACGAATTTTGACTAGAAAATAGGAATCTGCATAACTATGAATGTTGTCTTATATGGTATAAACTTTAGGTTTCATATTTCATAATTGGCGATTGTGGTTTATATCAACTAATGTGTGAAGTTAATAACAACATTATTAAGTTTATATTTGAAAGTGAAGAAAGATTATATAAAAAGTACATTTAGATCCTAAACTTATATAAATAATAACTGGTCGTTATCTATAAATATTATTTTATGCAGGTGGAGTCGCGGTCAAAAATTATCAGCAAATAAATTAATACGAACTCAAATTAAATAAGTAATCCATTTCTCTATTCATTATAAGCTTTTAGTACGTACAAGTATAATTAATAGCCCTTAATCAAATCAAAGGCACATCACATCACATTTATTGGTGGTAGAGCCTAGCTGTAGTTATCTGACTGCAGCTCGTATTGGGCTGGCTCGACCGGGGAAGGACCACCCTCTCACAGAAGACCGACGCGTAGTAACCAAATTCATTTGGTTATGTTCCGTCGGTGAGTGAGAGAATCCGGAAGCCCAAACCCCCCCCCCCCCCACGCCATGAAACATGAAAGCGATGCCGGAAAGAAAAATACCCCAGGAGGGTACCGGCTTTGATGAAGCCGGGGACCCCCTCCCCGAGCAAAATCGGGGAAATAATTCTCGGATTTTGCTCGGGCTGCCCGTCGTATCTGGGGCGGGCAAAGTATCGCCTTTTGTGTTTTTTGAGGGCAAACGACGAGTCAACGCAGCGGCACCCCGACCCACTCTAAATGTGGACTTTTGCAACATTCGGGGACTTCATTCCAACTTGAACGCCGTCCACTATCATCTAGAGACGGCGCAGCCGGCCTTGTTGTTTCTGACGGAGACGCAGATATCTAAACCTAGCGACACAGCGTACCTGTCATACCCCGGGTATAATCTAGAACACCATTTTATACCACACGCCGGGGTATCTGTGTTCGTAAGGGAGGATATCTGCTACCGTCGCCTTCAGGTTTTTGAAGGTCGGGACCTGTCTGTACTCTGGCTGCGCGTGGACATGGACGACCATGTCAGAGTCTACGCATGCCTCTACAGGTCCCATAGTGGTAATGCAGAAACGGATCAACTCTTGGGCCATGTTCAGGCGAAGATTGACGATCTGCTTTCACAGATTCCCTCCGCCGAAGTCGTAGTCCTCGGTGACTTCAATGCGCACCATACCGATTGGTTAGGGTCACGTGCCACCGACTACGCGGGGAGATCTGTGTTTGACTTTGCTCTGGCAAATGGTCTGTCCCAATTGGTCAAGACGCACACTCGTCTACCGGATGTGGACAGCCATATGCCCTCTTTGTTGGATCTTCTGCTGACTACACATCCCGGAAAGTACCAGGTCACTGTCGAGGCTCCGTTAGGGTCCTCTGATCATTGTCTGGTACGGAGTGTAGTGCCCATTCAACGTTCGGGTCGCACAACACCTGCGACTCGACTCGTTTGGCACTACAAGTCAGCGGATTGGGATGGAATGCGGTCCTTCTTTGCATCCTACCCATGGGGGCCGATTTGTTTCCCTTCCGATGATCCTAGTGACTGCGCTGCGGCTGTAGCTGATGTGATACTACAGGGCATGGAACTATTTGTACCAAGCTCTGTGGTACCACTTGGTGGCAGATCGCGGCCTTGGTTTGATGCGTCTGTCAGGGCTGCAGCAGCTGGCAAACGGCAGGCTTATCAAGCTTGGGCCAATGCGTTAGTCACTAAGGATCCGAGCTCTAGAGTTCTGAAGAGGAAATATAATCGTGCCTCCAGATTCTTCAAACGGCAAATCGCTAGAGCAAAGTTCAAGCATATCGTCAAAATTGGGGATCAGCTGGCAAAGTACCCGCCTGGCACGCGCAAATTTTGGGCGCTTTCAAAGGCCACTCTGGGCAACTTTAGCCAGCCATCCCTACCGCCGTTGCACATGGGGAATGACTCTCTGGCCCATACGGCAAAAGAGAAAGCCGATCTCTTGGGCACTCTTTTCGCCTCCAACTCGACTTTGGTCGACCAGGGGAAGACACCGCCTATCATCCCGCGGTGTCAGAGCTCAATGCCGGAAATAGTTTTTAGGCAGAAAACTATTAGGCAGTCTCTATTTTCCTTGGACGTTCATAAGTCGAGTGGGCCGGATGGCATTTCTCCATTGGTGCTACGAACGTGTGCCCCTGAGTTGACTCCAGTGCTAACGCGTCTATTTCGGTACTCCTACCTTAAAGGCGTAGTCCCGGTCTCATGGAAGCGTGCCCTTGTCCATCCGATCCCTAAAAAAGGTGATAGCTCGGACCCAGCTAACTACAGACCTATCGCCATTACCTCTCTGCTCTCCAAAGTAATGGAGAGCATTATCAATAAACAGCTCCTAACATACCTCGAGGATCACCAGTTGGTCAATGACCGGCAATATGGCTTTCGCCATGGTCGATCGGCTGGTGATCTTCTGTTATATCTTACGCACCGTTGGGCAGCTGTTATTGAAAGTAAGGGAGAGGGTCTGGCAGTTAGTCTGGATATGGCGAAAGCCTTCGATCGTGTATGGCACAAGGGGCTTCTTTCGAAGCTACCTTCCTATGGGCTTCCCGAGAGTTTATGCAAGTGGATCACCAGCTTCCTCACTGGGCGGAGCATACAGGTCGTTCTCGACGGTTTTTGCTCGGACCCCAAGCCCGTGAACGCTGGTGTACCCCAAGGCTGCGTGCTATCCCCAACCCTGTTCCTCCTGCACATCAATGATATGTTGGATATCTCCAACATACATTGTTATGCGGATGACAGCACTGGGGATGCGGTATATTCCGGCCGTGCAGGTCTCTCTCGGGAAAACGTCGACGAGTGCCGAAAGAAACTTGTGTCTTCTATAGAGACTTCCTTGGGGATGGTCTCTGAGTGGGGTGAACTGAACCACGTTCAGTTCAATCCCCTTAAGACACAAGTTTGTGCGTTTACCACTAAGAAAACCCCATTTGTCGTATCACCGCTCTTCGAGAGCACTCCTCTTAATGCCTCGCCAAGTATCAGAATACTGGGTCTCGACATTTCGAGCGACTGTCAGTTTCGTGGTCATCTGGAGAGCAAGGCCAAGTTGGCCTCGAAGAAATTGGGAGTGATTAATAGAGCGAGGCAGTACTTCAAACCTGGCCAAAGACTTGCGCTCTATAAGGCGCAGGTCCGGCCTCACATGGAGTACTGTTCTCATCTCTGGTCCGGATCACCCCAATATCAGCTTCTACCATTTGACCGCGTACAACGGAGAGCCGTTCGAATTGTTGGGAACCCGGTGCTCTGCGAACGGCTGGACTCTCTGGCATTGCGTAGAGACGTGGCTTCTTTGTGCGTCTTCTACCGCATTTACAACGGGGAGTGTTCCGAAGAACTATTCGATCTGATGCCTGCCGCCGAATTTCATCACCGCACAGCGCGCCATCGCCTCCAATACCATCCTTACCACCTGGATGCGTGGCGATCCTCCACTGTGCGGTTCTCAAGGACATTTTTTCCACGTTCCACTCGCTTGTGGAACGAACTACCTTCGGCGGTATTTCCAGATCGGTACGACATGGGTACCTTCAAAAAACGCGTTTATTCCCACCTACAAGGCCGGCAACACTCCTGTAAGTCCTCGGATGTTGCAAGAGTTCATGGGCGGCGGTGATCACGTCCATCTGTGACCCGCCAGCTCGTTTGCCCTCCTCTTACATAAAAAAAAAAAAAAAAAAAAAAAAACATACACATGATCTCGATGTCTGTCAGTTAGATTAGAGGGAGCGTCACGATTTGAAAGAGGCTTTTAATTTGATGATGCAGTGCGCCTTTAGAACCCTCTACGTCAGACTGATGGTAAAGAGTTTTTCTTTAATTAAAAACACGAAACTTTGTCGGAATCCCTTCATTATAGGGAGAGTTTGCACTTAATTTAAAGTCTAGACGTTTATGTTTCGTAATTTAAACAAAAAAACACTGAAACGTAGGAAGGACTCGAACCAGCGGACTTTTTACTGGAACCTTGTGTAAGTTATACAGTATACATATAATGTTATAGGTATGTAAGTTCTCTTCGATGTTTCTGAAATACGTTATTAGGGTCGATACTTATGTTCAGTAATATTTAGATATTCTGAATATATTCAGAATTAACGATAACATAGTGGTAAATTCGACAAATGTTAGTATGGTATTTGATACTCTTAGTAAGCAGTAATTAATTATCGTCTATACATCATATTCTGTGTAGAGATCGAACTAAGTGAATAAACGTTACGTGCAAGCGATTATCGTTGCTGCTTTATTGAATCTTACGCTTTATAAACTAATTTAGAACCAATATAATGTAATACAGTCTAACCCTAATATAACGAACTTCAATATAACTATTTTCAATATTTCACAAATTTTTCGAAATTTCCAAGACCTACCCACAAGTGTTAATGCAAAATATGTAACTAATTTATGAAAAAAAAAACGTCCAAAAGGTTATAAAGATTATTAAAAAATAACAAAATATGGTATGGGCATGTCATAACGAGAGATGAAAGACATGTGACCAAAAGAGTTCTGGGTATCGTAGTAGAGGGATGGAAAGGTAGAAGAGAGCTGAAGAAAAGATGGATGGAAGGAAGACGATATGAAGAAGAAGGGAGTGTGTACAGAGGAGCAACAGGAGAGTATGGAAGGAAAAAATATACTATGCCGACTCCAAAAGCAGCAGCATGAGCAAAATACTAATAAAAACTATAATTTACTTCCAATTAATGAATTTTGTCACTTTTATAAGCCTTACATAAGGTATTGTATTAATAATTCTCCACAGGTTTTAGACTTATTTTGTAACAGACAACTGTATTAACAATTTCTTTTAAAGAAACACTGTTTCTTTTATTAAAATGTATTTATTGTCATTTATTGTTAGTAAAAATCTTTCGCTATAACAGAGTCAGCAAATTAGTAATTACATAAAGTTAAAATTTATATATTTTTCTACTTTAAAACGAATTGTAAGCCATATACTACAAATATTTTCTAATTACCTTCAGAATTGTTATATAGAGATAGCAGTGTATTAGGATTAATTATTATATTAAATATATATTATTAAAATGTATGATGAACACACAACAAAGATAACGACAAAAACTTCTAGTCTTACAAAGCACGTTATTACTTAAATTTATAATTTACATTTGAATCTGATTGAACAGAACTAATCAATTAATACTCATTTATTCTGAACGTAGTTTTCTTTTAATTTTTTATATTTTATTGTCAGAACGTTATATTTTTCTATTTCCGTTTTATACATCTACTTTCATCAAACCATATGTCTGAGGATAAAATTTATTATCTTAAACTCGGTCCATTTGCGAGACATTACGTAGTGTTGACACAAATGTTCGCTGTGTTTTAGTAAAATCCCAGGGGATCCCACAAAATCCCGGATAACCTGACCCATGGATTACCGCCTGCTCTAAATGTAAGGTTTATGCGTTAAAATTCTGTGAAGTCACAAGTACCCGTTTAATAATTAACACATTTATTCAGTAGCATATAGAATAAATGATTGCAAACTTCTAACACCCAGCAGAAAGTATTCTACTTATGTATAACAATTTACATAACGATTGGTGGAACGCTGTCTGAGCAGCGTATATAAAATGCAGCGTCATCCTGTTTAAGATACAGCAAACTGTATAGCAGCATAATATTTAAATTCTTTACTAAGATTCTCAAACAGACTATCATTAGAATAACAGTTTTGTTTTCATACAAACGTAATCCAGAAATTTTCAAGCGACACTCCGTCATAGACATGGCATTGGTTTTTTATTTTATAACAAGCTATAATCACGACTTCGTCCGCGCTGAATATGTTTTGTTAAGTTGTCTAATTTACTCCTTATTACATCAGCTACGCGCTAATGAAAATCTAGCTGGTTTGGAGATTAGAGAGAAGACACAGACAGACAAAAATGTAAAATAGATTTTTTATTGAATTACCGTATATACTTTCACATGCATTTAGATATTAAGAAATATATAATAATAAATTTATATTTATTAATAATATAAAATAATAAAGTCTGTCATATTAACAAAAGTTGTTATCACTTGATTGCTGAAAGTGTGTTGCGTATAATTAAAAATGTAGCAAATTTAAGTGGTCTTAATTATAAAAGAGGGAAAGCAGCGAATGATATTATAAATAAAATTAAACATAATTAATCTTGCGTGTAATATGGGGTGACCTAATTGTAGTTCAGTAATGTTGATTCACTGGAGGTGCCATAGATGACGGAACGGAAACCTCAATATTAAATAACACTCGTTTTTGATCAATTAATATGTTCAATTGTGGTTATAATTTAAATGTGGTTTTCGGTGACACATCTACAATATTTATATTAATGATTAATAAAGTTTGTTTGATATGAAATGGAATATCTAATAATTTTAAATTGTTATACAATTGGCGATGAAATTAATACAAATTTACAATAAAAATTTACAATATTTGAACCGGTAAATTCAAGTTCATATAAGCTTTTAAATAAATTCCCTTATTTAAAGGTTGTTATGAAATGATAACGTATTTGCGATCATTTTTTATGTAACGCCATTTTGGGAGAATTGAAAATGCAATACTAATTATCCGTAATTTTACATAGTTTACATAATATTGACAAAAACATGGGACGGAATTAATTTGCCAATTGCTTTTGTTTATTTTGGGTGTTTTTATTTGTACATCGAGATCTTTAGAATCTGAATGCTCTTAAGCTCTCCCTGACGAGGGTCTGAATACACCTGTCGAATGACTTGTAGTAATTTCCGTTTCGGATTTACAACGATTTTGCTTTTATGAAAGGATTGGGCAGTCTTAGACTTAGCCATAATTAATGAAAGCATTTTTTTACCTAATATAAAATTCGCAGTATAAAAACATACTACCGTCCCACCCGGATTTGCACGGATGAAATCCAAAAAATAACAGCCCACGTAATACAAAAAACAAATCTTTTTTGGACTTAAGTAGTTGAATTATAAAACAAAATGTCGGAAGTTTATAGACTTTTTCTAAGAAAAATACCATACAAATTTGTTGGAGTATTGACAAATAATCAGATTATAATTGTTATGCTGACAATAACTAAATTAGTCTTAGGTTCTTAGTAGTTAATTAGGATAGGTTAGATATTCGGTATAAGTGTTATTAACTGACAGCTTTCAAATATAGTTTAAATTTGATTGTCACTTTAAAATATTAGGTATCTTTCAAATATTAAGACAAACTCTAACCAACACTGAGTATCGATTAATAAATAGCTCTACCTTTTGTATTCCTTATTTAACTGATTCGATGAATTTTAAATTCATTTAAAAAACTGTCTGAGCGTGACCTCAAAATAATTGTGTACCCAACGTTTCGATGAGGGTTAAGCGTCGAGCACCTTCAAGATTTCCGCCTTTTTATATTTCCTGTTTGTTTCATTTATAAGCAAGTTTGTACAGACTGAAAATTTCAAATGATTAATGCGAAAAAGCTATGGTCGATTAACTGTTTCATTGCGTTAATTTTTATATTTTTAATATGAAGTTTAGATAAGTTAGAACAGATATATCTTTGAACACTATTCTTGAACTCATCTACAAGTCGTCAAGATTAATATTTGATTTATATATTCATCATCTTCTTGTCATTATCCCCTTTTGAGGTCGGCGCAGTATATTTTCCTTCCATACTCTCCTGTTATTCGTCATCTCTGTACACACTCACTTTTTAACCTTATCCGATTTATATGTTATGATTTTTAATAATTAAAACTATCATCATGAATCATCAGATTTTCATTGACTTGAATATCCAAAATGTCCTTATTAGAACATTCAGTTCACTTAAAACAACTTTATAACGTGTATCTTTGATAGATTTGTACTAATAAAAGTGGAATTTTCAAAACATTCTTAATAGTAGCATTTTAAACATCTTAAAAATATAAATACAGAATTTCATTCAAAAAATCTCATAAATCTCATAAAGATAAAACATCTGGATCACCAATAACCCAATTACTATAAATTTAATTAAAATAACAATTGTTTTTTATAGTTATTTAAACATATCTACTGATATTCTATTTCTAGAACGAGTTCTATATTTTTATTTATTTAATTATAGCTATTCATACAATGGAGTAATGATAGTAATTCTAAAGAGAAATAAAATGTTATGTGCAATAAAATGACGACTACCCTCAATAGCGAGGGAAGAACAACAATAGATGTCACGTGTTTGCTACCCCATAAACTTCGACTTCAATTTATGGCACCACCCTCTGGGAATACTAGATTTCTTAGAATAACACCCAGATATATAGTTTTATATTGATATTGATGTCTGTTTTTACTTGGGTGAAATGTTTTGTGACAATTGGAGTTATACGAACAATATGAATGTCTATATAATAGTTATAAGCTTACAAAAATATATTTTTTGTACAAAATTCTCAATCCATTTACATGAATATAATACTTTTAAAATTTGCGGTATCGGTTTACATTTGAAAAGCAACCACAGAATAGTAACGTTGAAAATAACAGTAAATATACCAGTCCAATTAAAATATGATTTCGTTAAATCGAACCATACAAAAAGTATAACATGTAACCAATTCAAACTCTTTAAATCCACTTAAGTTTTAAAAAAATATTGAATTTCATATATATAGCTTTAGTGAATTTAATTCAAAAAGTGTTTTTGGGTTGCCGATATATCGTTCATTTTGTTGTCGATTCGCAGAAGGTTTTTTGAATGTATGAATCTTTTTGTTTTCAGGTTTTATTAAGTCAGACAGAGCGTTCTCATTTTTATTACAAAAATTTGTGAATCGAGCAATTTATCAGATTATATCATATAATGAAATCTTTGATAAAAGAATGATTTATTTGTTACAGATCAGATAGATTACATTCATTTTAATGCAAAGGCAATTAAACATTTTGACCCAAATAATATAAGTAGAAAAATATATTTTGGTCTACGAGTAATACTGTTATTATCATTACAACTTAATGTTACGAAAATGACCTGAAATGATTCTTTTTTATTTCATTAATTAAAAAATCTGCAATTTGTGCCTTACTTTTTATAAATATATGTCAACTTAATCATAATTATAACAAAATTTATAATATATATATAAGCGATTTATTACTGACTGACTCTTCACGACTTTACATAGTTACTTCTTTTGTGACGTAGACGTCCACTAAGAACGGATTTTACAGAATTCCTATCCCAACAGATTTTAACTTTTTGCATTTCGCAAAGCTTTAAACCTATAGAAGCTATTCAATTAACGCGAGGGTAAGAGTTACCATAGAAACGGTTACGATGACCACGGATAATATGACAAAGGTTACCATAGCAACCTAAGTTCACATCGAAATGAATAGCGTGCCAGCGAAGCTGGAGGGAATAAGCTAGTATATATATGTATATATATATATATATATATATATATATATATATATATATATAGACATATATATACTAGCTTATTCCCTCCAGCTTTGCTATATATATACAAATTATATTATGTTTAAACATTTTAATAGTACACAGTCTACAAACATATACAAACAAAGTTAATTTCATCGTCCTTTACGTAAAAGGCATATATCTTTTAAAAATCTCCCTTAAGACTAGAACAGAACAGAGTAGATGTCTCTTGATCGTGGACGCCATAACATTACTATTCATGGAATTTAAAATAGTTTCTACTCACCTTGCACGTTTGAATGACCACTTCATTTTTTATTCTCTTCTATTTTACACAGATTAAAAATATGTAGTAGATATAAGCTTTGATTACATTTTTCACAATCTTTCCAAAATCATTAATCTCTAACTGTGGTTTGGTTTATTTTCCAATCTGCAATCCTATTATGTGTGATTTTATGCCTATTCTGTGTGTGTGTGTGTGTGCCATGAACACGCACACGCACACGAACACACATGCACACACACACACAACAGAAAAAAGTTAAAACTAGCTTTTTATACCTTTTATATAAATGTAGTCGTGGGTTCAGAAAGCATTTTTTGAATAATTTTCGAAATAATACAGTTTTCATGGTTAATTATTTTCAATTCTTCATATCTTTATTAACATAATTCTTTAATTTATTTAATAGAAACTGACATGTCGATTTTTTGGTACATCCATAGAAAGAAATGTTATGAAGATACAAGTAATGACATGGACACATATAAGATAGTTTTATTTATTTATCTATTGGACTATCAAATAATTTAATATGATTTATGATGCTATTACTTATAAAGGACATTACATGGTACATGGAATATATTCAAGCTTATTAAATATTCAAGTGATGAATACTTTGTACGTCAATCAATGTAGGATAAGTCCATTAGATACAATAAATTATTCACTGCACTCCTTGATCCATCACTTACTCTGATGAAGCGTCTCAGCTCGAGCTTAACGCATTAATATTCTTCTATAGTGAATACTTTAGACACATTTTAAATAGAGTTATAATATATAGAAACTTAGACTTTACGTTTATTTGAAAGTATGTTATCTGTATGTTTATTAATTCAAGTTTTGGAGTTTTTCTTTATTGAGCGGAGCGAACGGAGCGAGCGGAACGCTCTATGTGAGACTTCACATCCCATGTCCGGGGCTGGCATGATAACGGTTTTACCGATCTTCTTGAAATTTTGCACATTTATAGCGAAGGTTTATAAAAAAAAATTAAAAAAAAACTCATGTCGTTGAGGAATAATCACCAAACAATGACAGTCCCATAGACTTCAATGTAAAGAAAATTCAATATGTGCTATTTGAATATTCTATTTTTTTTTGCCCATCAGTTTCAGCTTTGATCGCTGAATTTAAGATGGGTTACTCGCTTCGCTCAATTCACCGAATTCTACCGGGATTTTGCGAGCACAGCGAGTCAAAATCGAGGTCCGGTTTGCGCCCCTAGTATGTAACAAGTAACTGATAGTATACAGTATTAAATTTCCATTACTATTTGTTCAAATAACGGTAACACACAGTAAGGAGTTAGTTTTATTATATCTTACCATCATTATAGAGTCACTGAAAGCTAAGCTCGTCTATTTCAACACAGAATTAATATAATATCAAGGGATATTTCAAGAATTACAAGGATACACATAGTTTACCGTAGCGAATTTTATATGACTTCTTGCCTCGATTGTTCCACACAATTTCCTATCATTATGTTTTCACAAGAACAAATTGCTTGTTAGCCGCTCGGGAGGCTTTCTGAGTTATATAGATATTATACGTATTAGGAATTGAATATTTAATACTGTTTTGTTATTTAAAACTATGTTTACCTTTAAAATAAAGATTTTATAGTTACTATAAAAATATATTAAATATTCAGCCTCAACTTTTATATACTGAAATTATTTAAAACGCAAACACAGATATTTGTTTAACATAGCAAAATGTTTTAAATGTTTTCGATGGATTTTGGTCTATCATATAATATACTAGCTGTGCCCGCGACTTCGTTCGTGCTTCGCGTTTTTAAAACAAAAGTACCCTAAGTTACTACTTATAAAATCAGCTATCTACCAGTGAAAGTCTTATTAAAATCGGTTCAATCGTTTCAAAGATTCGCTGGAAAAATCAGACAGATTGTTTTTTAATGTAAGTATATACCGTGTATACTTTCATATGTATTTAGTGAAAAGCTGTTAATTTAATATAAACACACACTAGAATTTTATTTATTTTCTTCTCTTCTTTGTTGTTTTTTTTTTGCGTTTTTATATTACAATTCGTTTTTTTTGTTGTGTTTTAATGTGTTTGATGTTTGTTCAAAGGTTGGTTCTAGTCACGTTTGTTTAGGTTTATACATTCTTGTTTTTCTTTTGAATTTTTTATTCTATGGTTTTAATTCTAGGTTTGAATTTAAACAGAATAAATTTAGTTTATTTTGTTTTTGTTTTGTTCTTAATTTAATTTATGGTTGTGATATAGTTTGAATACATTTTTAATTTGTAGTAAATATTTTGGATTTTACATACCAATACAATATTTTGAGATGAAATCTAATGGGCTATAAGTAATATTAAATATAGTCTATGTCTATGTTACCGGCTCTTCTTCGGTCTTGTCAACAAATATTTAATTATAAAGAATTTACCTTCAATTTAACATTTTGATGTATTTATTTTTTCATTCATATTAAAATCTTTGGTACATTATATACGCGACTGGGCGTTCATTTCACCATTGTTTGTCAACCATTCATACTAAAATAAAGAAATAAAAACTACGCTCTCGAGCATACGTAAACTATATATTAAAATATGATGAAAGGTTTGTCTAGACCGAGCACATTCTACTTCTGTATTGTGCTGTTTTGTCAACAGTATACAAAAAATCCGTGCCCGCAGGGGGACACGCGTGGGTAGACCTCGTATGTAACTCGTTTAAAATATAACTCACTACCTAAGAATAACACATGATGCCGTTGTTTACATTAAAAATTTTCAAGCAAAACGCGATTTTTATTTTTTTTCTCGGAAAAGGTATCTTTTTTGGAAATACTTTTGATACTTAAATTTAGAGTAAAAATAACCTTCTTATTAAAAATATTTGCGAGGAGGGAATGTTTACCAGAAAAAAGTTACCTTGGTTTTACATTACTTAAATTTTCAAGCTAAAAGTGGTTTTTATTTTTTTTCTCGGAAATGGTACCTTTTACGGAAAAACTTTTAGCACCTAAATTTAGAGTAAAAAATAACCTTTCTATTAAAAATACTTGTGATGTAAGAATATTTACCAGAAAAAAGTTATGAATTTTTTTCCAAAAATTTTCGTTTTTTTTACCCCCACCCCTAAGTTATTGAAGTTAGGTTTTCGGTTTATGTACATTAGTTATAGGTATTCATCAAAGACATTATATAATATGAACGCGATTGATCTACTTTGTATAGGGAAAAAGTTATGGACGAAAAACTGAAATCAGAAAAAGTGAGTCCCTAACGCCTTCTGTGGCCGGATTTATCTGGTTAACGAACTTGACCTTCATTTTTGGATGGTTGATTTTTGTGCAAAGTTTGAAAGCGATCGAAGCGAAACTGCGGCCGCTATCGTGCTGACAAAAGTCGAATCTGGACGCACGCACGCATATATATATATATATATATATATATATATATATATATATATAAACATTTTGACCAATGGTCATTTCGGACTCGGGGGGTCCTAATAGATAAGATAAGAAGACCTCCTGTGAAGAAATTTTTCCAAAATTCGAAAGTCGGTTACAAATGAATGGGCAGACCGAATTCTTCGAGGTCTACCCAAAATGACGTACGAAGCTCTACGATTATGGCTAAACTAAGACACACTACTGCGTTTGATACATTTTGATAACAGCACAATTATAGTAATCCCCCTATAACATAGTATATTCGTTCTGCGTTATAGAAAAACACATTGTAAGAATATTGTAGTGTAACGCGCTTATTTGACCGTATAACGCCCTATGTACAATTAATTCATGTTTAACTTTTCTTATTAAAGGCTGTTTGAATGGAATAGCAAGAGAGATATTAATTTAATTAAATTTTTACTTACTTTTATTTAATTGTATAACAACACAATGTGCGAAGGTAAGCGAAATTAATAATGTGCTGTAAAAAATAATTATAAATTTCATATTGTAGAAATATAACGTGGGAAATGCCGCGTTATATGTGGTAAAACACGTATACGAGGGACTGAATTCGTGTTATATAAAAACGCGTTATAAGAGTACCTTGTTATAGGGGGGGGGTTACTGTTTGTAACTTGCGAGCATTATACCCAGGTAACATTCGACAGATTGTCTAAAAACATTACATATAGTCAACCTCCGTGATTGTGATAAGAACAGTGATATAGATTAAGATGATGACATCTATACAATACAAATACAAATATTTGCATAGGCAAATAAATAATAAGTGTCTGTTTGTAATTCCAAATTAACAGCTTTTACTCAATGCATATGAAATGCAAGAAAACCTCTGAAATATCTGGACCAATATTAATAGGACTTCCACTAGCGAATATCTGATGTTATAGATATAACTGAGGCTAACAAAGTCGGGGGCACAGGTAGTATACAATAAGATGTAAACACAATTTTAGTCGATTCGATAGTCCATTTAGAAACGAACATAATTAGTTAATAAAACAGAAAATTTTCCTTTTGTTCAGAGTCCCCATTTTGCGGTTACAATGTCATTTAATTTTTTTTCGTCCTCATTATGTTAGTATAGCCGCTTCCTTATAGTGTGTCTCATCCTGTTTCTATTAAACTCGCTTTAGTAATTAAAAAAAAATTAATAATGCAATTTTAAAGTCTTAGTTATATGATTTTTTGTTCTTGATACTTTAAAGTCACTAAAAATGTGCAAGAAACTATGTACAACATTTTTGTTAACTCTATGGTGTCTAATGTGTTATTATTTATATATTTTCAGGTACTTAACTGAAAGTTTATTTCATATTTAACGTTTATAGCTTCATCGCGAATGCTGTTTCTGTTACATAAAATTATTTAAAACAATCTTAGAAAACATAACCCTAAGAATAAAATTACCTTCAGGGATCAATATCATAAATATCGCATAGTATTAATGCTACAGGTGGCCTGTCTATCGTGGTAAGGGTTACCAACGCGCCCCAAATTAATCTTCACCAGCTTACAAACGAGCAAAGTGCGTGAGAAATATATTGGATTGGTTAAACAATATATTACTTCTCTTATATTTATCTACATTGGACTGGAGAGTATAATGAGTTATTATTCACCCAAATTATAAAAGTTTTTGAATATTATTTCTATTTGTCTGTCAAAAACAGAACTCGATTAAGCTTGGTATTATTATAGTCAACATGTAGGATTTGAACAATTTAAAATTCTCAATTTTTATACAAGTTATAATAAAAATTTGTTATATATTATTATGAATGTTTAAATTCTAACTTTAATCTTTTGTAAATGTTAATTCATCAGAGTTGATAATGAAGTAGTTTGTTATTCTAGTCATCCTCTCGTTCCAAGTAATACATAACAATTATAACTTGAACCCTACTACATAAAATTGTGATTAAAATAAGTATAGATTTTTGTCAATTTTTCTACAGCTATCCTTTGAACCAGGAACAAGACATTTGACATCTGACATTTCAGAAATACAATGTGTGCCAAAAAGAAATAAGAAAGTTTGACTCTAAGTCTGAGGAAGACGAAAAATAAAATGAATTTTCTGGCAACAGCGAGTAAAAATACTTTTTACTTTTTAATTATTAATATTGAAGCTGATTCATTTAATAAATATTAATACCAGGCTATTGATACTTAACCGCAATTGCTACAAAGTCGATTTCTTTTTAACTTGCCAACGTTGTTACAGCACTAAATTCTCATTTGACAGACACAGTTGTCGAATTGGCTTTGAGAGCCAAAATTCTAGAATTTTTATATCCTCGTTTGTTATCGCTTCAATAAGTTACTCGGATTTTGTTGACATTTCAAAAGGATCAGTCGATTTGGTTTGGTTTTATGTTTCTCTTACAGTCTGGTATTTAGAAGTTTAAAATGTTCAAAAATCTCTCTCTAGATGTTACTTTGACTTCTTTTTCATTTCTTTTATACATACATATTGCGAGTTTCGTATAGTACTGATCAAATTAATTCGTATGAAAAAAGTTTTCTTGTATAATATCAGTTTTATAACAGCAAAAAAGATTTCTTTCGTTTTAATCAACTTAAAGTTACCTCAAGGTTAGACGTTCACAATTCATTTATAGTATAAAGTAATTTAGATTCTGTAAAGTAATTTAGATATTGCTTCAATTTCAACGTTTTTCAAATCAAACAATACGATATACATTGCACATGAATAAATAATCTTTCTTTAGAGATTTGTTTCCGATTGCAACGAAAAATGATAGAAATAGACACCTCCTTTATAAAGGTTTAAAATACAAACGGGAATAAAATAAAAATGCAAATACTCTTCTATCCCATATGATACAATTTGTAAGATATAAGTTAGACTACACACCGACGTTCCTGTGAATTGTTGGGTTACAGGATTACAGAAATTGTATGTTATAAAAGTTTATATATACTAGCTCTGCCCGCGACTTCACATGGAATATGTTTTTTAAATTAAAAGTAGCCTAACTTACTTTATAACATCAACTATCTACCAGTAAAATTTGTATTAAAATTTGTTTAGAGGTTATCCGGAACAAACACACACAGATAGACAAAATCTTCAAAAATTGTTTTTATATGTAACTTCTGGTAATATTTATATGTATAGATTGTAGAACAAATAACGAAAAAGTGTAATATCTTTTTTATTTTAACCTTATTTTTCTAGTAAGTAGGAATACTATAAAACAGGTATATAATTCTATTTGTATACACATACATATTAAATATACAATAGAAGTAATCGAATAATTGAAGATAGATGAATTTAGGTTTAGTTAATCCAACCCAAATTGAAAGAGGCTTGTTATTATAGAACAATATACATTTCTTCCACACTGTAATCACTATCACTGAGTTATCTATTAACATTATTAATTTACAATAATAACTTTCATTTTTAATATTAAAGTTTATAATCCTATTACATGTGTATCATAGATTTAATAACAACATGTTTTCTTTTAGTATTCTTTACTTGGTTTAAAAAAAAATCATAAATTATGACTATGACTCAATATTTACTATAATAAAATATACAGGACTCGCTTGGTGTTTAATAAATGCTTATTTGACTTTGATTTTAACAAAATTTCATTGTAATAATTATACAAAACGATATCCGATGTCAGTGACGCTTCGCTAGAGTGACCAATATGGCGACTGTGATTTATCTGTTAGTACCGATAGAATTTAACAAAATACTTGACAATCCGAATTTTGTGGATATACGAGTATATAACTAGGGGTTTCAACAGACCCTCAATTTCGACTCGCTGCGCTCCCGAAATCTCGGGTGCCGTTTGCATATTGAGCGAAGCGAGCCCAGTGTAATGACTCATCGTTGTGGACAATGTCATTGTAAAGCAAATTTTACGCGCGATTATTTTTTCTCATTGACTTTAATGGGATATCCGTATTTTGACGATTATTCCTAAACGACATGACATTTTTCAAAAAAGAAGAACGCTCCGCTCGCTTCGCTCAATTATTTTTTGGTTTTATTAAGATTTTTATCGAATCTACCATATCTCTTGATGAAATTATTAATATAGATTGGATTAGATGTTTATGTTCATTATTAACTAAGGGATTTACACGTTTTATTTCTGAATATTTATTAACAAGTAAAGTGAGGCCAGACTTCATTATACAATTAAGACAAACGAGCAACGGAAAGTCGCTCAGCACATTGAGTATTTTGTAAGGATCTTAAGAGTAGTGCAGTTCATTGTATTAAGACAGACAACAAGTCTTAATTAATAAATACGTCTTTTCGTTCCGTTAATAATATTAACATAAACAAAACCATTTTTATATTTCAATCGCTTGTATTTGTTACATTTTAATTTTAAACCGATGTTCAAAATATGTTGGAGCAATCGTGTATAGGATATCTCAGTGAAAGTGTAAAATTTAACAAATATATGAGGATTAGATCTATAAAATTTGTTTAAATACTTGTTGCACTTAAACTTGTTAACCCATAATATATTTTAAGTTAATTCAAATTAAACGGAAATTGAAAAATATAACTTTAGAGCCACAGTCAGCTCTGCTCAGATGTCTAACAGAAGCAAAAGTAACATACATAAAGCTAATAGCTAAAAGTTATCAACAAACATCCTCTAAGGCACATGATATTATTTTCTACTTAACGTGAAAACAATATCTCTTTTGATTACTTAAATAATATAAAAATGGACTCTGACATGAAACGGTAGGAGAGAAATTTATCAAACCCTAATGGAATCCCGGTGTGAGCGTCTGTATGAAATTCTGAGTAATACTAATTGATACCTCAAAATAAAACGTTCCTCTTGATTAATACTAAACGATCAAATTTATCGGATGTCGGAATCTTAATCAGTATTTGGACTTTGTCAGTTATAAATATTATTATTTGCTGTGTGTTCTGTTGTGTGTGTGTTCTGTTACGTTTGTAACTTGTTTTATCGGTAACCATGCCAAAACACTAACATTTGAATAATATTGAGATATCTTATTAACTAGCCATTTCTGAGCATAGCATGTCGGTACCAAGTACCTGAAAGTACCTTAAAAAAGGAATATCCAAAAAAAGCTTCGTGTTGCACGCCTCTAGGTATCAAGGAACCTACATTCCGAATTTCAGGTTTCTAGGTTCAGCGGTTTGGGCTGTGCGCTGTTCAGTCAGTGAGTGAGGGCCAAACTACTTTATATATATATATATATATTTTAATTAAGCTGATTCATAAATGTAAACAATAAATCAAATAAAATGTATTTCGCCAGACATTGAATACCAAAAAGTATGTTTTTTGCCAAATTTGGGCAGTGAATGCCACATAGACATCATGTGAATACTATCACAACGGACAGACAGACAATAATATAAATGTGTTATATTAAATACTAGATTCGTATTAGTTTGAAAACCTTTTCTCAAATCAAATAGTTAAAATGGAAAATAAAAGTATTTATTTGCTTTAGTTTGTAGTAAATTAGTTTTCGTCAGTTTTTGTGTGATATCTATGTGGTATATTTCATTGTTATATTTTTATTTCTATAAAATATATTATATGTAAGTAACCATATCCTTTGAACACAATATATGCAATAACATATAACATATAACACATAATATATAACAATAATCTAAGCTGAATATTCCCAAGAAAACACTTAGCATAAAACATCTTATCTCGTTCAAATTTCTAATATGCTTGTAATATCAAATGACATTATATTTTTAATAAAAATGATCGTTACAGAAGCTGAAGGCATCCGGACCTCAATATAAGATGTCGAGAATTTATCAAAAACCTTTTCATTTTAACGTTATAAAGTTAAAATATATATATAATATAACAAGTAATTATTACTAAAATAAAGTAAACTTTCAAGATTAATAGATATCATATTCATCATTAAAATACAAATAGAATTACTTATTTACAGATTTCAAATACAAATTATTATATTTTCGTAAAATGGTTATTATAAAACAAAAATTCGAAAACCTATATTCCATTCGAAGCCACTGAAAGTTTGAACTCAAAAATTAATACGAATATTAAAAAACAGTGTAGCAATAATTGAATATTGAAATATCGAGCTGATTTGAATTTTCAACAGCTCGTATTGATAGCTCAAGTTGAGCCTTGAAGCATTGTGAAGTGAAGTTCAGTTCAAAACCAATTTAACCGTCATATATTATTATTGTTTTCATTTGAATGATCTTTACATTTACATTTAATTATAAATTATTTAATGTAATTTATTTATTAAGCTTCACGCCATATCCCTTGCGGGGTAGCTAGAGACGACGGAGCGCCAAACGCTACGATCCCTGCATACCTCTTTTGCCTCAGCCACAGACATCAACTTCTTCATACAGGCCCTCCGGGGGGTCCTCATGCTTTTTACGTGACCTTCCTCCAGTATCATAGATACTGTGTTTTCGAAGGTCACTCGAGACCTCCCCCTGTCTCTCTTACCGCTCACTTTTCCTATATAAATCTTTTTTACCATTCTTTCATCACTCATTCGTTCAACGTGGCCAAACCACCTGTGCACGTTCTTCTTAATATTTTTATTCATACCAAAAATAGTGCGTAATGAAATGTGGAAATAATTTCATTAATTATAATTAATGAAACCGAGTGGCACTGACTTATTTAATGTTTGTATTGAAGTTAACTCTAGCAAATAAATAAAATATATTTCATTTAGTTCATTAAATAAGATATTAAGAATATATTTATAATTATAATACTTTTTTAAATAGTATTTTAATATTATATATAAATATAATCTAATTCTTACGACTATGTTGGAGCTAAATAGTTAATTATAGGAATGACATATACAGACAAAAAGTCATAAGAATCTTTATTCTGTATAGTATACATACTATTTATACATTATATATATATATTTTATATATTTAATATATTTATAAAAAGGTATAATTAAAGATAGTATAGTAATAATAATAATTAATTAAAAGTAATAAATTTCATTAAAACAGAAAGTTGTATAACAATATTGTTTTAAATTTTAATGAATATCTAATATAAATGATTTGAAATTTCTTTTTCTATAACATTTACGAAATACATAATTATGTCAGTAGATTTTACAATACAATAAAAACCAATAAAATCTAGTTAGTTTCGTTTCCATTCCGCACACAGTGGTAGAGTGGAGAGCCTTTCCACGTCACCTCTCCGCTGAGCTGCAGACTAATTCTATATGAAACAGTTTCATTCATTTCTTTAAACCTTGCATTGAATAGGCTATGTGCTATTTTTGTAAGGATTTTATCGCTAGAGAAATCTACTTGTTAAATAATTTTATAAAAAATACAGGTTTTCTCGAATGGAGAAGTAAAGATAATGAAACTTAGCAGCAAGGAATGAAACAAACTTATCAAAACTTTAACTAATTAGACGAGCAACTCTTTATTGAGAATAAGACCAATAGAGAAGCAAGCTGCTAGATTTATCTACAATTCAAGCTACAGGCGTTATTCTGGATTGCAGAGGTACTAATTAGTATCAGGGAATAGAAATAATAAAAATTACAGATGTTTTATTGTCATTGCAAATACACAGCTATATTTATAGAAGGATAGCGTCAGCTTCGGAACGAAGAATCCTTTTTTATTTTCCCCTGTGACGTAGGTTTGATCGTATAAAATTATCTCGCCATCTTCTATTGACGTCAACAGTGTTACCTTGATTATGTTTATGTTTTCCACTTTGTCTCATGTTATTATATACGTAATAATATTAACCGAAAACGCTGACTTTGAAAGATTAAATATATGGTTTGTTTCCGAGAGCCAACACATCCTTATATGTAGAACGTGCAATACCCAGCGATGCATATTCTCGCTTTACAGCAAGGGAGTTTAATTTCGCAAATTTACAGAGCAAATATGGCGGTGCTTACGTGTACCTTGGATTTCTGAAATAATTTAGATTATATTATAGAGGCTACAAAGACTATCTTGTTTATTTTCTAAATCCACGGATTGAAAATGTATCATATATATATTCGATGTTTCATATATATTTCGTAAATACTTGTAAATATTGTTGAAAATATGTTGATATTTCATTGTATAATGAAATGAGCTACCTGCCGACACAATATTTGTTCAGTCCCTCACTAGTCATTCAAAAAGTATTTGAATAAAGAAATTGTTAATGCAATGTTTTCTTTCAATGTGAATCTATGACAGACATGTCAAATACACGATTGTATGCAGCATACAAATGATGATTATTTGGTATTTTCATGACATCATAAATGCTTGAAAACATTAATTATACCTCGAGGTAATTGAGCTTTCATATATTGATGAATGACTTTTTTAATAAGGCATGTCTCGTTAATTATTCGCTGAATTCAATGTTAATAAACATTATTTTTTATTATTCCTAATTAAGATATAAATGTTCTTATTTTACTACTGTTTTTTCTTACGTTGAGAGATCCGTCCCCAAATACGTAAACTGTTAAGAGACGTCCATATCTGTATCTGTTATCAAGAATATAACATACTTAAATATTAATCATAAAGTAGTTATATAAAACAGTTATTGTGATTTTTATATTTATATCATAATAATCATTTATATTAAAAAATAAGTCTCAATAAAATAAAAATATATAAATTGTTAAATATTTAATTTTATCTTAACCTTTGTTTAAAAATAACTTGATACATGAAAAGCATAGCTTCGGTTTACACTTAAACTTATAGAGATAAAAACTTTATCTTTACTCGTTAAACTTTCAACCGAGGTGATAAATAGCATTTTTAAAGTTTCAAGCAAGCTTCAGCTTAACAAAAAACAAATAATAATGAAGATACTTAAAGACATAATATACGTCTATGTCTAGACAAATCTTAAAACATAGTATTAGGTTTATAAAAAATACAAACATAGCCAACAAAATCATATAGTATTGACTGATATAACTATGAAGCAACTAAACATGAGAAACTCAAACCAATGAAGTTCTATTTTGACTGTTATTAGAGTTGGAACTTTTCCAACACACACTAACTAGTCACTAACTCTTAAATATGATTCTGGAAGTGATGTTAGTACCATTTTGGTCAAACGAAGTTTTTAACTTCATAATTTTATTTATTTTAAATCTATTTATAAATGTATCATGTCTATTGTCATATAGCACACTACACTAATAAGCAACACGATGTAGACTCAAACTTGCTACCTCTAAAAGTACCAGATGTTACATCTTATTGAATTGTAGTATTTTTAATCAATCATATTAGTCTACTGTTTTGGTGTTTAATATTATTTGCTTTTTAGTATTATATGGACACTTGTCAGTATTTACTATGCAATACTTAACTAACTAAAGCGTTAAGTATCGTTTTTAAAGTTAAATGACACAGGAATAAATAAAAGGTAATGCTGACTTTTCATCAAGTAAAATTTTCGATTCATATTGATAAAATTTATGTATGATAATAATTTCTTTCTTAATGCATTTCAAGCTTAGTTGAAAACCAAGTTTCTGTGTATAATAAAGCTTAGGTTACAAATAAAAATATATGTAATAAGAACTTATTATAAAACTTTATAATTTCACAATTTTTGAAATGTGGAAAGAATATTTTAATCAAAGAAAAAGGAATTCGGTATAAGACGTTGCAGTGTCAGCCTCCTCGTGGTCCCTGGGTCAGTATGATTAATATGAATAAATCTTTAACAAAAATGGCGCACAGACTGCGTTCTGGACACCTCCCATTAAACATTGATTTATTTTTAATGAAAAAATCTGACTCCCTTAACTGTGGAATGTGAGGGAAGGGGGAAGACGTTTATCATTTATTATTTGAATGTAATCGCAATATAACATTAAGGAAGAAAATAGTTAATGATCTTGGATTATACTGTTTAGATGTTGATATGTTTCATGGCATCCTGTCAGCACTAACTTCCTTATAAAAGTGAAGGAACCGAGAATTAAACAATGATTTACGAATATTAATGAATTTATTAAAAGTTATTTTTATAAACCATTCGTGTTTAAGAATAAACTTATTTCTAATAACATAACATAAAATTGATATTTTTAAAGATACTCAGCATTTTAATTATTTCGTTCGCGTCTTGACGTTATATTATACACGAAGTATAAATACGTTATTATAAAATGGTCCGCTTTATATTTTAGTTAAAAATGATTAATGATTCATAATATTACAATATTCATAAGTAATAATTATTCTTATCACAGCAGCAGAGCACAGCAGTTTTGCCCTTCCATACTTAATACCTACTTGATCCTCAAGAACTGTAACACTTCCACATTTACCATAGGTAGAGGTTCCCATTTACCTTATTCTGCATCGTCTACTCTATTTCCTCCTTCGAGTATAAAAAAGAATGGAAACCGTTTATTAAAAAGAACTTTGGATCCTTAATTTTTTTTTAAGAATATTTAACTTTAAATAATATATCGTCTGTTCTGTTAGGATACAATTTCCCTGTCTACTTCTGCCAATTTTTTGCTGGAACCGTCTAGATTATATTCAAAAAATTTCCACACACATATCAGACTGAAAGCACTTAAAAATGGAAACATCGTATAACTTTGCAAATAGAAAAACAACAGTGGACAAAATGGCAATGGCCGCCAAATTCGTTTTTCGTTACGTTCTAAATAGACAAACACTATTTGGTTTGGTTGAATTTTATTTAGTAGGACTTAAAGAAGAATAATTTTTGTACATTTTGTTGGAGGGAAAAGTCTAATACAATTTAGAAATACGGTCATAGCTAGAATACCGCTTTAAACATACATTTATCTTTAAAATGAGGCATTATTGAAGTTGTCTTTGTTTAATGATAAAACAATGTTGTTAATACATTTAATTCTTTAAGGGTACATGATAACATGTACCCTTAAAGAATTAAAAGTTTATGAGAATAATTAAACATTTATATTATTGTCATAATATGTAATCTATATATATAAGTGATTTACCACTCACTGACTGATCATGATATCTCCGAAATTTTCTGTGCGATTAACTTAAAATTTTACGTAGTTACTTCTTTTATGATGTAGACGACGACGACTAAGAACAGATTTTACGAAATTCCTATCCCAACGGATTTCAACTTTTTGCATTTCGCCAAGTTTTAAACCTGTAGAAGCTACACACTTAACGCGGGGGTAAGAGTTAGTAAAACAACGCAAAATATGACAACGGTTACCATAGCAACGGTTACGATAACAACGGTTACCATAGCAACCTAAGTTCACATCCAAATTAATAGTGTGCCCAGCGAAGCAGGCAGGAATCAGCTAGTATTTTTATATAAAAGGATTACATACATATTTTATAATAGCTTACATCTTATAGAATTAGTATATGTAAAGATAGTATGTATGTATATATATATATATATATATATATTCCTACTTCATGCACCAACTACTGCAACTTTAAAGAAATATCCTTGTAGTAGGTTGTTTGTAACAAATCACTAAGTGATAAGACCGCCTTTGTAAGTTGAATATAGCAATAAATTTACTGTTCTTTTATATGTATATTGTATGCAAAAAAGTATATATATTAAATAAATAGATAAGTAGTTAGTTAATTATTTGTTTCCTTCAGCTAAGCACAAACATTATGTACAGAAACTTCTTAACCGCTTGTAAGATACTTCTGTACTTGCGAAGGCGCTGTTTGATCCTCAGTAATAATAAAGTTTCTTGGCTCCATGACTAACTACAAATAGAGAGCTAACCACTTCATTGTTATTTAATAACATTTTATTATAATTTTATTTACAATCGACTGTTGTTTGATAAACAATTGTAACTTACTTTATTAGTCTGTTAAAAGATCTCACTTTAACAATTAATAATTGATTGATCGAAGCTAGCGAAGCGAGCGGAGCAATCTACTGGAGACTTTCACATTCTTTGTGACGAATAAGCACGAAAAGTACTTGAAGAATTGAATTAATACTAATAAGATGAATAAAATGTTGCTTTTTGTTACATTATAAGTTGTATTAGAGTAGGCGTTGTGGTTTATTTTAAGGTTAGCGTGGAACGTAAGAGACGGATTTTTATATATTTTTATATACTTTGGTATGAAGGATACCTTCATTTTGCAATATTGCTGTTATCTTAATTGAAATCTGATATTTCACTGAAAGATAAATAATACTCATTAATATCAAATTACAAAATAAATATTACTAAAACGAATATGATAAATTTAAGTACTATAATTTAAAGTATTATATTTCTAGAACAAATGAGTCATAATTATAAATAAAATAATGTGTTTTATAACACCAAGTACTCTGTGTGATGAATGAGATGGATTGTTATCATTTAATTGATACTTAAATTATCACAAATATTATATGTGTTATTGACAAACACACACTACACTATTTATAATTAGCAATGATGAAGTTGTATCTGTGGATCTGAATTAACAAATTTAATTGAAGACAATTGTAAAAAATATATAAAAATTCGCTTTGTTTGTAACAAAAAAGTTATTTTTTTTTATACAAACTTGAATCACAACTTTAAAAGTTTACAAACAGCAACTCGTTAACCGCACAGCGACACACTTTTGTAATGTAGTTGTGAAGTTGCTGCTTGATCCTTAGTAAGAAGAAAGTTCCTTGTCTCGTCTCGTGACCAACTGCAGATGAAGGACGAGCCACCTTTAATATAAAGTTATACACTTTATTATTATAGAAGCACGTTCTCATAACTTTAGATACAATCAAAGTATGAAATGGACTAAACTTATAATACTTTCTTTTGTAAGTTCTAACATAGCTACAACACTAATAATAATACGAGTATTCCGGGATGGGTTGATTTAATTATAGAAAGCTTCAAAGCGCCTTTCGTTCAAAAGTGCTGAATGTTTAGTTGAACTATACAAGCAAAGTTTTCAAAACAGATAAATGATACTCTGTTATAACTTATGTTGTAATATTTTAATTTACTTTACACAGCGCCAGACCCCGGTGAGTGAACACTTACAGATGAAGTCAACCTATGAGCTATCATTACAATAAACCTTTACTATAACATCTTTTATACAGAAAAAGTGAGCGGTAAGAGAATCAGAGGGAGGCCTCGAGTGACCTTCGAAAACACAGTGTTTATGATAATGGAGGAAGGTCACGTAAAAAGAATGAGGACCCGCCGGAGGGCATGTATGAAGATGTTGATGTCTGAGGGCGAGGCGAAAGAGGTATGCAGGAACCGTAAAATTTGGCGCTCCGTCGTCTCTGGCTACCCCCCGAGGGATATGGAGTGAAGATAAATAAATAAATACAACATCTAGTTGTTATGTGTTTAGTAAAAAGGACTCGCTGTTACAACTAAATGCAAATAGGAGCGTGTTTATATTAAGTTTAATTAATTTTATTCTCACCATAATTATATAACATAAATAAACACCTTAAAATATTTCAATAAGTATGTATCCACATGCACAAGACTTGAAGCTGCATACTCTGGGATACCGTCTCCGTTGTTTACCTACTGAGCTAACGTGTAGTTGTATTTTTTATTAATTTAGCATATGCATAAAAATCGATGCTTTCGCTTAAATCACTTCTTTATTATTCAATGTCGATCGATCTTAGTCAATTTGCCAAATTGATCCAATCACTATGAATTACTGCGGATGTCTATAACAGTTAAATAATATCTTAAGAAAACTATCAATTCAATTTTCCTGATTAATTGATTAAAAAATATATTTAGAAAAAATATCATTTTTTTCTTACATTTATATAGTAAAGTTATTTTGTATGTTTCTGAACACCGACCTACGTAACTTAAAAACTAAGTTATCTACGGTGTTTATAAAAATCTTATCAGACTTTAGCCTTCTTATAAAAATATACACAATTAAATAAAGAAAATGAATACACATTTATAAGGATTTTAACTCTTAGCTTACATTACATTACCTGCGCCACGTTTGGAATATTTTACAAAAACTATAAACCTAAAGATCCTTTGTAAAATGTGCTTCTAACTTTACCTTCACCCTTAGCTCAATTGATATTAATTGTGTACAATCAATTAAAAGACTCTAAAGCATGAACGAGGAACTCTTTTGATACTTATCCAATATTTATTTTACAATATATTAAGTAATAACTCCTGAATGTTTGAAATAAGTTCTAATTAGCGTACTCAGTTCATGTAAACAAAAGTTTTTTACCACAAAATGTTCTTAATTTCTGAGAATTTTATCATGAAAGGTTGTATTTTGTAAGCCTCGAAGGACTGTATGTTGTTCTTGTTATTTGTTTACATACATTTTTAATTTGTTGTTTAGACTAACTGAGTGAGTTAGTTTATTGGTTATATATTATAGGTCTATTGGTGGTTAGTTTATTGGACTTGGTCAAATCTACTACTTTCTTGGGCATTACCTTAGATGAAAAATTGCAATGGGGTCCTCATATATTTGATTTATCAAGTAGACTTAGTTCTGCTATATACGCGGTTAAAAAAATACGTCGATTGACAAATATGGAAACTGCTCGATTAGTTTACTTTAGTTACTTTCATAGTATAATGTCTTACGGTATACTCTTATGGGGTAATGCAGCCGACATCGATACCATATTCACACTACAGAAGAGGGCTGTTCGAGCAATATATAATATGAGACCTAGAGAATCCTTAAGAAACAAATTTAAAGAATTTAAAATAATGACGGTTTATAATCAATATATTTATGAAAATTTAATTTACGTTCATAAAAATATTTCTAAGTTCAAAAAAAATTGTGATTTTCATAAAATTAATACGAGAAATAAAAATAAACTCGCTATGCCCAACACTAGGCTCCATAAAATAGGTAAATCCTTTAAGGTTAATTGTATACGTTTTTATAATAAGCTCCCAAATGAAGCCTTAAGTTTATCGTTAAATAAATTTAAATTATATATAAAAATAAATTTGATAAAAAAATCCTACTATAGTGTACAGGATTACATCAACGACGGTATGGCCTGGGAATGAATTGTATTATATTGCGAATAACTAGTAATCTCCGCAATTTGATTTTTGTTGTAGAGTAATTTCGTTTTATCGACCTGTTGCATCACACCGATTCCTTAGAAGTCATTACTTGCGGTAGCGTCGGGAGTCGGGTTGCGCTCGTCCCTCAAATATGTGCGAAGGGGGTGATGGCTGACTCTTGCGTTATGCTCGTGAACGGGTGCTGCTTGCGGTGACTGGTTGTGTAGCAGGCCTATTTTTATTTTTTATTATTGTTATCATTATTATTAATTTTTTTTTTGCTATTATTATAATTATTGTAATAATAATTATTATTTTTTTCATTATATTGCGACGGTTCTAGTTGTTCCAAAATAGCTTTTAAGATTGACATTTGTGAAACAGTGATCACAATATAAAAAATATATATATCCGGCTGAGTTTGTTGTGTGGTTCTTCTCAGACTTGGACGCGTTTGGAACCCTCATAGCTTTAACATTAAGTTGGACAGTGCTTTTACAGAAGGGCTTATTACGATAAATCTGGTATCGAAATAGGCCCTCCTGACACTTCCATTTTGACGTACACAAGTGATCACTGATAATGATTCAAAGTGGAAAAGATATAAATAAATAAATAAATAAAATAAATAAATATTACGTTAGTGCGGCAGGCTTTAGTGTAGTCATAGTAAAGAGATAGGCAAACCAAATGAAGTGGTTTTCTGGAAGTACTTAATTTGTCGCATTGTCAAGAATTTAGTTACCACTTCATCAGTCAATCAGAGAAGTTAATACTGGAAAATGGAAAATTTGTCCTCCGAGAAAGTGGATGTGACCTATATGATTTTTTAATCGTTTTTAATACGTTTACAATATTGTTAAATATACTTTATTGACACCAATTATCGATAGTGTTATTTACAACATGATTGAATAATATAATGCAGACCATTCGTAAATCGTATATTTACATTGTAAAATGTTAATTATCTTCTACTTGACTTGTTTGTTTAACTTCTTTATAAATAATATGACTGTGACACAAAGAGAGAAATGAACTGACGTATCAGAACTTCTATACTCATCTGTTATATAAAGAAGTTTTGAAATTATTTCATCAAAGCCGAGGTTTAATAAAAATTTATAAAAATAGATTTTTATAATAGTATTTATTTAGCAAACCATTTACATTTGTACAATAAAATATAAAACTAATAAGGTAATATTCCCTGACATAAAATGAAAAATGTAAGTAATTTGTGCAGTAGCCATATATTATACTAAGATTAAAAAAAAGTAATTACATTTTATTTACATATTTCGTTATGATGTTATTTTATGTTTGATAATAAGCTTCAGTAGGATTTACAATACTGAGTTCTAAACTCAAATGTAAAACTCATTTTAGTTTTTCTGACAGAATGTTGTTCTCATAGACGCTTCACAACTGATCATTTAAAGTTACGAGTATTTGACATCGCTGTATTGAAAGGATAAGCCTAAGATATAATAACTGTTAACTAATCTCAATATATAATATAACAAAGACACTCACTGACTCACTGACTCATTCATCGCTCTACATCCCAAACCGTAATACCTAGAAAGCTGAAATTTGGACACAAGACTCCTGACATATTGAATAGGTGCAATAAGAAAGTATTTTGCAAATGTACAAGCTGTTCCAAAGTTACAGCTAAAAAACTGAAAAAAATATAACGCGCCTGTTTAATACCTCCTAGGTGGTGTGGAAATGCAAACAAAATGATTGATCAGTTTCGCCGTCCATCGCGAAGCACGGGTAACCTGCTAGTATGTTAATATAATATACACAGGAGCGTAGGAACGAAATTTTTACTGGGTGGGCAGGTTTGAAATCATACCCCCCCCCCCTAGTTTTTAATAATGTCAAAGAAAAAAAAGTTCAGAAAAGGTCCATTTTGTCGTGAAAAGCGACCTTTTTGCCTCTAAAATGGTCTTGAACAAATTGACATGTGATGACAAAGTGATGTTCTGTTGTTTTCTATTTATCAGTGTTAGTTGAACGCAGAGAGCACTCAACTAATAACTCCTCTTCAGTCTTCAGTGATCCAATCACAGAGTGACAGCGACTCATTCATCACTCACTTGTGTCCTTCACTAACTAACTAGTTCATTGACCTTTGATACTGAGACGTGATTACAAGATTACAGTGTAAATAACAATATTATTACAAAATATAATATTTATTGAAAGATTTTAATAATCATTTTAACAAAGAGCACTTTAAAGTAAATATTTAAAGATAATTAATTTGATAAACAGATTTTCCTGTTTATTTCTAGTAAAAACTAATAATATTATACTGATTGCAATACTTAAAATTAATTTTAATATAATATTTTTTACATGAAAAACGACAACTGACGAACAAGTAATAAATGTGGCTAAAACACGAGTTGCCACTCAAAGCTTTTTAAAGGCCCTAGTAGGATATAAGGTACATTATGTTGTTTTATAACATTAAGTACTCTGTGTGATGAATGAGATGGATTGTTATCATTTAATTGATACGTGAATTATCACAAATATTATACGTGTTATTTACAAAATACACTGTTCATAATTACCAATGATGAACCCATATCTGATGATCTGTGGATCTAAATTAACGAATTTAATTTAAATAATAAACTAAACTTCGTTTGTAACAAAAAAGTTAATTTTTTATACAATCTTGATTCAGTACTTTAAAAGTTTACAAACAGAAGCTTGTTAACCGCACAGAGAGACACTTTGTAATATAGTTACGTCAGTGCTGGATCCTTAGTAAGGAAGTTCCTTGTCTCATCTCGTGACCAACTGCAGATAAAGGACGAGCCGCCTTTAATATAAAGTTATACACTTTATTATTATTGAAGCAGGTTCTCTCATAAAAATTTATGTTGATTTATTTTGTAAGTTCCAAAAGTTGTTTTTAATTGAGAATGGTATGTTATTTGCAAACCACTCGATAGGTACTAAGAGCGAGACCGCCTCAGTTAGTAATAGGGTACAATAGATGTCAATAATGACTAATCCCAGAATCCAACTATACTAGATTATCCTGTGGAGATACTCACAACAGTCCTCTTACCAAAATACATATATAATTGTTAATTATTAATTGCTAGATTTAATTATAACCTGTATTTTAAATAGTTGTATTTTTTACGGTTGAACCGAAAAATAATAATTAATTGTTAAAGAACCCTAATCTTTCTGTTATTTCTTCTTTAACAGTTTCATTTGTGATACTTCATATTATGTGTGGGCTGAATTTGACGTATTAAGTATTTTTTACATTGAACGGAGTATTCTTTTTCCCATCTTTCAAAGCATGGTAATTAAAATTAAAATCACGATGAACTCGCAAATAAGGACCCTGAATGGATTTAAAACTGGTTGAGGAAGCTGTTTAGTTAAACTGAATCCAGACTATTAGATACTACATAATAGTAATTAGGGATCACTAAAATTATATATTGATATACAACATTGCTCGCAAGTAACATATTGCTTTGTGATTATAATAATATGTGTTTTGAATAATATGGCAGCTTTAAATTTGATTTAGATAATATTCCTTCTTATTAAAATATATCATAACAAAATATTTTTCATAATAGAGATATAATTAATGTATTTTCAATGTTAATAGAATTAAAGTACAGTTCAATGTGTTTATATAATATGTATGTTTGATATGTTTCCACTAACTGCCTCGATTTACATTAAAATGTTACCAAGCTTTAGTTGAAAAGTGTTGAATAGTTGAAGTATAAACGCAAAGTTTTCAAAAGACACATGGTCCTCCGTAATTTATGTTAATATATTTAAATATACTTCACAAAGTGAAACACTTGGAGGTGTGGTTGAGCTTTGAGCTTACGGATACCTTCACCTTTATTACTTGTTGTGTTCAGTTTTAAGGTGAATGCTAATGCAGGCTGTAAATTGTATGCGTTTATATTCAGCTCTGTGGCGATCCTTCTGTCATTGACAGAACACTGGAAGGATGAATATGGATATTCGTAGTTTGTAAAGTAAACTAAGGTTTTACATTACTTCACAAACTAAGATAAGATGATTAAAAGATACTATCAGTTCAATTAATCAAGTAGAAACTGCATTATGTACATAATATGTAATAGTATTGTTTGTACAGAAAAAAATCAATGCTTTCACTTAAATCAATCAATATTGATGAAGGTATGCTGTAAGGGTTTTAACAAAGAAATGAAATTTATTAAAATAGCAACAATTATTAGCACATTTGCTTTGTCTATTTCCTTAATCAAATATTAAACTAAAAAACTCCAAGAATCCTCTGAAGACTAATAAAAGTATAAGGTACTTGCGCTATAGCCTTTATAACTTCTTACACAGGTCACAGCAAAATGAAACCTAAGACTGCTTTGAATGTATTTTGTCTACTAAATGTGTGTGTAAGGTACGATACAAACAGTGACGTAAGACTTCACGTAGCGACGGAGACTGATTACTTTACGAGTTCATATGAGACAGTTTTGTTCAAGGACTGAGTTTTGTTACTTGTAGGACGTGTTTACTTAAGATATTAATATTCAAATAAAAAAGTATCAATGAAAATCCTTAAACATTGTGCTTTTTTGTACATTTATTGATGACATTGTTTTTTCTATACTCTCTAATACACTTCAGTCATATCAGTGAATGTACTATGTATGTTTTACAACACAAAGCACTTAAATGTAAAACTCATTTTTTCTTTTTTTTACCTCAGTATTACGAACTCATAGTCGCTCCACAACTACTCATTTGAAGTTACGAGTATTTGACATCGCTGTATTAAAAGAGTATGAAACTAACTTTGTTTGTGTATTCTAAAAATCGCTTATAGGAATCGTATGTCATTTTTTCTGCGACATAATATGTTTTTTTATTATATATAAAAGTCTAAAATTGAATGTTGTTTTGAAGAAACAGCAAGAGAACAGTCATTAATAGAATAATTTAGGAACATCAATAAATTCTCACGAAAAAATAGTCTTTTACAAGTACTAACAATTGTTACATTTGTAAGTCTTACTTTACTATTATGTTATAGCATTATTTACTATTATAAATAAGTAATATTACTATTATATAAGCAAATAAATAAATAATTATTCAATTCAAATAGTGTGACATAAATCTTTGAATAATATAAATATTATATTATTCAAAGTAAAGTATTTATTACAATTGTAAAGTATTATAATGCAAGTGTAAAGATGTTAAGTATTTGATTCTTAATATTTATGTATTTCTAAATCAACCATATATTTGTAGTTACTCCTGAATTCTGTTATTATTGATATCCTCAATGTAATAAAGCTAATTCCCACTCTTCTCAATCACACATGAAGTGTTACGTGATAATGATATTGAATACAATACTTATATTAAATATTCATCTTTACCTTACACATAATCGACCAAATTCGCACGTCTTGTGAAATTACGATTGGTAAATTTATAACCACGAATGCCAACGCCATAGCTCTGCTGTCGGCTCTCCGGATGGACTTCTATAGATCGCAGGTTCGAGTCGAGATTTCGGGAGGGAATTGGATTTATCGTTTATTTGTTTCAACAATAAGTTTATTTCGTTTTTCTTTCTCAGTATAATAGACTTCAATACGTCACAATATGTTTTAATGCGAGAATCTAATTATTGTGGGTAGTATTATAATTATTTCTGAATTGAGTATGCTTTGTTATTATAACAATATTCATTACATATATAAATACTAGGGGCGCCCACAAACCCTCAATTTCGATTCGCTGCGCTTGCGAAATCTCGGGTGCCGTTTGCATATTGAGCGAAGCGAGCCCAGTGTATTCACTCATCGTTTCCCATTGACTTCAATGAGATATCAGCTTTTTGATACGATAATAAAAAAACAATTTTTTTTTTTTGAACATTTTTCAATTTTTTTCAAAAACCATCACCTAATGTGTGTCTTTTTGTTTACAAGGTTTCATAATTTTCCGTCAAGTAGTTTTTGAGCCAATTCGTGACAAAAAATGCAAAAAGTCTCCAGTAAAACGCTTCGCTCAATAATAGTAAAGTATATCATACGTCAAATACATATTTTCAATTTTCTATTCGAATACCGTCAACGCCACTTGTCAAGCACTTGACCTCTTCTCACACATTCTTCAACCGCTCAACGTCTAAATTATAATAATTAAATTTTGTTTAATGACAACTTATTGCTAGCATCAAGAGACGTACTGTTTACAGTGAAGGAACAGGATTCTCCGAGAAAACATAAAAACTAGTTACAACTCTAACTACAATAACACTAGAAGTGTAGAAATTTTGTATTTTTATAATTACAGCGGGCACCGAGTATATAAAATTAGACGAAGAAATTAGTAGTATATATATAAAGAGCGATACCAATATAATATATTAAAGTACATATATAGTGTAGATACAGAGCAATGAAACATAACTAAAGTACACGAAACGAAACGAAACGAAACTTAGGAAGTCTTTAGTGCATCAGCTTTGAATTAATTATTTAAATGTTTGGTTATCTTAATGTCTGCAGCTCAAGGTCCTTTAGTGAACCAGTTCCATATAAACTCAGTCCACTTGAGAGTAGACGAGTCCCGCTGCAGCTCCAAGCCTTGACCCTGCGCTATACAGACCTACAACATCACATGATTAGTATATTTATTTAATACATTACTCATTTAACATTAACGACTTATTTATTTTCATACAATATTATCTTCAACTACATTTATTTATATAAAACACATTATTATAACAAATGTGTATCTTCTTTTAATAAATGAGACGAGAAGACACAGTGACAGACATATGAAAATATCACTTCGATTCAGTCGATATTAATTGTAACCAATACTTTAATTACAATTTAAAACCAACTGAAGCTGTAAGTCTTAAATATGTATATAACTAGCAGGTTACCCGTGTTTCGCGACGGACGGCGAATGTGATCAAACATTTTGTTTGAATTGCCACACTACCTAAGAGGTATCAAACAGGCGCGTTATATATTAGAGGTTTCTCCAATAGAGCTATATCATTACATCTCAGCATGTTGAGAATTAACATAGTGACTGGCCAAATAAATTTACTTTCTACTGCAGTGCAATGGGAGTAGAGGGGCAGCGGGGGGTGAACTTTGCAGTTTTTTAGCTGTAACTTTGGAACGGTTTGGACCTTTGCAAAATCCTTTCTTATTGCACCTATTCAATATGTCAGGAGTCTTGTGTCCAAATTTCAGCTTTCTAGGTATTACGGTTTGGACTGTAGAGCGATGAATGAGTCAGTGAGTCAGTCAGTGAGTGTCTTTGTGTTTTATATATTAAAATAACGTAATGTTACAGCATTCATTGCTTATTTATATAATTACATATTTATATATGATATAGTAGATTATTATCATTTATAATTATAGTTAAGTAACAAACTAGTGCTTATCTCTGTGCATTAAGTAAGTGGCGTATATTGCTACTTAGTATTGTAATATACTCTCACTTAAGGGGCGCCAACAAACCCTCAATTTCGACTCGCTGCGCTCGCGAAATCTCGGGTGCCGTTTGCATATTGAGCGAAGCGAACCTAGTGTATTGACCCATTGACTTCAATGGGATATCAGTTTTTCGACAAGACATTAAAAAAAAAAATTTTTTAAACCATCACCTAATTTGTGTCTTTTTGATTGCAAAGTTTCATAATTTTCCGTCAAGTAGTTTTTGAGCCAATCCGTGACAAAGAATGCAAAAAGTCTCCAGTAAAACGCTCCGCTCATTTCGTTTGCTTCACTCAATAAAACGCTCCGCTCACTTCGTTCGCTTCGCCCAACAAAGACGTCGAGTCGTCAGGTTGTTAATGGCGGTGATAATGTTATAATATTGTACTTATTCTTAATAACTATAGATTGGGTTAGTTTATTATATTTTTAAATACATGTGTAACTGATACTGGAACTGTCACATGAATTCAACTTAATTTAGTATGAGACTAAAACAAAGTATAAAGAAATAGAGATAGAGGATAAAATAATATTAATATCGCTAATAAACATGTGTTTTTCTTTTATTTTTTTATAAACTCTTAACAAATCAGTGTATTATTATTGTATAGTAATTTGTACTGCTCATATTCAGTATTTTCATAAACACGTGAAGAATAAGGGCATGAAAGATTTACGAAAAAACATCACATTTCAGGGCAAAGTCGTATTCAAAAGTTAGTATTGTATGAACACACCATAAGACGTACGTAAGTATTTTTAATGGCATTTGATGTAAACAAATATATTTACTAACAATACTGAAAACACAATCCACATATACTGGTAAGTAGGTCTAATTTTATCATTAAATTGTTTATACTTTTTTCTATATTAGGTTCCTTTTGATTAGTTTTTAGTATTGTTATTAAAAATTAATTTAGCTTTGAAATTTTGTTTCGAATTTGTTAATTTGTAATAGCATTTAGATTTTTTTCGTGATTTCGTTTTCATATATTTTATCGTAAATTCATACTTCTAATATAATACAATCTTTATAATATAGACAATATAGTATTTACAATTCCTATTTATCTCTTCATATCATTCCACGAGATATTGTTAGAAGCATATACATATGTATATATTTTCATCAAATTTTTAAATATGAATGAATTTTGACCAGTGAATTTATTTAAATACTTTTTATTATTATATCATTATAATATATATTATTTGTTATAATAAGTATATTTAAATAACTTATCATAGAATTAAAATTGTTAATTTTAGTTTTTTCTTACATTCACCGTTTATTTAAAAATCCCCGTGCATATGCATAGGATAGCTTAGCTGCGATTTGCATTTAATGCTTGCATAAGAGATAACAACTTTTCCTTGCTCAAAGTTTCACCGAGGCGCTAAATAACATTTTTAAAGATTCAAGCAAGCCTCATCTCATCTAACGAGTTATATAACAAACAATGTTGAAGATATTTAATAACAATATACAGACATACATAACTCAAAACAAAGTTATTATTAAGATTTTTTATTCTTAATAATTAACTCGCTAATTTCTAATAACCTGTTTAATTATTTAATAAACAATTTATCGATACAGTATCGTATATACACTCACCTTTATCGGGTTACAGGTGACATCTATTAGGCTTCTTGCAAAGATAACTTAACCAATGTTTCTAATTTTACAGTGTAGAAGGCAATTGAAAAGACCCAACAACCGATTATATTTTAAAACGTCAATAACATATTTAGCCTTGTTAAGCTTATTTAAATTCAGAATTCGAACCTGCGACCTCTGGGAAACCATCACGTCGCTCTACCAATTAAGTTCCCGTATCGCCAATTCTCTGCAGGAAATTAGCACTAACATTAGTATTTACATATATATTGGATGTAGTTTTAGTTTTCAATATTAACATATCAGCACTTTACAAACTAAAACGCGTAGTATTATTTTATAGTTAAATGATCACTTGCATTGTTACAAGCTGGTGTAGATTTACCATAAAGTATTTATATTTATTTATTTATCTTCACGCCATATCCCTTGCGGGGTAGCCAGAGACGACGGAGTGCCAAACGTTACGATCCCTGCATACCTCTTTCGCCTCGGCGACAGACATCAACCTCTTCATACATGCCCTGCGGGGGGTCCTCATGCTAAAGTATTAAGAGTTAATTTCTATTTAATTCTATATTGATTCAAATTTTATTAAGTAATTAAAGCTTAAATTATAAATCGTCATTCAGTGTGTAATACACATTTAGTTATATATATAATATATAATAAAGACGGATTATAAAACTTTGTAAAACAGTTAGTTATTTATGAACAACCTTTTTACATTTAACAACCGTTTCTCTGCTATAATTGAAGTGAAGTTTATATCTCATTGTAAATAAATTAATATGTAAAGGGATGTTTCAGACCAGTCATCATTACGTATGCTAAATTGAGCTTTATAACAGTGAAGGGAACCGAGAATGTTTTAATTATTTACGAATATTCATTAATATATTATAAAACTGGTCATCAAATTATATTTATAAACTATTAATTTAATAAGTCTAAAGTTATTGCTAATATCATTACACCGTATATATTTTTAAAGGTAGAGAGTATTTTAATAAAGTCATAATATAAGTACTGATATAGTCCATTTCAAAGTATATTTCTTCCTTAGATTTCTATTTGGTACGAAGGGTAATTATTTTATTATGAAAGCAGAACCGTTCTAAGAAACAGCATTACTGACAAAAAATCAAAAACATACAATATCTTGATAGAAGATAAAAAGATATTCTAATTACAATATGCTTCCAAACTTTTAACTTTTTCTTATGTAACTATATTAAATATAAATATAGTGCAGGTATTGATACTCGCAAATTAATTGTTGATGTGAGTTTTAATAAATAGGATTTCTTCACTTAACTAATATAAGAAGTTATGATCGTTTTTCAAACAGTTTGTTATATCTAAAGTTGTGAGAACGTACTCTTATAAAATATAAGTGGTCAGCTATATATAGAGGGTGCCACGAGATGAGACGAGACGTTCTCTTCTTATTAAGGATCCAACGAGTTCATAACTACTTCAAAAAAGTAATGTCTATCCGAATATTATAAGAGTTCCTGTATATAACAAAACATATTGTCGGAATAACTTTAAAAATATTTTTATTCTATATCGCAAACCTAGTTTTGCTATAAAACGACAAACCCTCAATTGAAGTTGCCATTCTTGCTCTAATCATTTCAGCGATCGAATCTCCTCAAGATAACGATTTTATTAATAAAAATACATGATTTCAATTAACTTTCGAGGATGAGCGGTATTCAAAATGAAGGCATTCGTGACCTTAATAATGCCGGCGTCATGTTTTTAAAACAACTACAGGCATTTTATAAAGGTACTGTGTCGAATTAATGCTTATGATGTAATAATACAAAACAACATATATTTCTAAATGTAGATAATAACAAAGTGATAATAAACGTCTGATTACGGCGCTACAAGTGCGTGCACGCGCCCGCCATTACGGGTCAGCCGCCCGCCAGCACGTCCTCCGGCTCCGGCGACCAGCAGTTGTCCGATAGCCAGCACCCCACCACTACTGTCACAACGCCGATCAACAACGCTAGCACTATGTATACTTCCGCGTTCCCTGTACAAGATATTGATATTTTTAATATATTAACCTTTAGAAATGGTATGTATTATACAGGGGCGTAGGAACCGTGTGGGCAGGGTGGGCAGCTGCCCACCCAGAAATTTCCCAGGGTGGGCATTGCCCACCCATGCTTTTTGTTCAAAGGATTAAAATTTGATTGTATAAAATAATGTTAATGTATATATTATAATAGAATAAAATAATGTTAACGTATAAAGAAAAACTTTATAAATAAAATTCACTCACAAATATTGATAATTCACAATATTGTTCAATACTCCCTGATGTGATACGTAAAAACGATATTAAACTTAAAAAAAAAAAAAATTTTTCTGTAGAACTTTTTTTCTTTGACATTATTAAAAACTAGGGGGGGGGGGTACAATTTCAAACCTGCCCACCCAGTAAAAATTTCGTTCCTACGCTCCTGGTATTATATGTATTACATTCAGAGAAAATAATTTATTCATAACATAATATATCTCAACAAAATTTAAATATTATTTAAATCAGGGTATTATCTCAAAATATTCATAGTGAAATATTTTACACTCCATTATTGATATTAATTCAGCCCATATATATATACAGGCTGTTCATAACGAGTATATAAATAATGTGGTACACCGCCTCGGGTCGTACCGAGCTGCTTCCGAATGCATAATGGCTGACGACTGCGCCACAGCGAGTTGATTAGCGTGGGGTCGCGACGGGTACGCCAGTCTCGGTACATTGACTGAATCTGCGTACAAACACATTACAACGCCACTCGTATCAAATACCAAATATGAAAACAAATCGCTTCACAATACTTTATCCGTAACCAACTATAATCTGTATGGTAATACTCACAAATACAATTCGTAAAGCCCCTTCAGGTGCTTCAGAACAGATTCATGCGGCTCGCCACTGGAGCACCGTGGTATATGCGTAATATCGACTTGCACAGAGACTTAGATCTACCGACGATCGCACAGTATTTCAAGGGGCTCTCCAAAAGCTACTTTGACAATGCTGTGGGACACCCAAACCCGCTGGTGGTTAAGGCCACAGGATACACGGCCCGTAAGACTCCTAAAGTCAGAAAGAGAAGACCCAAGTCGGTACTTTTCGACCCGGACGACGCGATTACGTTAGGGAACGCTACGTAAAAGCGGCAAAGCGAACATAAATACTACACATACACACACACAGCGTCTTCGCCGGCGAAGACGAGGCCCCCATCCAAGCACGTTGCTCCGGCGTTCTGCCGTCGGAGGACGTTAGTGTCAAATTCTAACCCACATCCAACCCTCGCTTCCCACCTAACGGCGTCCTGAGCCGTGGTCCGAGCCTCACAGGAGGCGCCCTCAGGACGCGCGTTCCCCTGGGGCCCTTCAGGCCCCCCTTTTCAAGGGCGGGTCTCTGCACCCGTCCATTACACCGGTGACGCTGTCATGGCCAGTAGGGCTAACAGCAGAGACAAACAACAAAAAATACAATTCGTAGTACGAAAGCCAAATTCGCTAGATACGTGCCAAAATTCAACGCTACCACACAGATTGGAGTTTTTACAGATAGAAGCGAAAAAGCGAAATTGAATTGTTAGCATTCTCAATAAGGATCTGTTGAGATTCGTGCAGGATGCCTATGAGTATGTGTTCATGCGAATGCAATGCAATTAACTACCGTGTTTACTTTCTATGCTCACTTCAAACGGTCAGTACTCCCGAATATTACGTAATAAATAAGCTTCGTTCTGCAATTAAATTGAAAATATTTTTACGAGTATATACAAACATGACGTTGAACAATTCAATTTCGCAGATCTTATTGTAAGTTCCTGAAATGTATATCTGAAATACCAGTGAAATGGGGCATCTCGAGTTTGTTATACAAGTAAATATATTTACGTTCGTCATTTCATTTATGCAGTGGCTGCTTTAACCTACTCGCTCTTAAACTACAATCAACGTGCAAGTAAATCAAGCAGTGGTACTATTTACGTCAACCAACGGTAACATTCGATGGTTTATATTGTCGTACTGGCTCATATTACATAGATATGGTAAATGTAATTTTCTAAATATTAAGTTACTTACATTATCTCGTCGGAGCCATTCGATGCGGATGATGACATATAAAACACAACTTACATATATACGTCCACAATTAACTTTTACACTTTCAACTCGACTTAAAGTGAGCGTTGGCAATAAAAAGTTTATTGTGACTCTGTTATATTCTGTGAACTCACAAAAAATTCAATAAATTCCTTGTTAATTTCAGAGGGAGTATTATTTATTTATAACTTATTACTAAACTTATTGTATTAGTTAATAGACACAGAGTGGACAAACGACACACATTTAATTAAATACTGTGTACTACTGGGAATGTGTTTCCGATTTAACGAGAAAGATATCTAATATTATTCTACTATCTTTTAAAACTTAATAATTCTTTTTATATTGCGATATGCGCTTCTTAACTTAATTATAGTTTCCTATTTTATTTTTATCTCCAAACCAATGCTAATATTTTATTTTGAATTGCATTTATTGATGCAATTTCACTTAGTATTAAAACGTCTCGGCAAAGAAAGCAATATTCTTTTATTACAGCGTTATAAACACTGGCCGTCTGTTTATTAGTCGCTTGAGCCGTAAGACTCTAGTCATTAAATAATGCTGAACAAACTTCGTACTTAATAAGGATTGAAGCTTTGAAGCAATTTGTTTGTCTTATTAGATTGCGGGCTCTGAAATAATTGATGGATTATTTACATTTGTCATTCTTCCTTTGATATAATAGGAGTCTTATAATGTATATTGAAGTCGTTAATACTGATTAGGTTTGACAAAACTTTCTGATAATCTGTTCGCAGAAGATTTAATAGATTAATTATCATTTAGGAAAATTATGGTATAATTATATTTTCATAATCTAAAATTTTCACATATTTAATCTACGATAACATTTAAATTATTTTTTTATTTAGCTATGTATTTTTAATGTCAAAGTTATTTTATATATGAATGGTATTTTGAATGTCACTATAACAAACAAACACACTAAGTCGGAAACACACTCAGAGCTATACGTGATAGCATGCTCGTACCTTCGTCCCTTCGTACCGCCGACGCCTGGGGGCACCTGGGCGCCACCCTGCACGCCGCCCTGCACGCTGCCTTGCGGCGCGCACACACAACACCCTGATACAATAATAAATATATACTATGTATTAAGTAGCGAAAGTTATATAGAATCGTCAGGAACGAATACCAGTTAAGTATCCAAAATGTGCACTGGTAGCCCATAGACTAATACCAAGATGTACTATTTAAATTTTTTAAATCTACCCCCAATCAGAGTTTTTGTGCTATTTTTATCAGTCGATTCATTCATTCTACGTCTTTAGCATGTGGACATTGATTAACTTAAGCATCTCTTCATGAGAAATTTAGCTTTATTCGCTTTGAGCTTTCACTACTTTGAAAGTTTCGTGCAACGGTCTACATTATACACTAACAATTTAATAATCAATGAATATGTAAACAATGTACACGTGGCCTTATATATAAAGCAGCTTTTCTATACCTAGTATGCTGTAAATGTAAAAGTATTCATAGCTAAGACGGTCTCTACCCGTCAACATTACATATGGTATAGGAGCTTGAATTATAAAGCAGTAATTAAGTTTATATTGTGTACAAATGAGTTCATATCCTCAAGCATATTTTTTCATGATTCTCCATTTTTTTATATTATATCGTATTTCTATAAAATTTATTCAACGTAATGGAGTTTTCGTTTTTAAGTAACTTTACTAATTAAAAATCTTAATAAAACATAGAACAGAATCTCTCTTTCAATTCAATTCTCAATCATTTGGTTTGTCACATTATTGTATAACTCAGTTCATATGAGCAAAAAAAAATAAGGTAACCTTCCATAAATACGACATAATATGGCTCTTTTAATAAAATAAATAAAAGCCACAGAGTAGATGTTGTACCAGAACGAACATTCAAACCTCAAAGTTGTTACACATACGAGTGTAACACGTGTATAATACACAACCCTAGCACGCAGCTCTGTGGCTCCACACCCTATGGTTCAATGGAAACAAAGCTTAATTGTATTGCGATTCTCTGTTAAGAGTTAGGTTAAACAAATACTGTAATTACCCGCTTCTATCGTTAAACTGAACTTACTTCAAAAGATTCTTTTTAGCACCGATCGTTACATGAAATATAGCTTATATGTCACATAATATTTAACGTATGCATTGACGTTAAGTACATTTGCGGTTGCAACGAACGACGCCTAACCGCAATTCATTTTGCGGTTCGTTGCTTATTACATATTCTTATTATGAATGATTTTCTTTTTATTATAATTAACACATTCGAGTCCGGCTAAATTTCAATGTTTCTTAATTTTCTTAATTCTGAGTATCGCCTAATATAATGAAATTCTGAAGCTGGTTGCAGCAAACTTGTGTTGTAAAGGGGAGGATAAAAAGTATAAAATCTGTTTGCAGCAACTAGGTATATAATTTGCAATGACGTGAATTCACTTCAGCAGCAACCAAGAATAAAATTTAAAATGACGTGAATTCACGTCAGTGGTCGCCGATATGTTAAGTACACATATGTTTTGTTAACTTTTATGTTATTCATTACAAAAATTCCAGCCTACATAATATAAGAAAAACACTTTCATTAAAGTACAATGATCCCTTTGTTAAAGTGGTTCAAATATATAAATTACAGACAACAGACGGACATCCTAATTCGAAAAATAATAATAAATCACACAAAGGATTGTTCCAATTGACAATCTAATCATAAAACTATTATTCACCAGACAGTGTCTACAAGTCGAATATTTTTAAAATATCACAAAATATATATAACAATTTATTTGAATCTACTTAAAACCATCATTTGTTTACAGAGGAAACATTTTTTGAAAATGTGATAGTTAACTTTAAATACACCCTGAGATCAGTCAGCGTAATAGGCTGTTAGCTTTTGAAAAGAATGGCGCAATTAGTACACGTTCTTTTAAATAATTTAGTAGCAGTTGGAAGCAAAAAGTCTAAACGCTTTTATACTCAGCACATATTTTAAAGTTACAATTGAGAATTATTTTTTTACCTAAGTATAGTAACTTAAATACTATACCATTTTATTTTAAATTTAGTCAAAACAATAACAATTTAGTATGAATTAAATAGAGTGATTTAACACAAACGAGACGCTACTCAAAGCGTAAAACTACTATCTCCGTGAAGTTAATTAAGTGAATATCATCCCAACTTGGCTTTGACGTTGAGAATTTCACCGCCTTTATGACAGACTAAATTAAATGTTGAAACAGGAATTTGTAGGACAGAACGTTCGTATGACCTCCGACCTTTGAATGCGAGGTTTGTTTAACCTGTTCAGTAAATGTTTTTACGATTTAAAAGAGGAATGTGAATGCATTTTAAATTATCCATTGTTGTCATTGTTGGGTATAAAATAAAATATTACACTGCTTTATATTTTAATATTTGACAGAGATTTTCTTATTCAATTCAATAGATTAACTGATTACAGATTTTCGTTGAAGATAAGCTTTATTCCTGACACTAAAGATTATAAGAACATATTATGATGTTCAAAGAGCTTTTTATGTGTCTCCGGAGTCAATAATATTTGGCACTAATCGTTGACGCAGTGTGATAATTAGTTCAGCCGAGCCTGTACATGTCAAAACGCTCCAGTGACATCAGTATTTAAAATACCCTTAAAGCGAATTCATTCACTAATGAATTAACAAAATAACAAATAACATTTTAACATAGTATATAGTAAAAATATCTGAGACGGGATCTTGGAAAATATTTTTAAACTTCTTACATTTTACGTAATTATTCTATTGAATTTTCTATACCGTAATGTCTTTGAAATATCTTCTACATTGTCTTTAACAGGAACCAGCGGGTATTCAATACGTCCATCAACTTCATAAAGGAAACACATCAATAGATGCTTTCACCTACTTGTATTCATATTGAAGAGAAGAAAGTTGAAAAAACACACGATACTGATACAATAAAATAAAAATATATTAAACTAGCTGTGCCCATGAATGCGGAATATTTTAAAAATAAAAGTCTAAGTTATTCCTTATAACATCAGCTATCTGTCAGTGAAGTTCTGTTAAAGTCGGTCCAGCGGTTTCGAACAGACAGAAAGACAAAAGTTTCATATCCATTTAGTGAAAAGCTGTTAATTTGGAATTACAAACAGACACTTCATATTTATATGTATGTAGAGATATATATGTTTCAAATGGTATTTAAATATGTTAGTTTATTTAATTATTACATAATATAGTATGAAATATTTGCTAGTTTACAATAATACATTATGTTTTGTCTATAATAAGATATTAAAATTTGATGTTAAGTTCTTGGTTGGTGTATGCTCCTTTAAATTACCTTTCAAATAATAAATGTAATGGCAATATTTTTAATCTCATGTCTACAAAAATCTTTAGCTATTTGATTAATGAGAGAAAGCACAAAAGAATTTTTAGCGCGTAAATATCAAATAAATGAAATTATGGAACGCCATTAAAGTAAATATAAAATAAAAAGTTTTTAATTTAATGTTGCGTCATTGTTACTCCAGCTTGAGTTTACATCATTGTATGACAAACATTAGTGAATAAGCGACAAGCTGTAATATTACCAAGCTATATTACAATATAATATATAATATGGACTATGTTATATATGTGTGTAAACAAATGCTTATTATAGACACACCCACACATGGACACTAAGAAAAGATTTATTACCTCTAAGATAATACTTTTCTCAGGAGAAATAGTTACACGGTTCAATTAAAAATTTATTCACTTTTCAGTTTCATGTTCCCTACCAGTTATTTACGACTTCTATTTGATAGTTAGTATAAAATTATTAATAATTCGTATCCTCATATATTTTAATTAAACAGAATATTAATATTTTTTAACATATTTAATTCCCAAAGCTGACTCTAAAAGTATAAAGCCAACCGACAGAAAACCGTACATTTCCGACGAAATGAATTCATAAATCCGACTCCCTAATTTTAGTATATTAAAATTGTGCACCAAAGACATCGTGATAAATTAAATGTGTAAATTGAAGTTACCGCATCTAAGGAGGGGAACAAAGCAAAAACTTTCAAAGCGAATCCAGGTCGCTGCGGATTAAGGGTACTCAGGATGGGATGTGATCCAGTCATTGTATCCTGGATATAATGGACAATAAACTAGACTAGACTTTAACAAGAGCATAAAATGAATTATTCATTAAAAAAGATTATAGATAGCTCTGGTGTTGTTGTGTCATGAATATCATACAATGTATTAATTCAATCTAAAGTAAATAAGTTTTTTGTCAGTAAAAGTACTGTGACAGCTCCCAAATCGTTTACACAAATGGAATGCAATCAAATCTTGCACTCAATATATTTCATTTTGAGCATCAATTCATTTCAAACGCTTCTAATCGCATTGATATAAAAAATAGAGCACTTTTTTTGTCAATTAAGTTATTTACTAATATATATATATTATATATATATATATATATATATATATATATATAATATATGTGAGTGTGCAATATCCTTTAAATTATATCATTGCATCAACTAATTCAGTAAAACGCTAGCTGGTGCGGAAAAATATTTATGCTGTAACATTAACCACAAGTTTGCTTTTGCTTCAAGCGTGCATTACCGTTATTTTATATGACTACATGAGTAGGTTTTATGAAATGGAAAAAAATATTGATGTTTTATAAACCGTTTAGCGATCGTTTAAATTTATTTAAGTTGTTTTTGACAAAGTTACAATTATAATGTATTTTATGGTTATTTATTCTTCTATTATACATATACGGTCGTTTAACAATGTTATTTGGAAGACTAGTTTTTCTGCGGCATCGCTCGCTCTAAGTTCGATATTGGTTGGTAAGTTACAACTTTATTCTATTAGTATATTCTAGTTTTATCAAAATTCTTGAGTTATAAAAAGACAGACATACAAATATAAGACGCTTGTTTATCACAATATGTTCAGAACAACAAAATATACATACAGTATTATAGATTTATACAGTATATTTGATAGATATTAGATTTCTGTATGTGTTAAAATATTAAAAGTATAGTATAACATTACAATACTATTACAAAATAAATACTTTAACATTAACGTGAGTAAAACTGTTAAGCTTTTAACTTTTATACTTAACTCTGGTTTTTGGAAAGATAAAAGATAAGATGACAACTTTATCAAGAAATGTGATTGTTACCAATAAGGCCATCGACCAATCAGGAAGGTTAATATGGAATTGATATCAAATTATTATTACTCTGAGAAACCGGATATTCACAGTGTTGTTCTAATAAAGTACAAAAGAAAATAAAGTATTCAATTCCTTGAATATCTTACAGCTTGTGTTTTCAGTTTAGATTGAATATTAAGACGAAGCCTGCTCTGTACTTTGCTAAAGTTAAAATGGAAATTGTATGAAAAGTTACAGAGGGCGATCTTTGCTGAAATAAATGTATATTGAACTTACTTAAGAATCATGCAATCCTTGATAGAAATTCACCATCTTGAAAATTTCTCGTCTATTTTAAACTATTATTTGCAGTTTGAAAAGGATTTATCTACACATATAAAGAAATTTAAAGTGCCTGTTTGTTATTCCAAATGAACAACTTTTCACTCAATGCATATGTAAATATATAGGGTATTTACATAAATCATTTTTTAAATTTTGTTTATCTGTCTGTTTGTTCTAGCTAATCTTTGAAACGGCTGGACAGATTTTAACAAGATTTTCACTGGTGGATGATACCTGATGCTAAGGAGTGACATAGCCTTAGTTACTTTAAAAATATATATACTTCACGTGATCGAAGTCGTGGGGAAAGCTAGTTTACAATATGAGAAAAAAAACTGATAAAAACACAAAAAGATTTTTTTTTTATCAAATATCCCTTAAAGCAAATACGTATAAAATTTCAAAGAGAATATAATACAATATTATATTCAGAGACAGTGCTTTGAGCATTAACATTATGAAACAGAGCTTCCACATCAGAAATACAACTTCAAATATTCAATGTTAGCTAACCTTTACGAGATCCATTACCTTTAAAACTATTTGTAGTTTCCGCAGCAATAACGGATTGAAATTTAAGCATACTTGTAATTAACAAGAATGTCTAACGTAACTGAAACTGACGTCAAAATTATAAACTTCTCATTACATTGTTGTGTTGTAAAAGATTAATAATTTAGTACACAAAAGTAAGATGTATTACATCGCAAATATATTAATATAAGAAACATATTTATATGATGGATTCAAATATTGAATTGAATGCATATTGTGAAACGGTTATTAGAAGTAAGGTATTTGATTTGAAGATCATCAAGCAGTCACATCGAATGAAGATGTTATTCATTGACTCTCTGACTCTCTGACTCTACTAATGAATTTGAGACTAGTTATGGTGTCTGATACTGTGTTATAATTAAATTGAAACAATAAAACAACATTAAATATAATTTGAGATACTCTTAGTTTTAAGTTTGAAATGTTGTCAGTCTGTGTAGTTTGTTAATTAAAAATTTCGTGTTTTAATTCCTGGCAAAGCAAATTAGACCTTACTAAATTAGACCATTACAATCCCTAAATGAGGTCGACAGACTTCTTTTTGTTGGCTAGGATTATTTCCCTTCTCCAGCCACCTCAAACTGCTCATTGTTTTGTGGGGATTCACCTGCTTTAACTACTTCTTTGACCGAAAATACCTTCGAGGATTATAAAACCGGGCCAAAAAAGCCGTATATTTCCAAAAAGGGGCAGTACTTTGAAAAGTAATAAACCTTACTGAATATACACTGACCCTTATTTTAAGGACCTGCATTGCATTAATTTATTCAAGAAATTGAACAAATAAATAGTACAGTTACTTGGAAGGGTTACTTATACTGTAAAGACAACATGTTACCGGCGAGTGCTGTGAGAGCTGCCAGCGTAAGGAGGGCGGAGCGGCTGGTTGCCATGTCAGCGGGGCATGCCGCAGGCTGCACGAGGCATCATCGCTGCATGCCGTCGCCCGGCACCACGCCGCTACCGGAACTTGTCCTATTTTACAGGTTCCGGTAGCGGCGTGGTGCTGGTCTCATCTCAGTCTCATTTTAGTATTTATTATTATAAATTAACTCTGTACATTCTCATGCATATAACTCACTCGCCATCACTCGAAATATCGGTGATGAAGAAAGGATCAAATCATACCTGTTCTATCACCTTAAAAAGGTGAAAAATTTATTACATAAATATATTTTCTGTTAAGATGAAGATTCTCTTAGAACATATTTTCGTCTGTGGTATCTATAAGATACCACAGACGAAATAAGACCGTTTTTTATGAATCGTATTATGTATAATATAATATACTTGTAAATATAAAATACTTTTATAAATTAGAAAAGACAAGCAGTGAAGAAATAACATTGATATAGTTATAGCATATCTAATTTTCATATTCGGTTTAGGAAATATCTTACGATCAGTTCGCAAGCCACTATCCGGTTTAATAGAAATGCCATCGTGGCTCAAAATTAATTAATTAACTTTCTCTCATCATAGTCCATAAGATACAAGACCCCTCGGCAAATAGCAGCATAAGAGTTTATAGCAACGGTTACGATGACAACGAATAATATGACAAAGGTTATCATAGCAACCTAAGTTCACATGCAAATTAGTAGAATGCCCAGCGAAGCGGAAGGGAATAAGCTAGTAAATAAATAAATGTCATAACTTTAAAGTGATAAACCTTGTACAATACGATAAGTTAATTTATATTATTTTATCCTTATCTCCGTTCTAAATCTTTGCCAATTGAATGAAACAGATGGTTCACGTATCTCTTCTAACAGTGGATCATGTTTGCTCACCTCATTCAATTTTGCACTGGCATGTGTTACGAAACTTCGGATTATATTTCAGTTTAACTACGAATAAATTTCGGAGTGATATACGAATTTTGACTATAATATTGGAATCTGCATAATTATGAATATTGTCAGAAATGATATAAACTTCAGGTTTCAAATTTCATAATTGGCGATTGCGGTTTATATCAACTAATGTGTGAAGTTAATAACAACATTATTAGGTTTACATTTGAAAGATAAACATTATATAAAAAATATATTTAGATCCTAAACCTGTGTATATATAATAATAAAAGAATTTGTCGTTATCTATTAAAAAAAATAACTTGAAGGATTATTTTATGTAGACATTGCAGGTGGAGTCGCGGTCAAAAGTTAGCAGCAAATAAATCAATACGAACTCAAATTAAATAAGTAATCCATTTCTCTATTCATTATAAGCTTTTAATACGTACTAGTATAATTTATAGCCCTTAATCAAATCAAAGGCACATCACTTACACATGATCTCGATAGCTGTCAGTTAGATTAGAGAGAGCGTCACGATTTGAAAGAGGCTTTTAATTTGATGATGCAGTGCGCCTTTAGAACCCTCTACGTCATACTGATGGCAAAGAGTTTTTCTTTAATTAAAAACACGAGACTTTGTCAGAATTCCTTCACTTTAGCGAGAGTTTTTCACTTAATTTAAAGTCTAGACGTTTATATTTTGTATTTTTTTTATTTATGTAAATAATGGAATGCGGGAAGGACTGCAACGTAGAAGAATAACAAATTTTATAAGACCCTTGTGTATGTTATATATATTCGGTTTCTGAAATACGCTATCATGGTCGATACTTAAGTTCAGTAATATTTAGATATACCGAATACATTGATGATAACATAGTGGTAAATTCCACAAATGTTAGTATAGTATTTGATACTCTTAGTGAGCAGTAATTGAATATCGTCTATGCACAAGCATTCTGGGTAGAGATCCAACCAAGCGAAACAACGTTACGTGGAAGCGATTATCGTTGCTGCTTTATTAAATCTCACGCTTGATAAACTAATTCCCAACCTATATATTGTAATACAGTCACTAACACTAATATAACGAACTTCAATATAACGATTTTCAAGATTTAACAAATTTTTCGATATCCCCAAGACCTACTAATATAAAATATATATGTCTAATTTATGAAAAAAATAATTCAAAAATGGTATAAAGATTTTTAAATAATAGCAAAATAAGCTATGGGCATGTTATGAGGAGAGATGAAAGGAATGTAACCAAAAGAGTTCTGGGTATGGTAGTGGAGGGATGGAAAGGTAGAGGGGGGCCGAAGAAAAGATGGATGGATGGCGTGAAAGACAATATGAAGAAGAAGGGAGTGTGTACAGAGATGACGAGTAACAGGAGAATATGGAAGGAAAAAACATACTGTGCCGACTCAGAAAGTGGGATAATGGCAGGAAGATGATGAGCAAAATACTAATAGAAAATGTTATTTACTTCCAATTAATGAATTTTGTCACTTTATTAGATTTACATAATGTATTATATTAATAATTCTTCTGGTTGTTATTTTGTAATAGACAACTGTATTAACAATTTTTAAAAAGAAAATAGTGTTTTTTTTTATTAAAATGTGTTTCAATTATTACTAGTGAAAATCGTTCGCTATAACAGAGTCAGCAAAATAATAATTATATAAAGTTAAAATTTATATATATTTTTAAAACGAATCGAAAGCCAACGTAATCTTCATTGTAACAAATTATTTGATATTTTCTACAATTTTTTTCTAATTACCTTCAGAATTTTTATACAGAGAGAGCAGTGTATTAGGATTAATTATTATATTAAATATATATTATTAAAATGTATGACGAACACACAACAAAGATAACGTCAAAAACTTCTAGTCTTACAAAGCACGTTATTACTTAAATTTATAATTTACATTCGAATCTGATTGAACAGAACTATTACATTAATACTCATATTTATTCTATACTCATATTTTATAAATATAATATTTTATTATCGAAACGTAATATTTTTCTATTTCCATTTTATATATCTACTTTCATCAAACCATATGTCTGAGGATAAAATTTATTATATAAAACTCGGTCCATTTGCGACACATAACGTAGTGTTGACACAAATGTTCGCCGTGTTTTAGTAAATTCCCAGGGGATTCCGTAAAATCCCGGATAACGTGACACATGGATGACCACCTGCTCTAAATGTAAGGTCTATGAAGTCACAATTACCCGTTTAATAATTAACACATTTATTCAGTAGCATATAGAATAAATGATGTATAACAATTTACATAACGATTGTTGGAACGCTGTCTGTGTAGCGTATATAAAATGCAGCGTCATCTTATTTATGATACAGCAAACTGTATAGCAGCGCAATATTTAGGTTCTTTACTAAGATTCTCAAACAAAACTATCATTTAAATCCAATCAAGCGACACTCCGACATAGACATGGCAATGGTTTTTTTATTTTATAACTACCTTTGCCCACAACTTCGTTCGCGTTGAATGTTTTTTTAACAAAAGTAGCCTATTAAGTAAATAGCCTAAGTAGTATTTACTCCTTATTACATCAGCTATGTGTGAATGAAAATCAATCGGTTCAGAGATAAGAGAGAAGACACAGACAGACAAAAAAATTAAAATAGATTTTTTATTTAATTACCGTACATACTTTCACGTGCATTTAGTGAAAAACTTTAATTTGAAATTACAAACAGACACTTCAATTTTATTAAGACATTAATATATATATAATAAGTAATTTATATTTAATAATAATATAAAATAATAAAGTCTGTCCTATTCACTAAATGGAGTTATCACTTGATTACTGAAAGTGTGTTGCGTATAATTAAAAATGTAGCAAATTTAAGTGGTCTTAATTATAAAAGAGGGAAAGAAGCGAATGATATTATAAATAAAAATAAACATAATTAATCTTGCGTGTAATATGGGGTGACCTAATTGTAGTTCAGTAATGTTGATTCACTGGAGGTGCCATAGATGACGGAACGGAAACCTCAATATTAAATAACACGCGTTTGTGATCAATTAATATGTTACATTGTGGTTATAATTTAAATGAGGTTTTCGGTGACACATCTACAATACTTATATTAATGACTAGCAGACCCGGTCACGCGTTGCTGTGACTATAGTTTTTGATATATTACATTGCAGCAAACTATTGAAGAGTTATTGAAGACAATATCTATTATGAGAACGGCCGTGTTTTCTTAAAGTCAATATTAAGCAAAAATAAAAAAAAAAAAATTTTATTATATTTTTTTATTCAAGTTTGTAATAAATAAGTATATAAATAACTATACAAAGTTTTTAGTAAATAACATGGAACACATAAATTTACAAATGAGGTATATAGGGGCAGATAGTTAAAAATTTTTAAGAATAATACAAATTATTATGAATTTTATATTAAAAGTATATAAATTAATTTAGCACTAATCGGTAACCAATATTAGATTAAGGAAGAAAAGAGTTAATGATCTTGAATTATATTGTTTAGATGTTGACATGTTTCATGGCATCCTCTCATCACCAACTTCAGTAAAGGAATAGATAGTTTACAAATTACTTTTAATAGTTTAATTTGTATGTAAATATTAGAGTAAGATATAATAAGGCACGTTTGAATGAAAAGCCCTTAAATGAATAAAGAATTTTAAAAAACCCATATAACAGTGAGTTATTTATGAATGACGCTCTTTAATAGAATAACCGTCTTTTTAATAGAAATAAAAATGTGAAGTTTATGACTCTTCGTAAATAAATTAATATGTAAAAGGTGTTCCGGACAAAACATCATTACGTATACTAAATACAAGCCTTATAAAAGTGGAGCAAAACCGAGTATTATTCAACCTTTTATGAATATTAATGAATTTATTAAAAGTTATTTTTATAAACCATTCGTGTTTAAGTGTAAACTTATTTCTAATAACATTATATAAAATTGATATTTTTAAAGGTTCTCAGCATTTTAATTATTTCGTTCGTTTCTTAATGTTATATTATACACGAAGTATAAATACATTATTATAAAAAGGTCTGATGTATATTTTAGTTAAAAATTATTTTTTATTCATAACATTACAATATTCATAAGTTACAATTATTCTTATCACAGTGGCACAGCCTAGCAGTTTTGCCCTTCTACGCATACTTTATGCCACATGATCCTCAAGAATGACAACATTTGTACACTTACGAATATTTGCAGATGCCACTTAACTTATGCTGGATCGTCTACTCTATTTCCTCCTTCGAGTATGAAAAAAGTATCGAAACAGTTTATTAAGAAGAACTTAGGATCCTTAATCTTTTTTAATAATAATTACTTTGAATAACGTATCGTCTGTCCTGGTATGATACAATATCCCTGTCTATTTCTGCCAATTATTTGCTGGATCCGCCATTTTGGTTTTATGTCAAAAATTTCCACACACATGTCAGACTGAAAGCACTTAAACAAGGAAACATCGTATAACTGCAAATAGAAAAACAACAGTGGACAATGTGGCAATGCCGGCAAAATTTCCTTTTTCGTTACGTAATAAATAGAGAAATGCTTCTTGGTTTGGTTGAGTTTTATTTAATTTTACATAATTCAATAATCTGTTTATTAATTTAATTTAAAAACTTGATTTTTCCAAGACTAACTACAAATAGAAAGCTATCCACTTCATTGTTATTTGAAAACATTTTATTACAATTTTATTTACAATCGACTGTTGTTTGATGAGCAATTGTAACTTCCTTTATTAGTCTGTTAAAAGATCTCACTTCACAATTAATATTTATTGAGCGAAGCTAGCGAAGCGAGCGGAGCGCTCTACTGTAGACTTTTTCACATTCTTTGTCACGAATAGGCTCGAAAACTACTTGACGGAAAATTATGGAATTTTGCAATCAAAAAACACACAAGGCGATAGTTAAAAAAAATAAAAAATATGTCGTTGAGGAATAATTGTAAAAAACTGATATCCGACATTGTCCACAATGATGACTCATTACACGGGGCTCACTTCGCTCAATATGCAAACGGCACCCGAGATTTCGCGAGCGCAGCGAGTCAAAATTGGAGGTCTATTGGCACCCCTAGTTATTTTAGTAAGTAGAAATAAGATTATGCATCAAAAAGTCTTAAAAATAGTGTTTGAAATATATATTTACCTTTCCTAAAAATATTGACCGTATTCTTTATATTTTGTTTATATTACTGTTACTTATAATGAAGACCTGTTCTTATAACATAGTATTAATACTTTGTCCTTGATAGTCCTTAATGGGACGAACGTAATATTGAAGCTGCCTGTACTTATTAAGGCTTTATTAAAAATCTCTATACCTTAATACATTTCAATATCAAGTAATCACATTAGAAATGACTTTAAACTTATTAAATTGTTTATAAATATAATTAATGACTGGATTTATAATAAATTAATTAGGAATCCGGGTTTCCCTTCACTTTTATAAGGCTCTATTTAGCATACGCAATGATTATCTGGAAAACACTTTCACATGTTAATTTATTTACGAGGTGTTATATTCTTTACTTCTTTATTTCTATTAAAAAGAAGATAATTTAAAAGGGTTTTTCATAAATAGACTATTTTACAAAGATTAATAATCCGTTTGTAGATAGTTTGGTATTTATAAAATACGTTTTTAGCATAAGCTATAATTTCATCAAATATTTACTTTATAGAGTTATATTAGAGAATCAAACTGTCTAGGAGTTGAACTTTACTCTAAAAACTTTCTGTTAAACCTGTACTGTGTTACATTTAAATATAAAAAAATATACTAAACGATTCAGTTTGTAAAGTGTTGCATAGTTAATACTGAAAAGTTTACAACTTAACGTGAATAGGAAAATATTCTATAAGGTATAGTAAAATAAAAATAAATAAAAGTCAGCTGGCAACAACTACTTTATACAAGAATAATACATGCTGATAATAACATGATAAATATAAAATATTGAATTTTATCAAGGCCGATGACACGACACGACACGACATGTATACACAAGTATATATACACAAATATATTTGTCGGAGAAATATCGTTTTGGCCGTTATTTTTGGACATTAAATCGACTTTGTGCGGGTATCGTGCAAATTAAACTCGATGTAGAAATTATGAGAACACTTTTATTTCGTTTCTATAACACCACAAACACTATAATGTAGATTATAGAAATACGAAGCGCAGAGACAGTTTCGAGTGTTGTCCTGTGAGCGTCTGAACACCAATCAGCTTGTTCGGGCGATGCACGACTCCGTCAAGTCGCGCCGGAAGTCAAATAGTCGTTTAGCGCCTTCCCGTTCGTTGAAAGTTGACCGGATGTGACATATTTATTTGGTGAAAAGTCTAAAGTAACATTTAACTAGGGGTGCCAACAAACCCTCAATTTCGACTCGCGGCGCTTGCGAAATGTCTGGTGCCATTTGCATATTGAGCGAAGCGAGCCCAGTGTATTCACTTATCATTTCCCATTGACTTCAATGGGATATCAGTTTTGCGACATAATAATAATGAAAAAAAAATTTTTTTGGACATTTTTCAAAAAAATTTTTTTTAAACCATCCCCTAATGTGTGTCTTTTTGTCTGCAAAGTTTCATAATTTTCCGTCAAATAGTTTTTGAGCCAATTCGAGACCAAGAATGCAAAAAGTCTCCAGTAAAACGCTCCGCTCACTTCGTTCGCTTCGCTCAAAAAATATATATATATTTTCTTTTTATAAGAAAAACTTATGGACAGTGTGGAGATGGTTGCAATCTCATCATCATATACTTAATTCTGGATTCGGAAGATATAAAAAATGTAAAATATATATAAATAAGATATACCGTATTTTAATTACAATATATTAACAACTACTGATCAAGATTCGTTAACACTGAACATAATTGTCTTTCCTTTCCTAAATTTAAAATTTTAAACAAATATGTATTGAGTAAAATGTCGTATATACATTATCAGATGTTTACATTTTGAAGATAACAAATTATGAATACAGACATCCCTTTGACACGACGAAGATATTGAAGCTGAAGTACTGAGAATTTGCTTTGATGAAATTCTATCAGGAAATACTAACATGTGCAGCTGATATGAGAGAGAATATTCATGAAATTACTCAAGAGATTTATTTTGAAATAAGTTTTTAGACATATTAGACAGTCCGTGGCCATGTCGACTCAATTAATATTTAGTCTAACCACCGCAAGATAATAAAAATCTGCATATTTATTGATTGTCTTTGAGATTCAAATCAACGGAAAGTAAAAGAATAAACGGAAAGTAAAAGTAAAAGAATTAAATTAATACTGATAAGGTAAATAAAAAGGTGCTTTTCGTTAATTAGGTCGTGTGATATAAATAATACTCGTTTATTATTTATTAATTTAAAGGTTGTGTAAAATTAAGGGCTGTATTTAATTTTAAAGTTCAAATTTTGTGTACTTTTTCTAACAAAGTACGTTTGTAACTTGTCCTTTGATCTATGACATGTTTTTTTAAATATTCGTCAACAAATTGGTAATTGAAATTATTAAGTTATAGTTTTGTAACTTAGATTATAAAAGTTTTTTCCCTCACACGTTGAGGTTGTCATCTAGTTGTGAAGTTGAAGAGTGACTTTTAATAAGGAAAAAGTTTCTAGTTTCCACTTTTTGTTGGCCATATTATTGTTATCAGAGCACGTCTCACAACTCGTTATCTCAACAAAGGTACCTTCATTAATAAGTTTGTTAAAGTATTTATTAGAAGATCTCACATCAACAGTAGTATCTGATATTTACAATACAACTAAGTAGTTAACACATGGTTTTGAATCAGGCAAAGATAATATATGTCATATCTCAAGAGATTTACGAGGATGCAAATTATAAACAAATAGTTAAGTTGACAGAGTGATGAGGATGGTATCTCAATTCCTAATTCTGTCCGTGTTAATACATTTTGGGTAGACCTCGAAGAATTCGGTCTGCACATTCATTTGTACCCGACTTTCGATTTTTTGAAAAATTTCTTCACAGGAGGTCTTCTTATGACCCCCTGAGTCCGAAATGACCATTGGTCAAAATGTTTATTTATTTATTTATATATATATATATATATATGCGTGCGTGCGTCCAGATTCGACTTTTGTCAGCACGATAGCGGCCGCAGTTTCGCTTGGATCGCTTTCAAACTTTGCACAAAAATCAACCATCCAAAAATGAAGGTCAAGTTCTTTAACCACAGGGGGCGCTAGGGCCTCACTTTTTCTGATTTCAGTTTTTCGACCATAACTTTTTCCCTATTCAAAGAAGATCAATCACGTTTATATCATATGATGTCTTTGATGAATACCTATAACTAATGTAGATAAACCGAAAACCTAACTTCCATAACTTAGGGGTGGGGGTAAAAAAGCCGAAAATTTTTGGAAAAAAATTCATAACTTTTTTCTGGTAAATATTCTTACATCACAAGTATTTTTAATAGAAAGGTAACTTTTTTACTCTAAATTAAGGTCTTAAAAGTTTTTCAGTAAAAGGTACCGTTTCCGAGAAAAAAAATAAAAACCACTTTTAGCTTGAAAATTTAAGGTAGGTAAAACCACGGCAACTTTTTTCTGGTAAACATTTCCTCATTTACCAGAAAAAAGTTGCCGTGGTTTTACGTGGTTTATACATTGTTTTCTTTCAATTTGAATCTATCACAGACATGTCAAATACGGATTATATGACCATACGAACGATAATTATAATAATTTAAAGACATAATATATAAATATATTATGAATGTATGTCTAGATATATCTTAAAACATAGTTTTAGCTTAATAAAAGTACAAACAGAGGCAACAAAAACCCAAAATTATATAGTATTGACTGATAAAACTATGTAGCAACTAAACCTGAGAAACTCAAACCAATGAAGTTGTATTTTGACTGTTATTAGAGTTGGAACTTAACACACACTAACTAGTCACTAACTTTTAAATCTGATTCTGGAAGTGACGTTAGTACCATTTTGGTCAAACGTAATTTTTAAATTCTTAATTTTATTTCTTTTAAATCTATTTATAAATGTAACATGTCTATTGTCATAAGCACACTACACTAATAAGCAACACGATGTAGACTCAAACTTGCTACCTCTAAAAGTAACAGATGTTACGTCTTATTGAATTGTAGTATTTTTAATCAATCATATTAGTCTACTGTTTTGGTGTTTAATATTTTTTGCTTTTTAGTATTATTTGTACACTTTTCAGTATGAACTATGCAATACTTTAATAACTAAAGCGTTAAGTATCATTTTTAAAGTTAAATGACACATGAATAAATAAAAGCTAGTGCTGACTTCTCATCAAGTTCTATTCAATTCATATTATTTAAAATCAAAGAGTATTTTATATATGTATGATAAGATGTTCTTAATGCATTTCAACCATGTTTCTGTGTATAATAAAGCTTAAGTTACAAATAAAAATATGTGTAATAAGAACTTATTATAAAACTTTATAATTTCACAATTTTTTTAATGTGGAAGGAATATTTCAATCACAGAAAAAGGAATTTGGTATTAGACGTTGTAGTGTCAGCCTCCTCGTGGTCCCTGGTTCAGTATAATTAATATGAATAGAGCTTTAACAAAAATGGCGCACAGACTGCGTTCTGGACACCTCCCATTAAACATTGATTTATTTTAAATGAAAAAATCTGACTCCCCTAACTGTGGAATGTGAGGGAAGGTGGAGGAGGTTTATCATTTATTATTTGAATGTAATCGCAATGTAACATTAAGGAAGAAAATAGATAATGATCTTGGATTATATTGTTTAGATGATGATATGTTTCATGTCATCCTGTCATCTCTAACTTCAGTAGAGGAATAGATAGTTTATAAATTTGTTTTTAATAGTTTAATTTGTATGTAAATCTTAGAGTAAGATACGATAAGGTATGTTTGAATGAATAAAAGCACTTAAATAAATGAAGATTAAAAAAAACTCATAAAATAGTGAGTTATTTTGTGATCTTTAATTCAATAACCGTCTTTTTAATAAAAATAAAAATGTGAAGTGTTTGACTTTTCGTAAATAAATTAATATGTAAAAGAGTGTTCCAGACAAAAAATCATTACGTATGCTGAATGGAGTCTTATAAAAGTGAAGGGACCGATAGTTCTTCAACGATTTGCTAATATTAATGAATTTATTATAAAGTCAGTTATTAAAAGTTATATTTATTAACCATTTCATTCCAATATCAATTGATATTTATAGAGGTATACAGCATTTTAATTACTTCGTTAGTGTCTTAAATTTATTATACGGGTAGTTTATTGTTAGTAATATTTGTTTAGAATAACTAAAGGTCAAATAAGTAAGAATTTATATAAATAAGTAGATCAGTTTCAAGAAAAGCAACAGTGGCGCGACCTACTGTAATTAATTTGTTATTAATCTTAAATATTTTAAGAAGTAGAGGCGAAATATATTTTACATAATATTAAATATTTTATTAACTATTGGCAATTCTTAAAACATGAACCAATCGCCATCTGTATGTTGGTTATGATATTCAAATTCAAATTCAAAATATCTTTATTCAAGTAGGAATTTACTAAAAGGGTCAGTGTAGTCAGTCCGTAAGTAAGCTACCACCGGCTCGGAATGCTGCTCTGTTGAGAAGAGCCGGCCAGAAACTCAACAGTTGCTGTTTTTTAAAGAAATATAACAATCTTAGATGATGTACATTATAAAACGAATCAACAACTTAATAAGTTTTGATTTTAGATTTAAAACTAAGAAAAGGAAGGTCTTTGATATCTTGTGGAACTTTATTATATATGTGTATACTTAAATATTGTAACTAGGGTAAGTTACACTTAATGTTGTAGCGTTGATTATTATAAATAAGTTGTAAGAGCTGTTCACGGATCATTCTGTTACAAGTTGTCAGACATTAAACATTGTGCAAGTACTGAGTATTATTTAAAACAAATCCTAACTATACTTTAATATAGAAATATGTGATTTATTTTTCTTCAGAAATGTATTGTAACATAATATTACCCTATGTATAATTATTCTTTTCACAGCTGCAGAGCCTAGAAGTTTTGCCCTTCTATCCATACTTCATGCCTACATGATCCTCAAGAACGGCAACACTTCTACACTTACGTATATTTGCAGATGCCACTGGGTGACGGTTGCCACTTACCTTATGCTAAATCGTCCACTCCATTTCCTCCTACGAGTATAAAAAAGGGGGGAAACCATTTGTTAAAGAACTGTGGATTATTTTTTTTTTAAAGAATAATTAACTTCAAATAACATATCGTCTGTTCTGTTATGATACAATTTCTTTGTCTATTTTTGCCAATTTTTTGTTGGAACTGCCTAGATTTTATGTCAAAAACTTCCATACACATATCAGACTGAAAGCACTTAAATATTGAAACATCATAAAACTTTGCAAATAGAAAAACATAACAGTGTACAATGTGCCGCAAATGCCTCAAAATTCGTTTTTCATTACTTTGCAAATAGAACAACGTTTTTTAGTTTGGTTGAGTTTTATTTAACAAGTCGTAAAGAATATAGTTTTTATACATTTTGTTAAAGAAAAAAGTCTAATTATTATTAGTACATTATGTCACTTTTCTCTAATGAGAATGTTATGACGGTTAATAATAAACCTTATTTGATTTTTTGTTATTTTTTAAGAATATGAAATGTATCAAATAAAAAGTTAAGATGAAATAGAAATGCAGTTAAATTGACGAAATGAAAACACTTTTTATTGATGTGAAATATTAGGATTAAGAAGTTTAGGTTTTTGCATTTCGCCAAGTTTTAAACCTGCAGGAGCTTTATTTACACTTAACGCGGGGGTAAGAGTTACTATAAAAACGGTAACGATGACAATGGATAATATGACAGAAAAAGTATGTTTTTAATGGATATTAGCGATAACCGAAGTAAATGAACCTACTCTTTACAATGGAGAGTAGCAAGCAGAGTTCAAAACCTTTGAAGTTAGACAGTATCAAATAAAGTTTGCTAACCTTACACAAGTTAACACCTTCCTTTGCTAGGTATTTCTTATTTGGGGGGCCATGCTGGAAACTTTCTCGTGTGCCCGTCCGTTTCAATGTCACTCGCACTTGTCCGGGGGATTCGAAGCGGCCGGTGCTCCCTAAGGGGACGGTTAATTCGGTCTTTCGGGATCGCGTTAGCCGTCTGCTAATGTCCAGCACGGGGTTGTCAGCCATGAGGTGCCCGAGTCTAACTCATTGCTGAAAAGGGGGGTGGGTCTACGCGACTATCTGCCCTCTACGTGGTGTCCATCGGGGCGGCGCGGTTGTATGCGCAAGCGTTCCCGCGGTATCCCATTATGATGGCGACGGCAACCGTCTCGTTTAGTGAGTAGGAGTCTCACATAACCACCGCCTTCCTCCTTTGGAATGCGGTGTGTACTCATGATGAGTTCCAGAAGAAAAAAAAAAGGTATTTCTAACTTAAACCCTACGTATTCCGCTATTTGTATACAATATATACTATATGTCAAATGATAATCAATTTTGATTACAGGTTATATATTTCGAGAAATGGTAATTATATCACAGCATTACAGTTAATTTTAAAAACGACTGAAACACCTGTTTATTTTCCTTTATTCCGATATAGTAGAAAATTTTATACCAAAATCCGAAAGTTCTTTTTGTAAGTGTTATATATATGCAAGCTACTCACTCGTAGATTCAATAGATAATAGCATGATGAATACTAAAATCATTATTATAAAGAATTGTAAATATATATGTATTAATTTGGCGCGACCCAAAACATAGACATACGAGTAAGTTGCTCAGTCTAACGCGTAACTTAATTTAAAGTCCACTTTGCTTAAAGGCTTCACAATAGGATAAGAATTTTATAACCTACGTTAGGTTACGATAATCATATTAGCGGTGCCGTAGTGCTGACCTACATCTTGATTATTGAGATTACATTTTTATAGATTTAAGAAAATAATATATATTAATTATAAATAAATTAATATATATTAGGGTTACTGCTACTTTGTTAATAGGAAGGTACAATTTTTTTGCTAAAATTGTGAAGTGAAGTTAGTAAAAGGTTCATAAATACCATCTCCATAACCGTTAACTTCACTAACATTCACTAAACACACAACAAAACTTTTATATTTGAGCGAAGCGAGTGGAGCGCTCTATGTGAGACTCTTTGCATCCCATATCCGGGATTGGCATGAAAACGGCTTTACCGATCTTCATGAAAGTTCACACATTTATAACGATAGTTATTGTGATGGTTTATAAAAAAAAGTGAAAGTGAAGGGAAGTGAACTCATGTGTTTGAGGAATAATCACCAAAAAAAGACAGTTCCATAGACTTCAATGTAAATAAAATTCACTATGTGCTATTTGATTATTCTATATTTTTTGCCTGTCGGTTTCAGTTTTGTGGGCTGAGTTGTAGATGGGTTACTCGCTTTGCTCAATTCACCGAACTTCACCGAGCGCAGCGAGTCAAAATCGAGTTCCATATCCAATGTTTAAAAAAAATATTATGATACATTATTATTTCTAATGAATAGTTAAGATTCAATAATTATATATTTTTTAATAATCATTCCATGATAAGTATCTGTATGAGAGTTAGCTAAAGATATACAAAATAAATATTCCATTGATATCAGGAGCTATCATAGAACTAAGTGATTTGTTTTTACTGAATAATAAAACCATTAACTTAACATAAACATTATGGGTGTATTCATAATAATATTATTATAATATTTTGCCTCACAATAAGTAAGGTAAGGTAAGGAAGTATAATATATATACTAATATATATATAAATATATATTAGTGCGAAGGAATATTTACTATTAACTAATATTAGTGTAATATTTGTAACTATTTCATTATTTCAAGAAAAGTTTACTTAACTTTTTAAGCTATAGTTACTTTATTTATATGTTTTAAGTTTCATATAATAACAGCAAAAACAGCAACAATCAAATGAAAAAATACATTGTTTAAACAAAACAAAACAATATTGAAATTGAATTGTTTTACAATTGTATCATGGTCACAAAATACTAATTCATCACAGAGTAAGTTAAGAATACAGAGAACAATGCATAGCAAAGCAAAACTGCATTCTATTCAGTGCATACCAAATAGAAACGAATTTTGGACTAGTTGAGGAAATGTGAATCATTTTTCTTCTATTCTGTCAGCAACATTGAAATAAACAACGTTGAAGAGGTGTGAGTGTGTTATGTTTATGAATGCAGTGAGATGACCCGCGCCTCTTAATACTAACTGTTACCCGCCGTTGTGTCTGTACGATAGAAGAGACAAGTCTATGTTATCGCCAGTACTTTCGAAGGGTATTTTTAACATTCTCAATACTTGGTGCGTGAAGTTTGCCATGATTAATTGTTAAAGAACTGCTATTACGAAAATTGCCTCAAGACGGTATATAAGTCAGTCGCCGGTCAGTAGGGCTCATTCGTATCGTGGAACTGCTAGCATCAAGAAGTGAAGTCGCTAGTGATTAGTGAATAGCGACTATAGTGGTTAATAAATTATACCGCGGGAATAAGTCTTCTAATATCTATCTATTTTTTTAATATTGACAAATCCATAAACTACATTTTTGTTGTAATTATATGAAACATAAAGAAATAACTCGTAACATAAAGTATCAAGTATTATTCATACTATACATACAATAGTTTCTGTGTACACAAACAAACAAAGGGACAAAAAAAAACTGTGTATTGAAAACCATTTTTAAAAATATATTCATTTTTTTATTTTTTTTTATTTATATCTGTTTATTACATTTAAATTTTACAATATAACCTGTTCCTAAACGCAAATCATATCTAAAAGATTGTCGCGTTCGTGGAGTTCACACGCTTTATAGCATTGTAACTACTAAATAACTAATTAATATATAACATTATCTTATACTTATATTAATCTTATTATCTTATATAAAAAAAATCTTAAACTTATATTAAAAATCTTATACTTAATATATATATTAAGTATAAGATTGTACTAAGTACTGTTGTATTGTTGTAAGTATAAGAAAATTGTAAATAACTTTTATGTAAAAAATAAGAATATACCCATATCAGAAATCTAAGGCTATGAACATGTTTAACTTTGTTTCTTTTCTTTGAAATACCTAATTATACATAATAAGATTTAAGGCATTTATCGCTATGGCCCATTAACTGTTGATGAAAGGATCAAATCATACTTGTTCCATCACCTCAAGGAGATATAAAAGTATCAATTTTAATACATAATATAATTTTCTGTCAAGCCGAGATTTTGTAGAACATATTTTCTATTGTAATAGATATCACAGACAAGAGAAGACTGTTTTTTTATGAATTGTGTATTCGTATTTCTAATATAATACATAAAATAATTATATAAATTAGAAAAGACGAGCAGTAAAGGAATAATATTTATAGGGCTATATCATATCTAATTTTCATGGAGATTTCATAATCTGTTTAGGAAATATCTTACGGTCAGTACGTATACCACTATGCGGCTTAATAGAAATGCCTTCGTAAATAAATAAATAAATAAATAAATATATAACTATTGACTAGGCTATTGTGTGGTTGTTTAGTCAATAGTCAGCTTATATATAATAAACTGACATATTTTATACAAAATTGACAATGTAAAGAGTTTTATTTGAAGTCACATAGACATAATACTTAAATTAATTGTATTAGATCCCTTGGAAAGTATTCAGTAAATAGTTCTGTAAATATTCAATTATTATCTATCATATATTATAGTATTAGATAGCAGTAATATTTTACCACTATGTGACAATAATAGATATTTCACTATTAATTATATTTCCAAGTTTATCAAATCACTATATTTTATTGTAAAACAATTTATTTATCAGTACACTGCATTTTGGTTTTGATGAAAAAATATTAAGAAAAGCTTTTTATCTAATTTTAATATAAACTAATATATATGATACAATATATTTTTATCTAACTGCAGTGTGACGTGGAGGTACAAAGGTATCCCATTCTTGTGGACATCAAATTTTATCTCGCCTTTTTATGGAGAACCCTATTCTTACTTAAGTTTAATTTTGTTGTTATATTATGTAATAAATTCAATATGTGTAGTATATTACTGTATAACGTAAGTAATTCTTTAGTACAAATGTAACGAACATGCCATTACGATGGAAAATGTATATGGAAAGTCTCTAAAAACAGAAGAAGGCTTGGAAGAATTAATAATTGAAGAGAACTCCGAGGCAGCTTCATCGGTGGACTGACGACAGCGCAGTATTATGTCTTTACTACTGATTCACGACTCGAGTGCGATCAGTATTAATATTCACCACAACTTGTACAACACATATTCTGTGGTCGCCTGTTTTTTTTTACTAAATAATAATTACAAGACATTTAACATTACCTTAAACACTTATTATTATTGTCACACTTTTAAACAATGTACTAATTTTGTTACCAACAACCTATATGTACTTTATCTACGTAATAATTACCCTATTAAATGTCAAATACACATTCTACTATAATAGTTTGTAGTATTTTGTGATATCACTGTAAAATAATGTTGTTAATTTCATCTCTCAGTGTTTATATTCAGTCAAGTGTGAGCTATTAGAAGCGCTGAGTGTAACAGTTAAGAAAATAGAATTAGATTACATTATTTAATATTTAAAATCTCTGTACAATGAACAGGATAATAAGAACACTAATTAGGATGAATAGAGTATACTAGACTTTAATAACAAGTGTATTAAGTGTCTTAATGGAGTATACACTTAATTAATCACGTGATGATCGTTAGTAAAGTGTTATCTATGGTTGGTAGAAGTCACTATATATACTCGACTCACACGAACTATCAGACAGCTGTCGAAGTGATGACGTCACACCGCTTGTACCTCGGTGTCAAATCAGCTCCTGTACTAGTGACCTCTCCTACATAAATCAAAATCTTATTATCAGGTGTCGCAATTATTTAGAGTGACTATTATGTAGAGGTTAATAAACTAATAACTGTTTTGTAAAAGATTTAAGTCTTGCCTTTTAATATTAAATAAAACTAATAGCAGATACAGATAAATGTAAAATATTTCCAACAGAGTTAGAAGCGATGGCGGAGAAGAAACATGTCGGTATGGGATACTGTTAATGTTGTTTAAGGTACATTGATTTAAATAGTAATTTAATAAAGTCTTAAGTAAAATTATGTTGTTTTACAACAGTAGCTTATATAAATGAGATAATTTGTTAGTTACTTAAATTGGTGTTGGTTTGAGTTCTTATCTCCTAGTTTGTACAACAGTATGTATGATATTAAACACAGACACGTGTTTAAAACATTGCTATACAAAACTTATATTTGTTTTCTTCGATCCTCAGTAAGTATAAAGTTTCTGTCTCATCCCGTGACCAAGTGCAGGTAGGAAACGCCTGCTATATATAACTTTTACTTTATCCTCACACGAGCACGTTCTCTTAGATTGATCTTTGAAAATACGATCCAAACTTTCCTTATTAGTTTGTTGAGAATTTTTACTTATAAGATCTCCAGCAACTATTACATGTGACAACTTACAGACAACTGTAATATAAGATTAAACATCAAATTGGTTTATTCATGTGTTTATAATTTCTCTTCTTAACTTCTATATAAATAATGTTTAAACTCTATGTGAAGGTCTGCAGTCTCATTAGAATGAAGCTATGATGTAAATACTTTTGAGAAAATATCGACGAATAAAAATATGATAACACTTGTACTGTGACTATATTCACAATGTATTCATTTAAAATAATATCAATATTATTATGTATTATAATGTACTATATGTAATGGTGTTATAACAATATTATACTTAGTATGAGTGGATTGTCAATATGACCTTAAATGACTAACCTTAGAACAACTTTATTAATGTTAATAAATTATTACTGATTTCTCGTAAATACACTTTTGTGTGTCATTTTGAATATTTAATGAGGTGTTTGTTAAAACACTCTTTTACATATTAATTAGTTAACGAGGAGTAATATCTTCCTCCACTTGTACACTTGTAGATAAACACGACTACTGAATGTTAAAGGGTTGGTCATAAATAAACTGTTTTACAAAGTTTAATAACCCTTCTTTATTACATATATTTTATTTTTTATTAAGATTAATAAAAAACAATAGTTCTTAATACATTTAATCTTTACTTCACAGACGTATTACTTTATTGTATTTGTATTGATGTAGAACTGAAGAGAAGTGACTCTTGATACTTGATCTAAATCTGCACTGCGTGTACATGTTTGTGCTTAACTTTAAAAATTATACTAAGCGTTTTAGTTTTCAAAGTTGTGCATACTTAGTACTGAAAAGTTTACAACTTAACGCTCAAAGGAATATATTTATAATGAATGTTGTGCACATTAATAGCATTTTTATACAATATTGTACTAATATTTCTGAATACAACTTAGTAACGTACAGGCCGTGTCAGTTTTCTTTTTTTATTAATATTAAAACAGCAATACTGTAATAACAATACTAACTATATATAAATACACTCACCGGCACAATTAACCGCCCACCTTGTATTTCCTTCAATTTACAGAAATCGACCAATTTTGTCCACATTTTATGAGAGGTACATTAAAAGCTACCTTTAAGGTCTTGAAAAAAAACAAAATTCTTCAAACAAAGGGTTTTATTAAACGGTAAATTCCAAAAATCGATTTTAGGAAAATTTTCGATAAAAATTTAACAACTTCAATTTTGAAAAAAGTGGTCTGATTAAAAAGAAAATTTAAAATTAATAATGGGTGTTGCTGCTTTGGGCTCCAATGACTTCTTGGAGCTGGTTTGCCATTCCATCCATGAAATCTTGGATATCTGATTGAGGGATATTGTGCCACTCCTCTACCACAGCCATCTTGAGCTCTCCTAGTGTCGTAGGTGCTGGTACTCTTGCTCGAACACGTCTTTTGAGGTTGTACCAAATGTACTCAATTACGTGTACGAGCCTCATAAGAGATACCTCCTCAAAACATTACGGATCCTTCCTGGTAACCCACTGTTTCGGTTAAGGTTAAGAAGTGCATCGATATCGGCCTTGACCTGGCCTGCGCGTGTATGAGCCTGTCTCCCGAAATCGTCTGATGGCATCCCGTACCGTAGTTCGAGGTACACCGCGTGTACATACGATGCGACGTTTGCTCTACCTGGCATCAGACAAAGCCACTGCCATAGCTGCACCAGTTGCATCGAGTGGCATTTTTTACAGTTACAAACAATAAGCGAACGCTATAAACTTAAATTAAACAATATTCACACACTGTGGTAGAAAATAACTTTAAATGTTAACACGGGAACACGGCAACAATGTCAAATAACGACTAAATTCCAAAAACCTGTCGGTGACATATAATTAGGAAATAAATTATGAGTAAAAGTGTTTAATTTATTGCTAGAGTAGCCGCTTGACAAAAAACAAAACAGTTGATAAACCATAATAAATGTAAACAAACAGGGCGACGAATGATAGAGGTGGGCGGTTACATTTGCCGGTGAGTGTATCTTATATTTTAGAGAGTTTTAGAATTTATTCATTAAAACAGTTTATCTTTACAACTTGGAGCAAATCTTCCAAAGTCCTTGAGCGAAACTTAGTCCACACTTGGATAGTAAATAATTCCGTCGGTAAAGTTTCTTACCGCCTAAGATACTGCCTTGTACAGACATAGAACATAAATCTACTCAATCAATTTATTTATTAACAAATTCATATTTAATTTTCATACCTTTACTTAACACTTAAGTACCAAAATACTTCATTTCGCTCCATCAACATTATCTACAGATATTTTGATTTTAATACCAAATATATTTAAATTATAAATCACTTGATGTTAATTGGTGCAATCACAAACACCACTCTTGAGTATGGGAAGAGATGAACGCGACTGGGACAGTAGAGAGAGAGATGGATAGGTCTTAGGATAATTTCACCTGCCACTTAATCGATCCATACTTAAATATGTATGTATATTATTTGATAAATTAAATAAACATCATAATATTTAATTCACATTGTATGTATGTTACTAAATAGATAACGTTAGATATGGACAATTGTTATGAGATGACTAAATGAAGTGCCTTCATAACGAGTCTCTGACACAATACTTGGTTACATTAGACAAGTAAGTGTAACTTATTTTTTTCTGTAGAGTAAGAAAATATTTTGTTAGATATTTATCAAAATAAATATTTTATTGAATACTTGAACATTGAACAATATTGTGTGACATCGTCTCATAGTCTCTGCTTCTTCCCTCGATACAATACTAAGAACTTGTCTCTTAACCTGTGTCTTCGTGTAAACTTATAAACTTATATTAATACGTAGTAAATGATTCCATTGTAATCAAAGCACTTTCAAGTCAAAGCGTTATAGTTTACTTTGAGCATAATTAATCTGAAAACCAATTTTATTTTTATTTACAGCATATCTGTAGATTATAAAATGTGTAGAATGTTTTCCTACTTTTAACTATTTCTGTTTTATTTCAGCCTTAAACGTAACATATATTTAAATTGTTTTAAGCCATAAAATAATGTATATAATAAATCAATGACAATATTTTACAACATACAGGATGTGCTGATATGAAGCCAAACCACACCTTTAGTAAATCACTAAATGAGTTCAGCACCGACCTTCAACTATTTATATATCAGGTGTATAATTCACTGTTGGAAGTTATATTGTTATTATTTCATAAAAGTATACTATAACAGTAAATGTTTACTTATATTTTATTACTAAACAATTCTTTTGAGAGAGAATTGTACTATACCATGGGGAGTTATACAATAATATTAATAAAGGTTATATCAAGTTATATCAGAACAACAACCTGTGATCACACTAAGTACAGCCTGTTTAGTTCCACCCACGCTTTTTGGCTCATGAGTCCGACTAACTTTACTCCGGGCGCCAACAGACCCTCAATTTCAACTTGCTGCGCTCGCGAAATCTCGAGTGCCGTTTGCATATTGAGCGAAGCGAGCCTAATGTAACGACTCATCGTTTCCAATTGACTTCAAGAGGATATCAGTTTTTATGCTTGACATAAAAAAAAAATCAAATTTATTCAATTTTTTTTTAATTTATTTACTTATGTGTCTGCAAAATTTCATAATTTTCCGTCAAGTAGTTTTCGAGCCTATTCGTGACAAAGAATGTCAAAAAGTCTCCAGTAGAATGCTCCGCTCGCTACGCTCGCTTTGCTCAATTAAACTAAAGGTAATTTTAGCCTGGCTATGAGTAAAATTATAATAAAATATCCTTAGATAATTCCACAACTACGTTTATCTTCATTTTGTATCCTGAGCTGCTATAAATTCTCACGCAGAACACATAAAGAAAGTAGTTTTTATAAAATTGCATAAAAAAAATACCCACAAAAAGTAGTGTATATTTTAAAAGTATACATCAAATTATACATGTTTGTAAGAATTTTTTTCTTTATGATAAGATATACATTTTATAATTATAAATATATGTGATTTCTCTTAACTCTATAAGATGCAGTGCAGTGAAGATGACTTCATGACGTCACCAAGGTCCGCGTCGTGCTGTGTAAGAACATCTACGGGAACGCTTCTTCATCATGTTTAACATTACAATACTATTTATGTCTTGATATTATAAATATTATGTAAATATTATTATAAGTATTATATTGTTATAGAGTTAATTGAAATAGTTGACTGAATTGTATAACAAATGTAAATTTATTTGTAATTTATCTCTTATGAATCAGTTATGATGTTGACAATTGATTAAATATTATAATACAATTATGTGACTGTTAGGTCATGTACAGACATGACATAGACATGTATAGAATAAAAACAAACACACACATAGTATCACTATGTGTTTATATGTAGAAGATATAGAAGACATAAAATCGTGTAAATACCACTTTATTTAAGGGTTCTTTACGCGTTTATAAATTTTTTATATCGCTTTTGACGACGCAATAAAAAACACTTTCATGTGTATGTCTGTGTGTATCAGTAAAAGATGTATCTTAAACATACCGCTTTGTGATTATAATAATTTGTGTTTGAAATACCTAATATGGCAGCATTAAATTTAATTCGAATAATTTTCTTTCTTATTAAAATGTATCATAATAAAATATTTCTTATAATAGAGACATAATTAATGTATTTCAATGTTAATACAATTAAAGTACAGTTCAATGCGTTTATATAATATGTGGTGTGTGATGTGTTTCCATTAACTGCCTCGATTTACTTTTAAAATGTTACCAAGCTTTAGTTGAAAAGTATTAAATAGTTGAAGTATAAACGCAAAGTTTTCAAAAGAAAAATGATGCTCCGTAACTTATGTTAATATATTTAAATATACTTCACAAAGTGAAACACTTAGAGGTGCGGTTGAGCTTTGAGCTTACGGATACCTTCACCTTTACTACTTGTTGTGTCCAGTTTTAAGGTGAATACCAAATGCAGGGCGTAAATAGTATGCATTAATATTCAGCTCTGTGGCGATCCTTCTGCCATTGACAGAACACTGGAAGAATGAAAATGCATATTCGTAATTTGTAAAGTAATGTAAGGTGACATAACTTTACAAACAAAACAATGGGGAAATTAAAATCCTTTATATATATTTAAACTATAACATATATTATCATTATTATACATCCTTCAAATGTTATGGTTGTTACATTTTAAGAACTACATTCTGTATGATAACTGTAAAAGTTATAAAAACTTAAAAGTATACTTAACTCAATATATAACTATTCTTAAAACACTCTGAGGTGCAAACGCGTTGCATTGACAAGTTGCAAGTAAATTTAAACCTACATTTTTTATAATCAGTTTTAATTATTTTAGTTACATTTTTTTATTGTAATAGTTGGGTTTTACGAGACTTCATTGTCGTCATCTGATAAAATATTAGAGTATCCAATAATGTTTTATGTAGTAATGTTTTTGTGATATAAAATTTATATAAAATAAAAAAGATTCATATTAATAATAGGGGCATGCAATATCAGTTATTTTAACTCCTTAATGATATGATCTCTAAAGTGTAAACCTTGTGTACTGCGTCGTTTTACTTTCTCAACTACCCATCATTAATAGAATGGTCCTGCTAAATATATGTCTGTCACCGACGATACCACTTTATATGTTGATTTAGTAACATACACTTTGGAAGTATTTAATTATACTGTAACTGTTGAACTGAAAAACTATTTTTAACTTAAAATTAATTTAACGTGTGGAAAGTCAATTTTAAGTGTTGACTTTGTTTGTGTATAAAATGCTTGTCTTTATTTTAAGATACTTATTTATTAGTACAGTAGTGTAAAATAGCACTAACTGTGTGATAGTGTTAGTATTAACATAAATATCCCACTGTTGGACAAAGAATTCGTTTCTTAACTATTTTATTCTTAAAGTTTTATTGCTTTAAATTTAATTTATTTTTATATTCTGTTAATATCAGTATTTTAACAACAAAAATGTTAAGAACAACTTATTACCTTATTTTAAACTAACAATTTAATATTTATATGATACAATGTATGTTTATCTAACTGAAGTGATGTAAAGGGGTACAAAGGTATCCCATTATTGTGAACATCAAATTTTATCTCACCTTTTTATGGAGAACCTTAACTATACATAAATTCAACGTTGTTGTAATATATTATATAATAAATACAAAACGTCTACTACGTTATTATATAACGTAAGCAGTTCTTTGAAACCACGATTTATTTTCAAAATGAACTAAGTGTAGTTAAAAACTGTTGAATGTTAAGTGAAAGTATAGACAAAGTTATTAAAGAAGCAAATGAGTGATGTTAAAATATTTAATTTATTTTTACTTTAGCTAGTGGTAGAGCGAGGTGTGTGAATACTTAAAGAGGTGGTTAGACTTTGTACTCTCATTCGAGTGAACCTTTATATAACCATCTAGTGGTCATGTGTTAAGTGTGCAGGAATCTAAACCAAATGCGAGGTCCAGAGTATGAGTTCATTTATATTTAATATGTATTTTTATCAAAGACAATAATTTGTTTCTGTAAAACATGACACTTAAAAATTATATTATATTGAGTTGTTTTTCAATTTAATATCTCATTTAGTTAATTCGATAGACAGATAGATAGTTAACTCTAATGAAGTAGATTCCTGATTCTGCAGACAGGTAACAACTGATTTAATTTTATATGACAACTTATTATTTTATATTTTTAATATTCTTAAATTAATTTAAAAAAATGCGTCGTTTAATAGAGGGGTGTATTGAAAAAACTCTGATAAAATAATTGAATATTTCTTTAAGAAATTACTTATTCGAAAAACATGTTCTTTCAAAAGCATAAAATAAATATCTTATCCAATCAGATTTGCGGTATCTGTTGTTTAAATTACTCAATCCTGTCTTTCTTATCATAATGTAAGTTGATAAAAGACTTCTCACTCCCGGGATCGTTTATTAATAAATAATTAATAGTTATCAGGACCTGACACAGTACAAAGATCACAAAGCCTCCTACACGTGAAAGATGATATTTCTCTTTAAGGTTTATTCTGATTATATAATTATCTAACTGTACTTAATGGACCATAGTGGAGACTGTTTCTTATAGATATGACACATATATATAACTTATATTATATATGTCAATAGAGCGTGTATGTAATTGACATATTTCGATGACATCAAATAATTTGTATTGAGAGGTTGATGATGATATTTGACACATATTAATATCAGTGAGTGCAATGCAGAGCAACGTCATATATAAATAATAACACGTCTATGTAATGACAGAAGAGAGAAATATCTTAGTGTGTGTGTGTGTGTGTGTGCGTGTTTATATTGAGAATGATAAACTAATTGTCATTACAAATTAACTAATATTAGTTCGTATTACATATAATGTATGTTGCAATATCTTTTATATGTTTTGTATTATATTATATATTGCTTTACTAATTAAATAGAGTTATAATATTAGAGTTAGTTCAACAACGTATCAAAGCTGTAAGGACGTATGACTATTTATTATAAATACTAAAGACTTCACAGTCAATTGTTAGTTAGCTCTTCAAAATGATTCTATGAAAAGCCGTAAAATAAAATGTAATCTTGTTTTTTTTATCGTGTTTGGTCTATTTTAACATTAAAACTTATGCTAATAAAGAAATATAATACAATAATAACAATCTTTTTTTTTTATTGTTAGAGCTTTAAGCGAGCTTGCGGGTCACCGTTGGTATGAGATTACCGCCGCCCATGAACTCTTGCAACATCCAAGGATTCAAAAGAGCGTTGCCGGCCTTGGAGATAGGAATATATGCCTTTTTTGAAGGTACCCATGACGTATCGATCTGGAAATACCGCCGAAGGAAGTTCGTTCTACATCCGAGTGGAACGTGGGAAAAAAGTTCTTGTAAACCGCACAGTGGAAGATCGCCACGCATTCAAGTGGTATGGATGGTAAAAGAGACGATGGCGAGCTGTGCGGTGGTGAAATTCGGCGGTAGGCATCAGATCGAATAGTTCTTCGGAACACTCCCCGTTGTAAATGCGGCAAAAGACGCAAAAAAAAAAGACACGTCTCTACGCAATGTCAAAGAGTCCAGCCGTTCGCAGAGCACTGGGTCCCCGAAAATCCAAACAGCTCTCCGTTGTACGCGGTCAAATGGTAGAAGCTGATATTGGGGGGATCCGGACCAGAGATGAGAACAGTACTCCATGTGTGGCCGAACCTGCGCCTTATAGAGCGCAAGTCTTTGGCCAGGTTTGAAATACTGCCTCGCTCTATTGATCACTCCCATTTTCATCCAGGCCAACTTGGCCTTACTCTCCAGATGACCACGAAACTGACAATCGCTCGAAATTTTGAGACCCAGTATTCTGATACTTGGCGAGGCAATTAGAGGAGTGCTCTCGAAGAGCGGTGATACGACAAATGGGGTTATCTTAGTGGTAAACGCGCAAACCTGTGTCTTTAGGGTATTGAACTGAACGTGGTTCAGTTTACCCCACTCAGAAACCATCCCCAAGGAAGTCTCTATAGAAGAAACAAGTTTCTTTCGGCACTCGTTGACGTTTTCCCGAGAGAGACCTGCACGACCGGAATATACCGCATCCCCAGTGCTGCCATCCGCATAACAATGTATGTTGGAAATATCCAACATATCATTGATGTGCAAGAGGAACAGAGTTTGGGATAGCACGCAGCCTTGAAGATCACCAGCTGATCGACCATTGCAAAAGCCATACTGCCGGTCATTGATCAACTGGTGATCCTCGAGGTACGCACGCTGTCGATTAATAATAATCTCCATTATTTTGGAGAGAAGGGAGGTAATGGCGATAGGTCTTTAGTTAGCTGGGTCCGAGCTATCACCTTTTTTAGGGATCGGATGGACAAGGGCACACTTCCATGAGACCGGGCTACGCCTTTAAGGTAGGAGTACCGAAATAGACGCGTTAGCACTGGCGTCAACTCAGGGGCACACGTTCGTAGCACCAATGGAGAAATGCCATCTGGCCCAATCGACTTATGAACGTCCAAGGAAAATAGAGACTGCCTGATAGTTTTTTGCCGAAAAACTATTTCTGGCATTGAACTCTGACAACGCGGGATGATAGGCGGTGTCTTCCCTTGGTCGTCCAAAGTCGAGTTGGAGGCGAAAAGAGTGCCCAAGAGATCGGCTTTCTCTTTAGCCGGTTGGGCCAGAGAGCCATTCCCCAAGTGCAACGGCGGTAGGGACGGCTGGCTAAAGTTGCCCAGAGTGGCCTTGGAAAGCGCCCAGAATTTGAGCGTGCCAGGCGGGTACTTTGCCAGCTGATTCCCAATTTTGACGACATGCTTGAACTTTGAACTCTAGCGATTTGCCGTTTGAAGAATCAGGAGGCACGGTTGTATTTACTTAGTGACTAACGTATTAACCCAAGCTTGATAAGCCTGCCGTTTTCCAGCTGCTGCAGCCCTGACAGACGCATCAAACCAAGGCCGCGATCTGCCACCAAGTAGTACCACAGAGCTTGGTACAAATAGTTCCATGCCCTGAAGTATCACATCAGCTACAGCCGCAGCGCAGTCACTAGGATCATTGAAAGGGAAACAAATCGGCCCCTATGGATAGGATGCAAAAAAGGACCGCATTCCATCCCAATATGCTAACTTGTAGTGCCAAACGCGTCGAGTCGCAGGTCTTGTGCGAGCAGGATGTTGAATGGGCACTACACTCCGTACCAGACAGTGATCAGAGGAACCTAAGGGAGCCTCGACAGTCATCTGGTACTTTTCTGGATGTGTAGTCAGCAGAAGATCCAACAAAGAGGGGGTGTGGCTGTCCACGTCCGGTAGACGAGTGTGCGTCTTTACCAGCTGGGACAGACCATTTGGCAGAGCAAAGTCAATGACAGATCTCCCCACGTAGTCGGTGGCACGTGACCCTAGCCAATCAAGCCTAGCTAATCAATCAATCAATGTGGTTTTCGATTTATCAGTTTTAGTTGAACGCAGTGAGAAGTCATCTAATGACCTCTCTTTATGATTATTTATGTTATTTTATGATATGATTTATTGTATTATGATATATTTATAGTTTAGTATAACGTCATAATTTTCATGAAGATGTATATATTAAATCACTTGTTTGTTTTCATTCTGGTTCGTATGAAAGTAATATTAAAATATCAAATAAAACAAAACTTGATGAAGTAAACTCGTGCGAAAACAGAATATATTTTTCTAACACCAACGAATGTTTTACACCGAGTCTTCATAACAATTGTTAGTACAGTGTCATGTGAATGAATAAAAATAAATATTACATTGTACAATATATTTTTATCTTTTTAATTCCATAATCGTATTATGAAATACACTGTTTATAATTAGCAACCATACTTGTAGAATATAACTACATAACAATTATAATTAAAAATAACTAAATATTATGTTTATAAGAAAACTTATTTATAGATTTTTCTATTTCCTCGTATTATAAATTTATATGTTTATTCACAGTAACTTGTTAACCACACTCTGACACTACTTTTGTAATGTAATGGTGATTTCTTGTGAACTTGATCCGTAGTTAAGAAGAAAGTTTCTTGTCTCTTCCAGTCATCAAATATAAATAAAGGTCTTAAATTTAAAGTGAGCCTCTTCATTGTTATAGAAGCATGTTCTCATTACTTTAGATATAACCATGTTCTGTTAAAGGCTATATTAGCTCTAAAATGCTATTAAACACTTAACTTAAAAGTGATGAATGGTTAATTATACTATAAATTTTTTCAAATTGGGTAAATGATATTCCATAACTTATACTAAAGATTTGATTTGGTTCTACAAAATGGCGGAAATATGTGAACACTTACAGATAAATAAACCTCTACTATAAACCATCTAGTTGTTATATGTTAAGTATTAAAGAACCGACTTTAATACCACATATAACTATAACAAAGTATTTTCATTAATATTCTATTCGTATTAATTACTCTCTAATACAAGTTATATCATGGCACTGAAACTGCTGGTGCGTTATACCAGTATCTTTCCTCAAGTGTAAGCTTAACAAGGAATTCTAAAATATTCAATTGTCTTATCTAAATGGTACCAATGTGTTGTGTTTGTCTCTCTCTTTACACAATGGTCACGACGGTCTGTGGGAGCATTGGTACGTGTATGAGGAAAAATATTATAATTAAATTGTAATTCTCGTGTCATTGAGAGCATGAAGGGAGTCTTCTTTACATGTTCTTCTGTATCATGGTTATAACTACACTGGCAGATATAATGTTTTATGAATAAGAAGTTATTTTGATGACATGATTTTCTATTACATTAGATATTATATAGCTTGTTTCTAGGTTTAATATCTCGTTCAGTTAATCAAACAAACAATCAGTTAACTCTAATGAAGTGTATTCCTGATTCTGCAGACAGATAACAACTTTACCAAACTCATATTATTTACAGTCGGTCAGAACATTTAACTAACTTTGAACAGCTGATTTAACTTTATATGATAACTTATTACTTAATTAAAATATTCACTCGCAATATTGTTTTGATAGAAGTTATCTTCTCAGTCAGTCTATAATTATTAGATATCTTAAATATAAATAATATAAAAGACATAATAATTAGGACTATAAAGTAATCTGTGATATTAATAATAAGTATATAACATTTGTTATGTATATTGTTAATAAGAATAATAGAAGCTCTCTCTTAAATCCCTTCTCCATGGTCAGTGTTGGTTGATTGCAGTCAATATATCAAAGTGACTCATCACAGTGTGTTACATCGTCTGTGTGTCACACGTGATATATACTACTATATAAAGTTGTAAGGTCATTAATTAAACACTCTTTTAAGACAATATTAATTATAATAGATTACTTCTTTAATAAAACACGTCCTTGACTTCGACTCTGCGTCTTAACTAATAATAACCCTGTCTCTGGCATATATTATTATATTATTTTTAATACTATAGTTAGTCCAATTTGTTGAAACCATGTTGAAATTGTCAAACCATTATATTTTTAATTACTCTTAATAATATATAATATTTTATGGGAGTTGTAGTAAAATACACGATTTCCGACGGATTTAACAGTCATAGATTGATTCCTATTTCCATTTTAAGATATTTTTTCATTAATCATAATTGAAAAACAAATGTCAGTGACATTGAATCGTGTTTGACTTTCTCCTGAATTATTATTGTATTTAGAGACACTGATTATTATTATATTATAAACTAATATTTTTGCAAGATAACCTTAATTTAAGAAATTATGATAAAGGAATAACCGATAATTATTAAATTACGAAACAGGCCATTCCAACGGCTGTCACTTTTGTAATTAATATTACACAAATTAAAAACACTTTTCTTAAAACATACGTACCAATTAATAAAATATTATAAAGTAAAGTAAATTGATAATAAAGTATATGTGGCCGGCTATTAACTACTATTGTATTAGTATTTGGCATTGTAGGTGGCTTTGTATTTGGAAAGACACCAAATTAAAGCCTTACATACACTAGAAGAGTGTAATGATCCCGAGCGGTGAGAGTCGTGGGTGATAATCGTATAAGAGAAATTGCCATGCTATTCTAGACTGCAGCTGTTTGGTGACACGTGACGTACATTGTACGAGTGTAACATTACATAGGCACTGAATAGAAGTACTGACGTAAAAGGACATGATGTATTAATGAAATAAACCAAATGGATAGCACAGTAAATAATTAAAATTTCTTACGACGTGAAACTTTAATTGTACAATTGTTAATGTTATAATTATTTGAAATTCGTATTTTTACGACCTTATCAATTAAAAAATCTCATTAATAAAAGATACATTATATATATCTGTGATAATTTTGCATAAGTTGAAAGTTACGCAGTCGCCTATTATATTAGATTTGATAATTTAAATTAAAATTATAAACCGTTTTTAGTTGCAGTAGTTCAAGAAAATGCCAAAAGTAGTCTTATTTCCTAGAAGTAATACCGGTCCTACCGTAGTCTGAACATCAAGCATTGTAGGGTATAAAATTTAAAATTAATATAATATTAATGTAATAAGTGCTTGACTTCCAGGTAACGGTGGGACTGACACTACTTCTAGGGAATAGGGCTACGATAATAAGCATATATTGGTAATTTGAAATCCTATCTACATCTATATCATCTATCTTATCACCTACCACCTATTTACATACATCATAAAGTATGGGTAATGTTATTAAGGAGTTTTAACAAATTTAGCAATTAATCAACTCATAGTATATACTCGTATGTATAATATTTCAAGAAGTTACATAAGTATTGACAACTCATAAAAACACTCCTTAAGCCACATTTACACACGACATATCGAATAGATAACGTTAGATTTAGCTTCTAACAATAAGCCTGATAATTTAAAATGTTGATTTGAGACTGCTGCAAAGCTTCCGAAATCATTTAGGTATTTAAATATTTGGCAGAAGCAAGTTAAGTTAAATACATCGATACACCTTTTTTAATTATTTAACAGGAATAATTAGTGACAAAGACAGTTCACAACCAACATTAATGTTGTCTTTTCTTTCCTAACTTTAAAACTTTAAACAAATATGTATTGAGTACTTTAAACAAATATGTGTTGATACACCTTTTTTAATTAATTAACAAGAATAATTAGTGACAAAGACAGTTCACAATCAACATTAATATTGTCTTTTCTTTCCTAACTTAAAAATTTTAACAAATATAAATTTTAAGTAAGATGTCGTATATACATTATCAGATGTTTACATTTTGAAGATAACAAACTATGAATACAGACATCCCTTTGACACGACGAAGATATTGAAGATGAAGTATTGAGAATGTGCTTTGATGAAATTCTATCAGGAAATACTAACATGTGCAGCTGTTTTAAGAGACAATATTCATGAAATTACTCAAGAGATTATTTTTATTTAATTAATACATATAAGACAGTCCGTTGACATGTCGACTCAATTAATATTTAGTCTAGTCACCGCGATACAATAAAAATCTGCATATTCATTGATTAAAGTCTTTGAGATTCAAATCAACGGAAAGTAACGTATGACTTATTTAAATATGAAATAATAGAATTAATACTGATAAGGTAAATAAAAAGGTGGTTTTCTGTAATTAAATCGTGTGATCTAAATAATACTCGTTTATTATTTATGAATTTATAAGTGGTGTAACATTAAGGGCTGTGTTTAATTTTAAAGTTCAAATTTTGTGTACTTTTTCTAACAAAGGACGTTTGTAACTTCTCCTGTGATCTATTGCATGTTTATTTAAAATGTTCGTCAACAAATTGGTAATTGAAATTATTAAGTTATAGTTTTGTAAGTTAGATTATAAAAGTTTGTTTCCCTCACACGTTGAGGTTGTCATCTAGTTGTGAAGTTGAAGAATGACTTTTAATAAGGAAAGAGTTTCTAGTTTCCCCTTTTTGTACTTGGCCATATTATTGTTATCAGAGCACGTCTCACAACTCGTTATCTCAACAGATCTTCATTATTAAGTTTGTTAAAGTATTTATTATATTGGTTGAGAACCAAGCAGAAACAATATATTTCATTTAGAAAGATTTACGAGGTTACTGATTTTAAAACGACAGTTCAGTTGGCAGAGGGATGAGGACGCAAGGAGGTAACGCAACTTCATATCCTGCCCATGTTAATAAAATTTTCAATTCTTATTTATACTAGGGGCACCAACAGACCCTCAATTTTGACTCGCTGCGCTCGCGAAATCTCGGGTGCCGTTTGCATATTGAGCGAAGCGAGCCTATTGTAATGATTTATAGTGTTTTGATGATTATTTCTCAACAATATGACATTTTTCAAAATGAAAAATTTCATAATTTCCCGTCAACTAGTTTTCGAGCCTATTCGTCACAAAGAATGTGAAAAAGTCTCCAGTAGAGTGCTCCGCTCGCTTCGCTTGCTTCCCTCAATTAATTTTCTTAACTAGACTATTATAAATCGGTACAATGGTGATGGTAATGATACTCGTCTATTGATTAAATAATTTAAACGTTTTCGAGATAAACGAGATTCAAGTTGACTCTTTGTTAAATATCTAATAATATATGAAGGAAAATGATTACTGAATAAAATATTGAAGAATTGAATTAATACTAATAAGGTAGATAAAATGTGCTTTTTGTTACATTATAAGTTGTATTAGAGTAGGCGTTGTGGTTTATTTTAAGGTAAGCATGAAACGTAAGAGACGAATTTTTATATATTTTTATATAATTTGGTATGAAGGATACTTTTGTTTTACAATATTGCTGTTATCTTAATTGCAATGTGATATTTCACTGATAGATTAATAATACTCATCAATATCAAATTTCAGAACAAATATTACTTAAACGAATATGAGAATTTGAATTCTATAATTTAAAGTATTATATATCTAGACCGAATGAATCATAATTATAAATAAAATAATGTGTTTTATAACACCAATTACTCTGTGTGATGAATGAGATGGATTGTTATCATTTAATTGATACATACATTATCACAAATATTATACGTGTTATTGACAAAATACACAGTTCATAATTAACAACTATGAAGCCATAATTTAATTAATGATAACACTTTGTTTGTATCAAAAAATATTTTATTTTTATATATCCTAGATTCAGAACTTTAAAAGTGTACAAACAGAAGCTTGTTATTCGCACAGCGAGACACTTTTGTAATATAGTTACGTCAGTGCTGGATCCTTAGTGAGAAGAAAGTTCCTTGTCTCATCTCGTGACCAACTGCAGATAAAGGATGAGCCACCTTTAATATAAAGTTATACACTTTATTATTATAGAAGCAGGTTCTCATAACTTTAGATACAATCAAACTATGAAATGGACTAAATTTATGATACTTTATTTTGTAAGTTCTAACATAGCTACAATACTAATAGATAATAATAATAATACGAGTATTCCTGGATGGGTTGATTTAATTATAAAAAGCTTCAAAGCGCCTTTCGTTCAAAAGTGCTGAATGTTTAGTTGAACTATACAAGCAAAGTTTTCAAAACAGACAAATGATACTCTGTTATAACTTATGTTGTAATATTTTAATTTACTTTACACAGCGCCAGACCCCGGTGTGTGAACACTTACAGATGAGGTCAACCTTTGAGCACTCATTACAATAAACCTTTACTACAGCATCTAGTTGTTATGTGTCCAGTAAAAAGGACTCGGTGTTACAACTAAATGCATACAGGAGCGTGTTTATATTAAGTTCAATTAATTTTATTCCTATCATAATTATATAACATAAATAAACAACTTAAAATGTTGCAATAGTTAAGTATCTATCCACATGAACAAGACATGCACTAGACTTGGGCGGCGGTGATCACACATTAACAGTGACCCGCAAGCTCGTTTGCCCTCCTAAAATATAAAAAAAAAAAAACTGTAGTAAGACAGTTAAGACAATTTGCTTTGCTAATTATTAATCTTATCTACATATACTTAAAGTGCAGTTGCTATTATTACGAAGTTCTACAAAACTTTGGAACGATTCAAGATATCTAAGTTTTAGATGCTGTAGTATATTGGTATAATAATTCAATACATTGTATAAATAGCGACAATAATCCAATAAGCCAAATATTCCTTAAGACACATTGATACACTACATTCCGCAGTAGAACGAGGACATTATTCTGAGTTATGACAGCGAGTAGGGAGCTTTAGATTTATCTTATGATAGAAATCTTTGTACTTAGCTGCTAACAAAAAGTCTGAACATAGTATTCTATTGAATGCTGATTTGAGACTATTGCAAAGTGTCCAAAATAGCTTTTAGGCATTTAGTGCAAGCGAGGCGATTAAGTTAATATTTATTACAATCCGAATTCAAAAATGTTTAAAGGTTTAACTAAGTGGAAAAATAACCAACGCCTATGCTGAGAATAGTATATATATGCAACAGTTATTGCAGTGTGAGGGTGCAGTTTTTATTTTCATAATGATATCAATTTAAAAATAAATTCAATTTATAATATATTAGCTTAGCTTAGCTCAATTAATATAACACTTTTTGTTATAAGAAAAACTCATGGACAGTGTAGAAACGGTTGCAATCGCTCTCTATTACTTACTTAATTCTGAATAAGAAAAATAACAGATTTAAAATATATAGAAGATATGGTACGTCTATCATGGTATGGGTATGTTATGGGGAGAATGAAAGGCATGTGACCAAAAGTGTGCTGGGTATGGTAGTGGAGGGATGGACAGGTAGAGGATGGCCGAAGAAAAGATGGATGGATTGCGTGAAAGACGATATGGAGAAGAAGTGTACAGAGATGACGAGTAACAGGAGAGTATGGAAGGAAAAAACATACTGCGCAACCCCAAAATTGGGATAAAGACAAGAAGATGATGATGATGTACAGTACATGAAGAATTAGTGATAAATATTACATTTAACACTAAACATAACTATTGTCTTTTCCTTTCCTAACTTTAAAACACTAAACCAATATGAATTTTGAGTAAGATGTCGTATATACATTATCAGATGTTTACATTTTGAAGATAACAAACTATGAATACAGACATCCCTTTGACACGACGAAGATATTGAAGATGAAGTATTGAGGATTTGATTTGATGAAATTCTATCACGAAATACGAATATGTGCAGCTGATATGAGAGGGAATATTCATGGAATTACTCAAGAAATTTATTTTGAATGACATTTTTATATTACACAGTCCGATGACACGGCGGCTCAAGTATCCGTATTTAGTCTAGTCATTACAGACAATAAAATATTGTATATAGTATTGATTTATTTCTTCATTTGAATTATGTTTTTTTTCTCTCAACCCATACTTGAAATACTTTAATGACTAACACACATAAATGAGAAAGGCTATGGTACTAAGATAATACCAAGTAATATTATTATAGTAATATATTAAAATATTTGTCAGTAAAATAATAAATATTAGTTTATATTAGATGTAACATTGTTTTTAGATCAATAATGTAGATAAAAACATGTTTTTTATAATTTATGAGTTTTGTTAGATTAGCCGTCGTGTTTAATTCTAAGGTTACACACTCGTAGTATGAAACTGAAAACTATGAGCACTTTTGCAAGGAAAGTCGTTTGTAACTTTTGTTTTGATCTTTTTTAATACTCATTTTTAAATGAGAGTTTTGTAAATTAGATTATAAAAGTTTTTTATACCTCACACGTTTTATCAGTTCCGAAGGTGAAGAGTGACTTTTAATAAGGAAAAAGTTTCTAGTTTCTACTTTTTGTACTTGGCCATATTATTGTTGTCACAGCACGTCTCACAAAGCTAACTTAATTAATAAGTTTGTTAAAGTATTTATTAGAGGATCTCACTTCAACAGTAGTATCTTATATTTACGATACAACTAAGTAGTTAACACATGGTTATGAACCAGGCACAGATAATAATTGTCATATCTCAAGAGATTTACGAGGCTGCAAATTATAAACCGATAGTTAAATTGACAGAGTGATGAGGACGGTATCGCAATTCCTAATTCTGTCCGTGTTAATACATTTTTCATTTCATATTTCTATTAATTCTCTTATCGAGTGAGCAGAGATGACGAGATTCAATATCAACATATCAATATAATTAAATCGGTACAATGGTAATAATGATAGCACTCGTTTATTGATGAAATAATTTTGGATATAACGTAAGAAACGTATTCTTATTTTTTATTTAATATATTTTTATATATACTTTGGTATGAAAGATTTCTTCCTTTTGAAATATTACTTTTAATTTAATTCGGTAACTGATATTCAGTGAGATTTAATATGCAAGATGAAATTACACTATCCAGTAATTTTAAAACAAATATTAGTGAAAGTATGATATTTCTAGACCTAATTAATCTTAATTATAAATCAAACAGAGTGGTCAGCTATCATTTAATTGATGCATTAATTGTACAACGTGTTATTGACAAAATACATTGTTCTTAATTAGGACCAATGAAGCCATAATTAAATTGCACAAATTTAATTGAAGACAAATATATATAAAAATCCGCTTCGTTTGAAACAAAAATGATTAATTTTTTATACATTCTTGATTCAGAACTTTAAAAGTTTACAAACAGAAGCTTGTTAACCGCACAGCGAGACACTTTGTAATATAGTTACGTCAGTGCTGGATCCTCAGTAAGAGGAAAGTTCCTTGTCTCATCTCGTGACCAACTGCAGATGAAGGACGAGCCATCTTTAATATAAAATTATACACTTTATTGTTATTGAAGCACGTTCTCTCATAACTTTAGATACAAATAAACTATTAAATGGACTAAATTTATGATACTTTATTTTGTAAGTTCTAACATAGCTACAATACTAATAATAATACGAGTATTCTTTGATGGGTTGATTTAATTATAAAAGCTTCAAAGCGCCTTTCGTTCAAAAGTGCTGAATGTTTAGTTGAACAATAAAAGCAAAGTTTTCAAAACAGATAAATGATACTCTGTTATAACTTATGTTGTAATATCTTAATTTACGTTGCACAGCGCCAGACCCGGTGAGTGAACACTTACAGATGAGGTCAACCTTTGAGCTCTCATTCGGATCAACCTTTACAACATCTAGTTGTTATGTGTCAAGTAAAAAGGACCCGGTGTTAAAACCAAATGCAAAGGTCTGGATGATGAGCGTGTTTATATTTAGATTGTTTAATTTTATTCTTACCTGAAATCATATTGAGATTATATAACCTAAATGGATACCTTCAATTTTACAATAATTCAATATGTATCCATATGCACAAGATATGAACCTGCAACCTCTGAGACACTGTCCCCATTGCTTTGCTAGTTGAGCTACCATGCATTCTTGATTAATTTAGCATTGTATATAATATATATATACATACTTTCTTTTGAAACACTTATTTTTTTTTTATTTTCATATTACTCAAACTACTACTTGGTTAGTATGGGACAGTAAATATACATAATATTTTTTATTCCCTATAATTCTTTTACGTACACGTACCAAGTAGTCCTTGTGATGGTAACATTTAGTTAAGAATAATCCGAACACTTTGAAACCCTCCCATAAATAATAAGAGGCTATCACTAAAGTATATATATATATATATATATATATATATATATATATATATATATATATTCAATAGCACTGTCACATTGTCAGGTAAAAGTTCTTTATCTCTCAATTTGAAATTATTTGAAATGATTTCATTTTACATTCACTGTTCACCGACGCTGTCTATGCCAAGCGCCAATTACGTGTCTGGAGCAAATACCACAAGTGCAGGCTCAGCGCTGTCGACTTTGATCCAATTTACTCTTTAAGTTTTAATCTTATAAATATGTCGCTTGGATGATGAAGTTAAAATGTAAATAATATATCCATAGACCCATATTGTTTCTCAACTAGAAGTTACGTAGCAGCGTTTAAGAGATTCTTTGGTATGTAACCACCTAAACCAAATTGAAGTAATGTGGTGGGTTTATCTCTGCGCTCGTTCGAAAATTGTCAAGAAGGCCTATGGTCAGTAGTCGTACGTGTATATAATATATAATGGTACTTTACTAATACTGGAATTCTTTTTACATTGCTTTTGAGAGAATCTTGTCAATATCACTACATTGTTATATTACTAAATTGCACCAATGATCAGCGGATTCTTATATATTTTCTTAGACACAAACTAAACTAAAAAACTTAAATCCTCGAACTAAAAGACTAATGAAAATATAAGAAAGTATAATTATAGCCTTTATAACTTCTTATACAGGTCACAGCAAAATAAAGCCTAAGACTGCTTTGAATGTATTTTCTCTACTAAATGTGTGTGTAAGGTACGATACAAACAGTGACGTAAGACTACACGTAGTGACGGAGACTGTTTACTTTACGAGTTCATATGAGACAGATTTGTTCAAGGACTTTAATTAATTTCTATGACATTTACTTAGGATATTAATATCTTATCAAATACAAATATTATTAATGAAAAACTGTAATTACATCTTGTTTTTTAACATTTATTGTTAACATTGTTTTATTAATTGATTAATAAAATTCAGCCATGTTGTATAATATGTTATGTATTATAACACACAGCACTCAACTCAAATGCACTAAAACTTTTTAGTTTTTCTCTCTGCATTTCGAGCTCAGTCGGTTCACAACTCACTTAAAGTTACGAGTATTTGACATCGCTGTATTAAAAGAGTTTGAAACTAACTTTGTTTATTGATTTAACATAACTGCGAATAGGAATGCAATGAAAAGTTGCCTGAGAAATAATTTGTATTTTAATTATATATATATATCTTGGCAAAACACTTTTGAACAAGCAGCAGAAGAAAAAAAATGAAAAATTATTCTTTGACAAAGATTTCAAAGACCTCAAATCAGTAACTCTTACTTTATTATAGAATAGTATTACTCATTATTATAGTAAATAATATAGCATTAAAATGTATGAATTACTAATAATAATTAAAAAAAACAATTTTATATTTCGCGTTTAAGTTGGCTTGTTTAAGTTTAAGAAAAACTGTATTTTTTATTTGTTTAAAATTTAATTTTCTTTCGTTTTTCTTCCTTAACATAAAAGACTTCAATATTGTTTCTGTCACAGTATGTTTTATTGATAATCTTATTACAATGAGAAATATTATAGTTATTGATATATAATAATAATTTTCAATTTTATTATATAAGTGAAAATACCTGCTCTGTAAAATACTGTAATTTAACATCGGAAATATTACGTGATATAGTTGTATATAAGATATGATAGTTTGTAAAACATTAATTGGAAGATTTATATATATATATATATATATATATATATATATATATATATATATATGTGCGTGTGGCATGCGTGCGTGCGTGCGTGCGTGTGGCATGCGTGCGTGCGTGCGTGTATGTGTGTGTGTGTGCGTGTGATATACAACAGCTAAGGTATATTGTTGTTAATACTAGTCATATATCAGTGAGAGGAAGACAAATGTTAATCGACCGATGAAACAGACTACGGTCTGTAGTAACTTATGAACGACGTGGCACTACATAATTCTACCATAACCAGTCCCCCCCCACCCCCCATAATTTATAGCGATACTCATATTTTTCTAGCTTGTCTGTGGTAAGATAAAGAGCTTAAAATCTGTTATCTATCTCTTTCCTAATCTCTTACACTCTTTTCTGTTAAAGTTTTTTTTATACTTGTAATCAATTTTAAATATTATTAATTTTTAGTTCCATATGCTGTGATATGAGTAGTTATTTCTAATTGATGATATTATCTAATAAAAAGCAATATTTATAAACATCAATCATTACTAATTATGTTTTACTAATTACCTTAAAAAATTTAAGCCCAGCTTCAGTATTCTACATGGTTTTTAAGGCAAAAACCAATATATATAATAAATCAATAACAGTTTGTTACATATGGAGTGTTTTGTTTCCAGAGCGCAGTACCTTGGGTAACGCACTGATGACTCGACTCCAGCTCCGCATACAGCAAACAAACTTTAAACTATTTATATATAATACATATATGTAACTTATCGTCGAAGTTTATATTGCATTTCTATTAAATGTATTAAACTATAAACATATCTTTTGAGCGAAGCGAGCGTAGCGAGCGGAGCGTTCTACTGGAGACTTTTGTCACGAATAGGTTCGAAAACTACTTGACGGAAAATTATGAAATTTTTCAATCCAAAAAGACACACTTTAGGATTTGATGGTTTAAAAAAAATTGAAAAATGGCATGTCGTTGAGGAATAATCATCAAAAACTGATATCCCATTGAAGTCAATGGGAATCGATGAGTCATTATACTGAGCTCCCTTCGCTCAATATGCAAACGGCACCCGAGATTTCAGTCAAAATTGAGGGTCCGTTGGAGCCCCTAGTCATAGTTTTAGTAATCACAGTAAGTCCTCGTGGTAGTGTTATGAGAACAAGCTGTACTTCGAGCTCTTGTTTATAGCAATTAGACGTTCTTGTTAGGATCTAACAATTTAAATGTTATAGAATACACAAGGTACCTTTATGACTCCTTGATGGATGTAGGAGTTAATTGTAATAAGTTTAAACATGAATTAGTTCCATTGATTCACAAAGATTAACATTTTATATAAGAGTTTTGTGTTACAATTTTAAGTTCATTTTAATATGAATATATTTAGAAATTGTTATAAGAATAACTCGAGAGAGAAAAGTGTTATTTCATTTTTTAAACATGCACTAAATGACTAAACTATTAATTAGGTACTAGTAACTCACTCATTTTTTTAGAAACGGTTTAATTGTCTCCTTAAAAAAAGTTGTATAAGGTCTTTTTACAAACGAAATATAATACCTGGCTTCCTTAAAATTAAAGCAAATATTTTAAGTCTTATGCAGATAACAAATAGAGATCGTAATTAAGATGCACATAGATTAGATTTGATGGATACTAAGTTTTGCCCGCGACACTTGTTATATTACTAAATCTTCGCATGGACACATTCCAACAGAGTAATAATAAATAAATAAGTTACTTGTTCTGTGTATTCTATAAACAAATGCAAAATTCGAAAAGAAGTAGCTGTCTGAGCCGAGGCTGGCTTTAGATATAACAAACATGCGTGTAAACTTTATATGTATATATAAATACTTAATTTATTGTAACCAATAAAAATCCAATTTGAGTGATAAATATTATTTACCATAATAAATATTTTATCAATGTCATAAAAGTAAGTAAGCATTATTATTTGCAGAATAAGAAAATTATTGAATTGACTAAATAACAATAATGTGGATGTAGGGAAATTTTTATGGCAATGTTTTTGACAAACAATATCTCTTACAATTTTATATACTTTTGTTAATAATGTTAATGTATTAGTAAGAAATGAGGTACACAATCTGAATTAAAGGTTATTGACCCACATCAAGTAATCAAGTATTTAAGTTAGTAGATTTGTACTAAAATTTATTATTATTATTCACAAAACAATTTAACCATTCAGTGATTACTTAGAGTTAGTGAAATAGATATCATAATATTTTTATCCAAATCCAATCTGTTGTTCTTGGGTCACATCTTTGAACGCACCTCGTATACTGACAGTGTAATAATGCATTGCTATTTATATTAATTAAAATTTAATAAATTGTTCAGATACTAATTAATCACTTGACGTGTGAAGGAGCCATGAGGCTGGAGGTAATTCTGTGCATTACCGGTAGTGTGTAGGAACAGTGCTATAAACTATACGTCTGGAACCAAATATGCTGACTAGGAGTATTGGTATGATCCATGTGTTTAATGTTTAAGTAAACTATTGCAGTAAGTTTACCAAAGACAGTCAAATTATATGATTGCTATTTAATAAAGAATGCTTTCTTCGGAATGATTTTTTATCAAATTATTTATGATATTATTAGTGTTATGAAATAAGTACGTTTCTGTACTAAAGCTAGACTTTGAAATAAAAAATCTATCATTTGGAGAGGAACCAAATTAAAAAAATAATAATATAGATTTCTGACAGTCTGTAACTTAAATGTTATATTTAAGACTTTATCTTTAATATAAAAACTTAAACCTATAAGTCTTTCAAGATATTGTTACATTAAATCTATCTATAGATATATATCTTTGAATTATACAATTGTATCAAAAACGTAACAAACTTGGTTATAATAAAGAGTTAAGTTCATGTGTGATTTAACAACGCAGAAGGCTTGAGTTACAAATACATTCTTCAGTGTCTACAGTTGAAGTATTGTGTTAAACGGATTACTACTTAGTTGATATCTTAGTATATAATATGTAGGTAAAACTTAAGTATATTTGTAAAACATACAATGTGTTATCAGTTTTGTTTTATTAATAATAATAATAATTTTCTATCATCGCTCACTAAAACCAGGATTTATTATTGAGTTCTATCTTGATTTAACTGAATGAAATCATTGGGAATGAAGGTTGAAAGACTGAAAACTAATTGATATATACAGTTCTTTGAAAATATATTTCTTGTGTAGATTTAGGTATACTTTCATTACAAGGTCGTGTCTCTGACAGATGAAATAATAAAGATATGGTTACAAGTGACGTAAACTGTATGAGTGTAACATTACGAAGACACTGAATAGAAGTACCTACTGACGTAAAATAACAGGATTTATTAATGAAATAAACCAAATGTATAACATAATAAATCATTAACTTTCCTTAGTATGTGAAAATTTTAATTTTATCACTGACATAACCTCGTATTTATTCTAATAGAAGAGAAATTAAAATTTGTCTTTGGACCAAATTAACCAATTTGTGATAATATTGCTTTCCACAAATTTTTTGTTGTTAGCGAATGTAAATTATATTTTCATTTTATGTTAAAAGCTTTAAAAGATTAACTATAGAATGTTGTAGCGATTATTATTAATCATATATATAATACTATTAATAGTAATTATAAATATGCATTTGTCTTAGATATTTATAAAATCGGTAGCAAAGAAGCAATATTAGCATAGGACTTGAGATAAACAACGATGTTGTATTAACACCATGTTCTAATATTAGAAAATCAAAACTAAATCATAAAAACAGGGATAAATATATAAATATAATAATAAATATAATTAATGACTGGATTTATAATAAATTAATTATGAATTCGCGTCTCCCTTCACTTTTATAAAGCTCTATTTAGCATACGTAATGATTGTCTGGAACACACTTTCACATGTTAATTTATTTACGAGCTGTTATATTCTCTACTTCTTTATTTCTATAAAAAATATGGTAATTTAAAGGGTTTTTCATAAATAATAGACTATTTTACAAAGATTAATAATCCGTTTGTAGATAGTTTGATATTTATAAAATACGTTTTCAATATAAGTTTTAATTTCATCAAATATTTACTTTATAGAGTTATATTAGAGAATCAAACTGTCTAGGAGTTGAACTTTACTCTAAAAACTTTCTGTTAAACCTATACTGAGTTATCATTTAAATTTTAAAAATTATACTAAATGATTTAGTTTGTAAGTTGCATAGTTAATACTGATAAATTTTCAACTTAACGCGAAAAGGCAAATATTCTATAAGGTATAGTAAAATAAAAATAAATAAAAGTCAGCTGGCAACAACTACTCTGATACAAGAACAATACACGCTGATAATAATATGATTAATATTAAATATTTAAATTTATCAAAGCCGATGATATGACACGACACGACAGATATATATATATATATATATATACAAATATATTTGTCGGAGAAATATCGTTTTTTCCGTTATTTTCGGACATTAAATCGACTTTGTGATGGTATCGTGCAAATAAAACTCGATGTAGAAATTATGAGAACACTTTCATTCCGTTTCTATAACACCACAATCACTATAATGTAGATTATAGAAATACGAAGCGGAGAGACAGTTTCGTGTGTTGTCCTGTGAGCGTCTGAACACCAATCAGCTTGTTCGGGCGATGCACGACTCCGTCAAGGCGCGTCGGAAGTCAAATAGTCGTTTAGCGCCTTTCCGTTCCTTGAAAGTTGACCGGATGTGACATATTTATTTAATGAAAAGTATAAAGTATTTTTTTTTAATAAAAATAATTCCTATTTTATAAGAAAAACTTATGGAAAGTGTAGAAATGGTTGCAATCTCATCATCATATACTTAAATCTGGATTCGAAAAAATTAAAAATGTAAAATATATATAAATAAGATATACGTATTTTAATTACAATACATTAACAACTAGTGATAAAGATTACATTAACACTGAACATAATTGTCTTTCCTTTTCTAACTTTAAAACTTTAAACCAATATGTATTGAGTAAGATGTCGTATATACATTATCAGATGTTTACATTTTGAAGATAACAAATTATGAATACAGACATCCCTTTGACACGACGAAGATATTGAAGATGAAGTATTGAGAATTTGCTTTGATGAAATTCTATCAGGAAATACTATCATGTGCAGCTGTTATGAGAGAGAATATTCATGAAATTACTCAAGAGATTATTTTGAATTAAGCTTTTATTCATATTAGACAGTCCCATGACATATCGACTCAATTAATATTTAGTCTAGTCACCGCGATACAATAAAAATCTGCATATTTATTGATTAGTCTTTGAGATTCAAGTCAACGAAAAGTAACGCATGACTTATTTAAATATGAAAGAATTGAATTAATACTGATGAGGTAAATAAAAAGGTGCTTTGTTGATTCAGTCGTGTGATATAAAAGTTTTTTTCCTCACATGTTGAGGTTGTCATCTAGTTGCGAAGTCGAAGAATGACTTTTAATAAGGAAAAAGTTTCTAGTTTCCACTTTTTGTTCTTGGCCAATATATTGTTGTCAGAACACGTCTCACAATTCGTTATCTGAACAGACCTTCATTAGTAAGTTTGTTAAAGTATTTATTACAGGATCTCACATCAACAGTAGTATCTGATATCTATGATACATTTTAAGTGATTAATATATCATTGAAAATCAAACAGGGACGGAATATATTTTATATCTCAAGAGCTTTGCGACGCTGCTAATTAAAAACGATAGTTCATTTGGCAGAGTCATGAACACGATACCGCTATTTCAAATTCTGCCCGTGTTGAAGACTTTTTATTTCATATTTCTACTCATTTTCTTAACAAACGGGCAGATGTTACGAGATCCAATATCAACCGATCAAAAATATTTAATTTGGTACAAAGGTGACAATGACTACTCGTTTGTTTGCAGTAACAATTTGAATTTTATCATAACGTAACAGACGGATTATTTTTTTATATATAGTTATATACTTTGATATTCATACCAATATATTTCAATGTATCTTCGTTTTGAAACATAGCTTTCAAATCATTTAGGTAACTGATTTATTTCTGATAAACAGCCTACATTTTTCTATATATCCTTGATTCAGAACTTTAAAAGTGTACAAACAGAAGCTTGTTAACCGCACAGCGAGACACTTTGTAATATAGTTACGTCAGTGCTGGATCCTTAGTAAGAAGAAAGTTCCTGGTCTCATCTCGTGACCAACTGCAGATAAAGGACGAGCCACCTTTAATATAAAGTTATACACTTTATTGTTATTGAAGCAGGTTCTCTCATAACTTTAGATACAATCAAATGAACAATGAAATGGACTGAACTTTGGCGGTCCATTTTGGATGTTTAAAACGGCTTTTTATCTAAAGAAACCCATATTATTTCGCCTGGCCTCAGTATAATTGTCTGAGATACCTACAATAGGTACTAATAATATTGAATCGCAGTAATCTGTAATTTTATTGTAAAGTTTTATTGCTTTAGATCAAATTTATTTTTATATTCTGTTAATATCAGTATTTTAACAACAAAAATGTTAAGAACAGCTTATTACCTTATTTTAAACTAACAATTTAATATTTATATGATACGATGTATGTTTATCTAACTGAAGTGTGACGTAGAGGGGGTACAAAGGTATCCCTTTCTTGTGAACATCAAATTTTATCTCACCTTTTTATGGAGAACCATCTTCTTACTTAAGTTCAATGTTGTTGTTATATTATGTAATAAATTCAATATGTGTAGTATATTACTGTATAACGTAAGTAGTTCTTTGGTACAAATGTAACGAACATGCCATTACGATGGAAAATGTATATGGAAAGTCTCTAAAAACAGAAGAAGGGTTGGAAGAATTAATAATTGAAGAGAACTCCGAGGCAGCTTCATCGGTGTACTGACGACAGCGCAGTATTATGTCTTTACTACTGATTCACGACTCGTGTACGGTCAACATTAATATTCACCACAACTTGTACAACACATATTCTGTAGTCGATTCTTTTTTATTAGATAAAATAATTACGTAACATTTAACATAACCTTATACACTTTTATTATTATTATTTTTTACAATGTTTTAAAAGTATGAAAAAATATACTTGAAAGAAATATATTTACATATATCTTTTATACCGCGAGTTGTAGAATTAATACGGAAAATCTTATCTTCATCACCTTAAAAGATTAGAAATATTGAACAAGAAAAAAGGATTGATATAAAAGTTTTAACGCTGAAAGTCAACTTACATAGAATTTATTCTGACATGGTTTATTAATAATAGTCTACTATGATATTCTCGATAAACTGAGTAACCAAAATAACTTACGTAATAAGCATTATTGAAAACAAAACATTACATCTTCTAATGCACTCTAGACGTGCTTTAATATAGAGATTAGCAGCCTTCGTGATAAGGACACACATGTCGTGTTATCACACTGCACATACTATGTTATATATACTGAGGTACTTAATAAAACATAGTTACTTGTTAGTGTTTATTATATTTGTTAAAATTGTTAATAATTTATTCTTAATCTATATTACTATATATTTGAAGGTTCAGTTTCTATATAATTGATGTTTTTAACATTTTCTAACCAATAATGTGAGTTACTATCGTATATAATTTATATTTGTGTCTGTATTTTCCTCTATAACCCAAAATGGTTTGACCGGCTTGATATTTTATGGCAAGAGAACGCTCCGCAAATCATGCCAATATAATATCTTCCAACCTATACTCATATAACCGTTGTTCTTGCAGAACTGGGCAAAGTCGTCGGAAAAAATAAGTTACATACACCTTGAAGACATAGCTGATATATACGGAAGCAGAGAAGGATATGTCTATGTCTAAAGATTTGTAATGATAATATTATTCTAAGTCAAGTCAAGTAAAAAAAATGGCTATTTTTATAATTTTGATATTTTATGAAATTTTCTTCAAAACTGAGTCAACCTAGAATTCTTTTTAATTTAACCTTGATATTATACTTTATTGATAACTGTATTCTCAGTGATGGATATGTTTTTTCGTTTCAATTTACAATTTAAACACACAAGTGAGGCACGATCAATCTAATCAATATCTTCCTCCACTTGTACACTTGTAGATAAACATGACTATTGATTGATTTGACTTGGGTTGATCTTAAATAAACTGTTTTACAAAGTTTAATAACCCGTCTTTATTACATATATTTTATTTTTATTAAGATTAATAATAAACAATAGTTCTTAATACATTTAATCTTTACTTCATAGACGTATTATTTATTGTATTTGTATTGATGTAGAACTGAAGAGAAGTGACTCTTGATACTTGATCTAAATCTACACTGCGTGTGTGTGTGCATGTGTTCACTTCACTTTAAAAATAATTTAGAGTTTTAGTTTTCAAAATAGTGCATACTTAGTGCTGAAAAGTTTTCAACTTAACGCTGAAAGGAAAATCATATCCCATAATGTATGAATGATTAATGGATTATTTTCTTTAATATTATACCAATATTTATATTTAACAATTTAATAACTCAGAGGATATGTAAGTGTCGTTTGTTATATATATATTTGCTGTTACAGTAAATGAAAAAGGTGAATCTGTCAACTGAACTTTTAAAAGAATTTATAAAAGATAAACAGATAGTATTACATGTAAATAGTAACTTTAAGTGTGATAATTGCATATTATTGAGCGATGCGAGCGGAGCGCTCTATGTAAGACTTTTTGCATCCCATGTCCGGGGTTGGCATGAAAACGGTTTTACCGATCTTAATGAAATTTTGCACATTTATAGCGATGGTTATTGCGATAGATTTTAAAAATAATTGAAAAAAAAACGACAGTCCCATAGACTTCAATGTCAAATAATTTCGCTATATGATATTTCATTATTCTATATTTTTTGCCTGTCGGTTTCAGCTTTGGACACTGAACTGAAGATGGGTTTCTCGCTTCGCTCAATTTCCCGAACTCTACCGAAGTTTTGCGAGCGCCGCAAGTCAAAATCGAGGTGTGGTTCGCGTCCCTAGTCTATAAAATATATCAAAGGAATTCTCTAAAACAATATATAAAAGAAGTTTTAAAATATTTTATAAGCACTTATAAATGCTTTACTGTAAGTAATATAACGTAACTGTGAACATCATATTCCTCGGTAACAGCGAGCGAGCGAGCAGGAGTTGGTGAAGTATGAACCCTGATGATAAGATAATTATCAAAAGCGGTCACAACCTTAACATTACCTAAGTCTTGATATATACGTATATGTTTGAGTATTTTAAACTTTGTTTGTTTCTAGTTTTATAACGCGTTAGGTGACATATTTATTTCATTATTCTTTATTTCATCTTATTAAAATGATAAAGTAACATATTAAAAAAAGGATAATTTTACGAATTATTTATCATATTATTTAAAATATTAAATGATAAAAAACGTCCACCAGAAATCTTAATATGTATAAATCACGTGTCACGTTGTTTGTCCGCGATGGACTCCTAAACTACTTAACCAATTTTAATAAATTTACACACCACGTACAGTTTGACCTAACTTAAAAGATATATAATAATTTTCAACTCAATTCATAGTCGCAATATTATTTTATTTGTTTATTATTTTGCAATTAGCTCCTAACAATTCTAAAAGATGGCGGTATCTGTTGACTGGATTGAATAATTACGAATGATGTATCTACCCTAAAAACTTTGTAATTTACAAAGAGTGTTATAAATTTAAAAAATAATTTTGTTTCTATTTTTGCTTAATATCGACTGTAAGAAAACATTATGATTTTCATGACAGAAGTACTCTGAACGTTACCCCTTAAATAGTTTACTACAATGTAATATATCAAAAACAATAGTCACAGCAACGCGTAACCGGGTCTGCTAGTATATATATACAAATAATAAAATATCGAATAATATTCTACTTCTAGAACGCTCTCTATATTTTTATTTATTTAATTATAATTATCGATACAATGAGGTAATGATAGCAATTCTATAGAGAATTAAAATGTTATGTGCAATAAAGTGACGACTACCCTCAATAGCGAGGGAAGAACAACAATAGATGTCACGTTTTTGCTACCCCATAAACTTCGACTTCAATTTATGGCACCACTCTCTGGGGATACTAAATTCGTGTTATCACACTGCACATACTATGTTATATATACTGAGGTACTTAATAAAACATAGTTACTTGTTAGTGTTTATTATATTTGTTAAAATTGTTAATAATTTATTCTTAATCTATATTACTATATATTTGAAGGTTCAGTTTCTATATAATTGATGTTTTTAACATTTTCTAACCAATAATGTGAGTTACTATCGTATATAATTTATATTTGTGTCTGTATTTTCCTCTATAACCCAAAATGGTTTGACCGGCTTGATATTTTATGGCAAGAGAACGCTCCGCAAATCATGCCAATATAATATCTTCCAACCTATACTCATATAACCGTTGTTCTTGCAGAACTGGGCAAAGTCGTCGGAAAAAATAAGTTACATACACCTTGAAGACATAGCTGATATATACGGAAGCAGAGAAGGATATGTCTATGTCTAAAGATTTGTAATGATAATATTATTCTAAGTCAAGTCAAGTAAAAAAAATGGCTATTTTTATAATTTTGATATTTTATGAAATTTTCTTCAAAACTGAGTCAACCTAGAATTCTTTTTAATTTAACCTTGATATTATACTTTATTGATAACTGTATTCTCAGTGATGGATATGTTTTTTCGTTTCAATTTACAATTTAAACACACAAGTGAGGCACGATCAATCTAATCAATATCTTCCTCCACTTGTACACTTGTAGATAAACATGACTATTGATTGATTTGACTTGGGTTGATCTTAAATAAACTGTTTTACAAAGTTTAATAACCCGTCTTTATTACATATATTTTATTTTTATTAAGATTAATAATAAACAATAGTTCTTAATACATTTAATCTTTACTTCATAGACGTATTATTTATTGTATTTGTATTGATGTAGAACTGAAGAGAAGTGACTCTTGATACTTGATCTAAATCTACACTGCGTGTGTGTGTGCATGTGTTCACTTCACTTTAAAAATAATTTAGAGTTTTAGTTTTCAAAATAGTGCATACTTAGTGCTGAAAAGTTTTCAACTTAACGCTGAAAGGAAAATCATATCCCATAATGTATGAATGATTAATGGATTATTTTCTTTAATATTATACCAATATTTATATTTAACAATTTAATAACTCAGAGGATATGTAAGTGTCGTTTGTTATATATATATTTGCTGTTACAGTAAATGAAAAAGGTGAATCTGTCAACTGAACTTTTAAAAGAATTTATAAAAGATAAACAGATATTATTACATGTAAATAGTAACTTTAAGTGTGATAATTGCATATTATTGAGCGATGCGAGCGGAGCGCTCTATGTAAGACTTTTTGCATCCCATGTCCGGGGTTGGCATGAAAACGGTTTTACCGATCTTAATGAAATTTTGCACATTTATAGCGATGGTTATTGCGATAGATTTTAAAAATAATTGAAAAAAAAACGACAGTCCCATAGACTTCAATGTCAAATAATTTCGCTATATGATATTTCATTATTCTATATTTTTTGCCTGTCGGTTTCAGCTTTGGACACTGAACTGAAGATGGGTTTCTCGCTTCGCTCAATTTCTCGAACTCTACCGAAGTTTTGCGAGCGCCGCAAGTCAAAATCGAGGTGTGGTTCGCGTCCCTAGTCTATAAAATATATCAAAGGAATTCTCTAAAACAATATATAAAAGAAGTTTTAAAATATTTTATAAGCACTTATAAATGCTTTACTGTGAGTAATATAACGTAACTGTGAACATCATATTCCTCGGTAACAGCGAGCGAGCGAGCAGGAGTTGGTGAAGTATGAACCCTGATGATAAGATAATTATCAAAAGCGGTCACAACCTTAACATTACCTAAGTCTTGATATATACGTATATGTTTGAGTATTTTAAACTTTGTTTGTTTCTAGTTTTATAACGCGTTAGGTGACATATTTATTTCATTATTCTTTATTTCATCTTATTAAAATGATAAAGTAACATATTAAAAAAAGGATAATTTTACGATTTATTTATCATATTATTTAAAATATTAAATGATAAAAAAGATCCACCAGAAATCTTAATATGTATAAATCACGTGTCACGTTGTTTGTCCGCGATGGACTCCTAAACTACTTAACCAATTTTAATAAATTTACACACCACGTACAGTTTGACCTAACTTAAAAGATATATAATAATTTTCAACTCAATTCATAGTCGCAATATTATTTTATTTGTTTATTATTTTGCAATTAGCTCCTAACAATTCTAAAAGATGGCGGTATCTGTTGACTGGATTGAATAATTACGAATGATGTATCTACCCTAAAAACTTTGTAATTTACAAAGAGTGTTATAAATTTAAAAAATAATTTTGTTTCTATTTTTGCTTAATATCGACTGTAAGAAAACATTATGATTTTCATGACAGAAGTACTCTGAACGTTACCCCTTAAATAGTTTACTACAATGTAATATATCAAAAACAATAGTCACAGCAACGCGTAACCGGGTCTGCTAGTATATATATACAAATAATAAAATATCGAATAATATTCTACTTCTAGAACGCTCTCTATATTTTTATTTATTTAATTATAATTATCGATACAATGAGGTAATGATAGCAATTCTATAGAGAATTAAAATGTTATGTGCAATAAAGTGACGACTACCCTCAATAGCGAGGGAAGAACAACAATAGATGTCACGTTTTTGCTACCCCATAAACTTCGACTTCAATTTATGGCACCACTCTCTGGGGATACTAAATTCATAGAAAAACACCCAGATATATGATTTTATATTGATATTGATATCAGTTTTTATTTGGGTGAAATGTTTTGTGACAATTGGAGTTATACGAACAATATGAATGTCTACATAATAGTTATAAGCTTACAAAAATATTTTTTTTATCAAATTCTCAATCCATTTACATGAATATAATACATTTAAAACTTGCGATATCGGGTTACATTTGAAAAGCAACCACTGAATAGTAACGTTGAAAATAACAGTAAATATACCAGTCCAATTAAAATATGATTTCGATAAATCAAACCATACAAAAAGTATAACATATAACAAATTCGAACTCTTTGACTGTTCGTGTTCTTAAATTATTAAAATCCACTTAAGTGTTAAAAATATCATTTAATTTCATATAAAGCTTTAGTGAATTTAATTCAAAAAGTGTTTTTGGGTCGCCGATATATCGTTCATTTTGTTGTCGATTCGCAGAAGGTTTTTTGAATGTATGAATCTTTTTGTTTTCAAGTTTTATTGAGTCAGACAGAGCGTTCTCATTTTTATTACAAAAATTTGTGAATCGAGCAATTTACCGGATTATATCATATAATGTAAATCGTGGATGAAAGAATGATTTATTTGTTACAGATCAGATAGGTTACTTTCATTTTAATGCAAGGGCAATTTAACATTTTGACTCAAATAATATAAGTAGAAAAATATATTTTGGTCTAATAGTGTTAATCATAATACATCTTAATGTTACTTGAAATAACCTGAAATGATTCTTTTTAAATTCATTAATTAAAAACCAGCAATTTGTACTTTACTTTTTATAAATATATTTCAACTTAATCATAATTATATCAAAATTTATCTTCTTCTTCTTGTCCTTATCCCATTTTGTGGTCGACACAGTATGTTTTTTCCTTCCATACTCTCCTACAGGATCTCTGTACCCATTCCCTTATTCTCCATATCGTTTTTCACGCAATCCATCCATCTTTTCATCCCTCCTACCTACCCCTACCTGTTCATCCCTCCACTTCTACACCTGACACTCTTTTGTTTAAATGCTTTTCATCTCTCCTCATAACATGCCCTTACCATGACAGACAGTTACCACTAATTTTTTCTGTGACTGGTGCTACTCCCAAGCTTTCCTAATATACTCATTTCTTATCCTATCCTTTCTTGTCACCCCACACTTCCATTTAACATTCGCTTCTCCGTTACATTTAAACGCTTTTCATCCATCGTCTTCATCGTCCAGCACACAGATCCATAAATAATGACAGGTATTATGATGATTTTATAAATTTTCCCCTTTAGTTTAAGGGCAATTCGGCCATCACAAATTGTCCCAGTGACTTGTCGCCATTTAATCCAATCTGTGTTGATTCTGTGCTTTACGTCTCAGTCAATATTGGCATCGCTTTGTATGAAGGTACCATGGTAGCGAAAGTCAGACCAGACTGGTAACGGTACACCATCCAACAAAATAGGAACAAAACTGGAGACACCGCTGAAATCTCAGAACATGTACTCTTTTGGTTCTACTTATTTTCATTTTAATACTCTCCAGCTTTTTCTGCCATTTTCCCAGTCTCCTCTGCACCTCAAGTCCGTCCTCACCAACAAAAACAATGTCATCAGCGAACAGCATGCACCAAGGTTCCTTTTCCTGTATGTTAATGTCAGAGCACCCATTATCAGCAAAAAGAGATAAGGATCCAGAGCCAATCCCTCGTGCAAAACCACTTTCCACATTGAACTCGTCGGTGTTTCCAGCGGCCGACCAGACGTGTATACTAGATCGACTGTACATTGCACGAACCAACTGCACATACTTCTCAGGGTCGTATGCCTTTTCGAGATCAACGAACACCATATGAAAGTTCCTGTGTGTTCGTCTGAACTTCTCACACAGCTGACGAAGAGCGAATATAGCATCTGCCCCGACCAGGCATAAAACCGAACTGGTTTTTAGAGATATTACTCTCGTATCGCATCCTTTTCTCTATCACTTCTATCTTCTCCCACACTTTCATAGTATGTGACATGAATTTTATTCCGCGATAACGCGATAAGTTCGTTCTCGAGTAGCAATGTCAGTCAGCTATAAACAGATGATGCCACTATCGTTTCTTAATAAGGATCAAGCAGCGACTTCATTATAAAAGTACTAAATATCAATAAATCAGTGAATCTTAGAAGCAAGGAATTAAGCAAACTTATCAAAACGTTAAGTAAATAGATGAGTAACTTTTTATTGACAACAATAAGACCATTAGAAAAGCAAGGTGCTAGATTTATCTACAATTCAAGCTACAGGCGTTATTCTGGATTGCAGAGGTACTAATTAGTCTCAGGGTATAGAAATAATAAAAATTACAGATGCTTTATTATCGTCGTAAAGGCACAGCTATATTTGTAGAAGGGTAGCGTCAGCTTCGGAACGAAGAATCCTTTTTTATCTTCCCCTGTGACGTAGGTTTGATCGTATAAAATTATCTCTCCATCTTCTATTGACGTCAACAGTGTTACCTTGATTATGTTTATGTTTTCCACTTTGTCTCATGTTATTATATACGTAATAACGTTAACCGAAAATGCTGAGTTTGTAAGATTATATATTTGGTTTGTATCCAAGAGCCAACACATCCTTATATGTAGAACGTGCAATACCAAGCGATGCATGTTCTCGCTTTACAGCAAGCTAGTTTAATTTCGCAAATTTACAGAACAAATATGGCGGTGCTTACGTGTACCTTGGATTTCTGAAATAATATAGATTATATTATAGAGGCTACAAAGACTATCTTGTTTATTTTCTAAATCCACGGATTAAAAATGTATCATATATATATTGGATGTTTTATATATATTTGTAAATATTATTAAAAATATATAAGACTTCTATTGATATTTCATTGTATAATAAAATGAGCTACCTGCGGACACAATATTTGTTCAGTCCCTCACTAGTCATTCAAAAAGTAATTGAATGAAGTAATTGTTTATGTATTGTTTTCTTTCAATTTGAATCTATCACAGACATGTCAAATACACGATTGTATTCAGCATATGAATGATGATTATTTGGTGTTTTCATGAATGCTTGAAAACATTAATTATACCTCGCGGTAATTGAATTTTCATATATTGATGGATGACTTTTTTAATAAAGCATGTCTCGTTAATTATTCGATGAATTCAATAGCAATTAACATTGTATTTTGTTATTACTAATTAGGATATAATTGTTCTTATTTTATTATTGTTTTTTCTTACGTTGAGAGATCCGTCCCCAAATACGTAAACTGTTAAGAGACGTCCATTTCTGTATCTGTTATCAAGAATATAACATACTTAAATATTAATCATAAAGTAGTTATACAGAACAGTTATTGTGATCTTTATATTTATGTCATAATAATCGTTTATATTAAAAAATAAGTCTAAATAAAATAAAAATATATAAATTGTTAAATATTTAATGTTATTTACCTTAACTTTTAATAAAAATAACTTTATACATGAAAAGCATAGCTTCGGTTTACATTTAATACTTGAAGAGATAAAAACTTTGTCTTTATTCGTTAAACTTTCAACCGAGGTGCTAAATATCATTTTTCAAGTTTCAAGCAAGCTTCAGCTTTAACAAAAACAAATAATGTTGAAGATACTTAAAGACATAATATACGTCTATGTATGTCTAGATATATATAAAAAATAGTATTAGCTTAATAAAAATACAAACATGGGCAACATAAAAGCAAAATCATATAGTATTGACTGATATAACTATGAAGCAACTAAACCTGAGAAACTCAATCCAATGAAATGCTATTTTGACTGTTATTAGAGTTGGAACTTTTCCAACACACACTAACTAGTCACTAACTTTTAAATCTGATTCTGGAAGTGATGTTAGTATTATTTTGGTCAAACGAAGTTTTTAAATTCTTAATTTTATTTCTTTTAAATCTATTTATAAATGTAACATGTCTATTGTCATAAGCACACTACACTAAAAAGCAACACGAAGTAGACTCAAACTTGCTACCTCTAAAAGTATCAAATATTACGCCTTAATGAATTGTAGTATTTTCAATCAATAATATTAGTCTACTGTTTTGGTGTTTAATATTATTTGCTTTTTAGTATTATATGGACACTTGTCAGTATTAACTATGCAATACTTTACTAACTAAAGTATTGAGTATCATTTTTAAAGTTAAATGACACATGAATAAATAAAAGTTAGTACTGACTTATCATCAAGTTATATTCAATTCATATTGATTTAAAATCAAAGAGTATTTTATATATGTATGATAAGATGTTCCTAATACAATTCAAGCCTAGTTGAAAACCATGTTTCAGTGTATAATAAAGCTTAGGTTACAAATAAAAGTATGTGTAATACGAACTTTATAATTTCACAATTTTTGTAATGTGGAAAGAATATTTTAATCACAGAAAAAGGAATTTGGTATAAGACTTTGCAGTGTCAGCCTTCTCGTGGTCCCTGGTTCAGTATAATTAATATGAATAGATATTTAACAAAAATGGCGCACAGACTGCGTTCTGGACACATCCCATTAAACATTTATTTATTTTTAATGTAGAAATCTGTCTCTCCTAACAGTGGAATGTGAGGGAAGGTGGAGGACGTTTATCATTTATTATTTGAATGTAATCACAATCTAACATTAAGGAAGAAAATAGTTAATGATCTTGGATTATATCGTTTAGATGTTGGTATGTTTCATGGCGTCTTATCGTCACTTACCTCAGTAGAGGAATAGATAGTTTATAAATTTGTTTTTAATAGTATAATTTGTATGCAAATACTAGAGTAAGATACGATAGGGTTGGCATGATTTAATGATCAAAAGCACTTAAATAAAGAAAAAAAAACCTCATAAAAGATTGAGTTATTAATGAATGACTGTCTTTAATAGAATAACCGTCTTTTTAATAGAAATTAAAATATGAAGTTTATGACTCTTCATAAATAAATTAATATGTAAAAGGGTGATCCGGACAAAATGTCATTACGTATGCTGAATTGAGTCTTATAAAAGTTAAGGAACCGAGAGTTCTTCAATTATTTACGAATATTCATTAATTTATAATAAATTTATTAAAAGGTATATTTATAAACCACTTCTTAAGTGTAAACGTGTTTCAAATATCAATTAATATTTTTAAAAGTACACAGAAATTTTATTATTTTGTTCATGTCTTGAAGTTATATTGAGCACGAAGTATAAATACTGTTAGTCATAACTGTGTAGAATAGCTTAATGTCAAATAAGTAAGAATTTATATGAATAAGTAGATCAGTTTCAAAATAGGCAGCAGTGGCGCCACCTACAGTAATTTATTTGTTATTAATCTTAATTATTTTAAGAAGTAAAGTCGAAATATATTTAACATGATATTAAATCTTTTATTAATTATTGGCAATTCTTAAAACATATAACTGGCGCCATCTGTATGTTGGTTATGATGTTGTAACTTATCCTTACTTAATGATGTAGCGTTGATTATTGTAAATAATTTGTAAGTGCTGTTCACGGATCATTCTGTTACAAGTTGTTAGACATTAAACATTGTGCAAGTACTGAGTATTATTTAAAACAAATCCTAACTAAACTTTATTATAGAAATATGTGATTTTTTTTTTCAGAAATGGATTATAACATATTATTACAGTATTTATGATTATTCTTTTCACAGCGGCAGAGCCTGGAAGTTTTTCCGTTTCATTCATACTTCATGCCTACATAATCCTCAAGAACGGCTGAACAAGAACACTTCTACACTTACGAATATTTGCAGATGCCACTGGGTGACGGTTGCCACTTACCTTATGCTGGATCGTCTACTCTATTTCCTCTTTTGAGTATGAAAAAAGGATGGAAACTGTTAAAACAGAAGAACAACAAAAATAATCAACTTTAAATAACATATCGTCTGTTCTGCTATGATACAATATCCCTGCCCATTTTTTGTCAATTATTTTCGGGAACTGCCTAGATTTTATTATGTCAAAAACTTCTACACAACTATCAGACTGAAAGCACCTAAATATTGAAATATCATTTAACCTTTCAAATAGAAAAACACAATAGTGGACAATGTGACAATGGCCGCAAAATTCGTCTTTCGTTACTTAGTAAATAGAAAAAATTAATAAGCTTTTTAATACAGTCATAATATGAAAATTTTCAAAAAAACATTTTTGGGCTACGGTATGACTGTTGCTACTTGTAGGAAATATGACAAGGGCAAGATTATTTTTAAAAAGCTATAATTTGAAAGTATACACTGTAGTTAGACAGTTGAGACGATTTGCTTTGCAAATGTTCAATCTTATCTGTATTATATATATACTGCACTACTAAACTAAACGAAATATTGATTTTTGTATTTACAAAAAAAAATTAAAAAAGTTTTTATCTATACCTTTCAAACGATGTATCTTAATGGTGTATAATAAAATATATTACATTTACATTACACTATAATATTCATACGAGTAACTCACAAGTGACAAGTAAAACTGGGTAAATGTGGACTATATTTATAGGCTTCCAGTCAGTGACCCGAACTTCACCTTTCATTGACATTAAATAAATGACATATTGTATCAATATAGGGCTATCAATATATATAGGACGCTTTACTTGTTTGAATAAATCTTTACAAAGTCATACATCAGACACTAGCCTTTACAAACATAGTTTTATATTTGCAACGGTCACAAAGTATCCCGTTACTTTTACCTTTGTGACTGTTTTTATTATTTCTTTATTATACACCCTGAGACTAATTAGTACCTCTGCAATCCAGAATAACGTCTGAGTCTGGAAGAAAAAAAAATTGCACCGGCTTTTCTTCTTGGTCTTAAGATTCTTATTAAAAAGTTGCTAGTATTGATAAATTAATTGTTTTTAACTTATCCTTTCAAAAAAATTCATTCATTATTAAATATTTAAAGTTTTTTTTAAATCTGGCTTAATTAATATTATAAGCCGTACAATAAATTATTTTACTACGAATACGGTTACGAACAAGGCAATACACAAAGTTAAAAACATGTTCTTAAAAATCATTATCACAAATGACCTTGCTGCTTTATTGCCGTTGCAAATACACAGCTACATTTGTAGAAGGGTAGCGTCAGCTTTAGAACGGCATATCCAGTTATAGCTTCCCCTGTGACGTAGGTTTGATAGTATTAAATTATCTCGCCATCTTCTATTGACGTCAACAGTGTTACCTTGATTATGTTTATGTTTTCTACTTTATCTCATGTTATTATATACGTAATAACGTTAACCGAAAACGCTGAGTTTGAAAGATTATATATTTGGTTTGTATCCAAGAGCCAACATATCCTTATATGTAAAACGTGCAATACCCAGCGATGCATGTTCTCGCTTTACAGCAAGTGAGTTTAATTTTGCAAATTTGCAGAGCAAATATGGCTGGGTATTTTGAATTTCTGAAATAATTTTGGTTATGTTTTATACAGTCTATTTTCTAGGTCCAAGGGGTGAAAATATAAAGACCTCTATGAATAAAGAATATCGAATATCATGAAAATGTTCGATACTGATATAAATATTGTAAGTAGTGTTGAAAATATATAAGACTTCTTTTCCTATTTCATTGTACAATGAAACGACCTTATATTTATTACCTGCATACACAATACTTCTTCAGTCCCCTCACTAATTAATGAAAAAGAATAAGTTGAATGAAATAATTGTATATGCATTGTTTTCTTTCAATTTGACTCTGCCACCATTTATATATATGTAACTATTAATATGTTTCCATAAGAAGATGTTCCGAAAAAGCGATTATGCATATATTTTCAGTATATTTTCAATAATGATCGATCGTTCGATCGTTCGATCGTTTTTTTTTTTTTGTAATTTAATTTAATTATTTTTCCTAAGGAGGGTTGGCGTCAGGCAGGCCGGCCGGCCGTAAAACAAAGCCAAATTTTTAAAGCAGTATGGTAATACCGGTGCCACGCGAGAAGCTAGCCCGGGAACAAAGGGATGTAAAACTGAGATTTGGAAGTTGGAATGTTGGTACGATGACTGGAAGAGGAAGAGAAATTGCGGATGTGTTGAAAAGAAGAGGAATAAATGTAGCATGTTTACAGGAAACGAAATGGAAGGGATCAAAAGCGAGAGAGATCGGTGAGGGATACAAGTTTTATTATTGCGGGAATGATGGAAATAGGAATGGTGTTGGAATTATGCTTGATGAGAAATTAAAAGAGTGTGTGACGGGGGTGAACAGGGTGAGTGATAGAATCATTGCTGTAAAAATTATTTTTGACGGTTTAATCATTAATGTATTAAGTGTGTATGCTCCTCAAACCGGATGTGATGATAGGATGAAAGAGAAGTTTTGGGACGATTTTGATTCTGTGATGATGGATATTCCGGACAATGAACAGATATATGTAGGGGGTTATTTTAATGGGTATGTGGGACGTATGAATGATGGTTATGAAAGAGTACATGGTGATCGGGGTTTCGGTCACCGTAACGACGAGGGTGAGGCCTTGCTGGAGGCCGCGCTAGCCTTCGATTTGGCTATATCCAACACTTGGTTCAAAAAGAGGGAAGAACACCTAATTACATACAAAAGTGGCTGCCATAAGACGCAGATTGATTATTTCTTAATAAGAAGAAATAAAATCAATTGCGTCAAAAACTGCAAGGTACTGCCGGGCGAAAGTGTAGTCACACAGTACAGCTCCTCATCATGGAAATTAAACATGTAGAGCGTACAAATATGTCCAAGAAACGACCCCCACCTAAAATAAAATGGTATTTGTTAGAGAAAGAAGAATGTGCGAGTAAATTTAAAAAAAAGAGTGACAGATAAAATTATAAATATGAGTAGTATAGAAGAAAAATCCTTGAACGATAGTTGGAACGAAATAGCGGGATGCATAAAAACTGTGGCAAAGGATGTAATGTGTTAGGTGAAACGAAAGGAAAAGGTGTGATAAATAAGGCAACGTGGTGGAGGAATGGAGATGTGCAAAACATTCTGAAAGAGAAGAAAGATACGTTTAAGCAATGGCAGAAAGTACCGGATAATGATAATGAAAGTATGAAAGAGGAGATGAAAATGTTATATAAAAGATGTTAGAAGAGAGCGAAAGTAGCTGTAGCCATTGCTAGAGCTGAAGTGCAAGAGGAGTGATATAGGTCGCTAGAGTTTCCTGCAGGTCAAAAGGAACTCTACCGCATAACAAAGCGTAGGGAGAAGAATGCTAGAGATGTCATACATGTAAAATGCATAAAAGATGATACTGGAAGGGTGTTGATGAGAGATGAGGATATAAAAAGAGATGGAAGGTATATTTTGAAATATTAATGAATGAAGAAAATGATTGGAGTGGAGCTGTGAAAAACCAGCCGGTAAATAAAGGATTAGTGAAAGAAGTGACCGATGATGAAGTGAAAGCGGCTGTGCAAAGTATGAAGAATGGAAAAGCTGTAGGGCCGGATGCGATACCAGTGGAAGTATGGAAGGTTTTAAATGAATATGGGTATAAGTGGCTGGCTTTATTTTTCAATAAGTTGTTGCATGAAGAAATGATCCCTGATGAATGGTGCAATAGTGACCTAGTGCCCATTTATAAAAATAACGGTGACATACAAGACTGCAACAGTTATCGGGGTATAAAGCTCATGTCACATACTATGAAAGTGTGGGAGAAAGTGATAGAGAAAAGAATGCGAGACGAGAGTGATGTTTCGGAGAACCAGTTCGGTTTTATGCCTGGTCGGGGTACGACGGATGCTGTATTCGCTCTTCGTCAGTTGAGTGAGAAATACAGACGAGCCCATAAGAACCTACACATAGTGTTCGTTGATTTCGAGAAGGCATACGACCGGGTTCCCCGTAATCTGATATGGTGGGCTTTGAAAAAGAAGGGTATACCTGGAAAGTATGTGGAGTTGGTTCGTGCAATGTACAGTCGATCTAGTACACAAGTCCGGTCGGCCGCTGGAAACACCGACAAGTTCAATGTGGCAGTAGGTCTGCATCAAGGATCGGCTCTGAGTCCCTACCTCTTCTTGTTGATAATGGATGCTCTGACATTGGACATACAGGAAGAGGCACCCTGGTGCATGCAATTTGCTGATGATATTGTTCTTGTCGGCGAGGATTGAATTGAGATGCAGAGTAGACTGGTAATCCGTGTAACCGGTAAACCGGTAAAATGTCAACAAAAGCTGGAGAGTGTCGGCCTGAAAGTAAGCAGAACAAAAACAGAGCACATGTTCTGCGATTTCGGCGGTGTCTCCGGTTTTGTTCCTATTTAGTTTGACGGAGTACCGTTACCAGTCTGCTCCGAGTTTCGCTATCTTGGTTCTCTGATTCAAAGCGATGGCAATATTGACCGTGACGTAAAGCACAGAATCAACACGGGATGGATGAAATGGCGACAAGTCACTGGGACGACATGTGATGCCCGAATTCCCCTTAAACTAAAGGGGAGGATTTATAAAAACATCATTAGACCTGTCGTTATGTATGGATCTGAGTGCTGGGCGATGAAGGTGATGGATGAAAAGCGTTTGCATGTAACGGAGATGCGAATGTTAAGATGGATGGATGTGTGGGGTGACAAGAAGGGATAGAATAAAAAATGAGTATATTAGAGGAAGCTTAGGAGTAGCGCCAGTGACAGAAAAAATTTGAGGTAGCCGTCTGTCATGGTATGGGCATGTTATGAGGAGGGATGAAAGGCACGTGACCAAAAGAGTGCTAGGTATGGTAGTGGAGGGATGCACAGGTAGAGGACGGCCGAAGAAAAGATGGATAGATTGCGTGAAAGACGATATGGAGAAGAAGGGAGTGTGCACAGAGATGACGAGTAACAGGAGAGTATGGAAGGAAAAAACATACTGTGCCGACCCCAAAATGGGATAAGGGCAGGAAGATGATGATGATTTCAATAATGATCGAATTTTGACCCTTGCTAAAACCGGCAATTACAAATATTTCTTCATAAATCTGCGTGCATACGGAAGGCTATCTTTCGAAATAGACCGGAAAGAGATTTGACAGTTGTCATTCTAGCGGAATGTCAGACAGTTGGCAGTGAGGCGGCCATATTTCTTTTTAGAAGAGGCAACCGCCAGCACACCACGCTCACAACGAATCGGTAGTTACCGACGCAATCCTTAACCATTATTGTTCTGATTTATGTTTACTTGATTATTAGTGCTTTTAGAAAGTCAATCCAGTTTTTATTTTGTGAATCGAGAATTGGTAGGTGTAATTAAGTAATAATTTCAGGATGTTTTATTGAATACTACATATGTGTAATATCGAGTATTCTGATATATCGTCTGCTTTGTTTTGATTAGAAATTCCTCGTCAATGTCTAGCAAGTAATTGCTGGAACGTGTATATTTTATACTGTCAAAACAATTTACACATAGCCCGCTGAAAGCATTAAGTAGTTTGAATTAAAACATCATATAACCTTACAAATAGAAAAATAAAGCAGTTGACGAGGTTGTGACAATACTGCCTGCAGTTTTTGTCCTGTGTTCAAAAACTCGTCTTTCGTTTAATATCAACAAAACAAAATCTTTTATTAATGAATACGTTATAAATATGGCTGTCAAAAATTAATCTCATTATATTTTTTAATATTTATAAAGAGTTAACATAAGAAATAAGAACGTATCATATAGAAAATTTAGACACTTAATAAAAATACAATTGAATTAACATTAATTAGTCTTTTGTTTATAAATGAATAGTGTATTTGATTACTTATTTCTAGTAGATATTACCAATTAGATAACCCTAAGAAATGAAAACACAGTTAATTTTATTTTCCTATTTTGATACATGTATCAGAGGACTGGATGTAGAGTAGAATGATTGACAAATTATTTATTCCGATTCATCGCTTCTGCAAATTAGTTTCACATACTTTTTTTTATTTAAGTTAAATATTACGATTAAAAGTATATGTAAGAATATCATATTTCGAAGTATATTCATATTTTTATAGAATAAAGTAATAATTTGGTTGAAGTTACAATTTATCAAGTACATTTCAAGTAATTCGTTAATCTGTTTATCAATTTAATAATGTGTGTGATGTACGTGTGTGTACTTATCAATGATATTATCAGTATTTGTAGATTGTGTGTTGATAGTAATTATTGCAATCTTTATACTCGTATACTAAAAAGGGATTTACATATTCCAAACCTTACTTCAGCTTTAAGCTGATAATTAAACTCGAAATAGAAATTTATCTGAAATTTCGTATGAAACACTTTCTATACTTTATAATAATGTCATGATAGAAGTGTAACATTATATTACTGTCTTTAAGTATATGTATATTATAATAATTTCATCATTGTCTACTTACAAATAAACGAATGCGAATAATCGTTTTATCGGAAAGGTGACATCTGTTTTTCATCTTTCGATTAAAGTCTCGGCCGTGTTGATAAAATAAACTAAACATGTTTATAGGCAAATAGAAACATAAATTTCAGTTTTCAGTGTTATCTTTTCAATATTATTATATTTTGCATAATTTGAGACATTGGTCAGTATTTGTAAAAGAAACTTAAAATATGTTCCGATAAAAACTATTTTTAAACATCTTTTTATTATTAATTAACAACAAAATAACACTAAATAACCAGATTTAATTACGAGCACTGTATGTGCAGTATGATAACACCTCCGGTGTGCGGATCCTTCACACGAAGTCTGATAACTTATGTATTAAACCACGTTTAGAGTGCATCAGAAGATATAGTTAATACATTGCTTTCAGTAATGCTTGTTAGGAAAATTATTTAGGAAATTTAGTTTTTAGAAAAATCTACAAATATTAACAGAAGAACACGTTCAATAATAGCTTATAATAACTGATAAAACATTGTATAGTTTCAATTTGTACTTCTAAAATAGGAGACAGGCTCGAAGTCTTCTATTTTGCAATATTTAAGATTTACACAAACTTATCACAATAAACTCACTATTCACAATAAATTCATAACATTTAGAATGTATATTATATTAAAATGTTAGAGATAATAAAATAGTCGTAGTTTAATCATTCATTCATTCATTCATTTAGACTTCTAAAATAAATGACAACTTGACTTATAATTACTAAAAACAATATTTTGAGGCAATTTTATTTATGTTATTAAAATAATTTGCTTTAATGGTCTATATTAAAACCAATAACATTTTATACAATATAATATTCATAAAGGTCACAAGAGACAAGTAAAGATAGGTAAATGTGTATTATATTTATAGGCTTCTAGTCTGTGACCCGAACTACACCTTACATAGAGATTAAATGAATGTGCATTATATCGATACAGGGCTATAAATATAAAGGAGGCTTTACTTCACTTGGTTGAAAATATCTTTTCAGTCACTTAATAATAGTATATAAGGTCGTACCTACTAAATATATCCGTAATGTCACTGAGTACTATTATTATAATTCATTGTAAAAAATACAAGCATAGAATATAGACAGAAGGAATATTGTGATAAGTGTGATTTAATATTAATATAATCCCCACTAGCCTATACTATGACCGACAATGCTTTGATATATAAAATACTCTCTGTACGAATTTATATCAAATCTACCGTAGCTTGCTGTGGTCGTGTCAAAAATAAATTTAAGAGTAGCTCTCAGAACTCTCAATGTAAGGATTAGTATATGACTTGTATTACCTCCGTCATACTATGTAAGTATATTATTAAATGTAAAATTGTTATATACTGCACGTTATACTAGAATGAATATATTTTTAATAAAATGTATATTATTTCATAACAGCTTTGAAATTTTAAGCAAATAACAACAGTTTTGTCATTAGCTAAATGTCAAAGGAGATTTTACTGAACCATATATTAAAAGTAAGACCGTTTGTGTAATCATCTCATTAGCAGGACCTTTCAGTAACGGATGGTTGAGAAAGTAAAACAAAATGGTAAATAACGCTTCAGTAATCTGCAGTTATAGAGAATACGTAATTAAAATATAAATACGGATCCTGTAAGGTGATTGTTTACAAATTTGAAACAACACAACACTGTTAAAGGTGATACAATTCATAAAACTTATAGATATTTATTTGAAAATACGATCGAGTATTACATAATCACTATGCACAACGTGTACACACACACACACACACACAATATTAAATTACACACACATACATGAATTTTATCTCAATATTAACAATAAATCAAGAAAGGAATTAAGGAAATTCATCAAAACATTAAGTAAATAGACAAGCAACTCTTTAATAATAAGAATAAGAATAGGTACTACATTTGTGACTGGATGCTTTGTGGCCGTCGCAAATAGGAAGCTATATTTGTAGAAGGTAGTGTCAGCTTCGGAACGAAGAATCTTTTTTTGTCTTCCCCTGTGACAAGTTTGATCGTATATATATCTCCATATTCTATTGACGTCAACAGTGTTGAATTGATTAGGTTTATGTTTTGGACATTGTCTGATGTTATTATGTACGTTATGGGTTAAGCGTTTTCATTATTAAACGCTTATTTTCATGGTTGTATCCATAAGCAGACACATCCTTAAATGTAAAACGTTCAATTCCAAGCGATGCATGTTACGATATTACAGCAAGCGAATTTAGATTCCCAAATTTTCTGAGCAAATGCGGCAGTGCTCATGTGTATCTTGAATTTCTAGAATTTAGTAATATTTCTAGAAAGACTTGATTATTTTCTAGGTCTACGGAACGAAAATATAACATACAATGATAGAAATGTTGATAAAAATGTGGAGGACTTTTTTTCTGTTTCAATTTATTACTGACAATGTCTCTCACTAATCATTCGAAAATTTTAAAAAATATAAAATAATTGTTTATACATTGTTTTCTTTCAATTGAACTCTGCCACAGACATTTCAATACACGATACGAGTGATGATTATTTGTTACTTTGATGACATCATGAATGCTTGAAAACATAAATTATACCTCGTCGTAATTGATCTTTCATATATTGATGAATGACTTTTTTAATAAAGCATATTTCGTTAATTATTCGTTGGATTCAATAGCAACTAACATTGGTTTTGTTTTACCTAATTAAGATAAACGTTCAGACAAGGTCGAATACATAAGGTATTTTAATATGAATTAATTATACGACTACATACTTTTAGAAGTATATTTAGAAAAAGAATCACATGGATTTTAATAAATATCTTATTACATCCATATATATATAAGTATAAAGAAAGGTTAATTTATGAATCTAAATCATCATTGTTGTGTTGTTACATTATTGCATGAGCAAAAAAATAAGGTAGCATTCCATAAATACGATATAACAAGCCTCTTTTAATAAAATAAATAAAAACCACAGAGTAGATGTTATACCAGAACGAACATTGAAACCTCAAAGTTGTTACACATACGAATGTAACACGTGTATAATGCGCAACCCTAGCACGCAGCTCTGTGGCTACACACCCTGTGGTTTCAATGGAAACAAAGCTTAATTGTGTTGCGATTCTCTGTTAAGAGTTAGGTTAAACAAACACTGTAATTTACCGCTTCTAACATTAAACTGAACTTATTTCAAAAGATTATTGTTAGCACCGATTGTTACATGAAATAGTTATATGTCATATAATATTTAACATATGCATTGACGTTAAGTGCATTTGCGGTTGCACCGAACGACGCCTGTCCGCAATTCATTTTGCGCTTCGTTGCTTCTTACATATTCTTACAATGAATTATTGTTTTTTCATTATAATTAACACATTCGAGCTCGACTAATTTTCTACGTTTCTTATTCTGAGTACCGGTTAACATAATGAAATTTTGAAGCTGGTTGCCGCAAACTTGTATCGTCAAGGTGAGGATAAAAAGCATTTTTTTTTGTGGCAACTAGGTATATAATTTGAAATGACGTGACTTTACGTAAGCGGCAGCCAGGAATAGAATTTGAAATGACGTGAATTCACGTCAGAGGTATCCAGGTATAGAATTTGCAATGACGTGAATTCACGTCAGCAGCAACCAGGAATAGAATTTGCAATGACGTGAATTCACGTCAGCGGCATCCAGGCATAGAATTAGCAATGACGTAAATTCACGTCAGCGGCAACCAGGAATAAAATTTAAAATGACGTGAATTCACTTCAGCAGCAACCAAGAATAGAATTTGAAATGACGTGTATTCACGTCATCTGTCGCGAATGTGTTAAATACACATATATGTATTTTGTTAACTTTTATGTTATTCATTACAAATATTCCAGCCTACATAATATAAAAAAAAACTTTCATTAAAGAACAATGATCCCGTTGTTAAAGTGGTTCAAATATATAAATGACAGACAACAGACGGACATCATAATTCTAAAAAATAATAATAAATCACACAAAGGATTGTTCCATTTGACAATCTAACCATAAAGCTATTGTTCACCAGACAGTGTCTACAAGTCGAATATTAATAAAATATCACAAAATATATATAACAATTTATTTGTATCTATATAAAACCATCATTTGTTTGCATTTAGTACAGTGGAAATACTTTTTTAAAAATGTGATAGTTAACTTTAAATATACCCTGAGATCTTCATCGTAATAGGCTGTTAGCTTATGAAAAGAATGACGCAATTAGTACACGTTCCTCTAAATAATTTAGTAGCAGTTGGAAGCAAAAAGTCTAAACGCTTTTATACTCAACACATATTTTAATGTTAAAATTGAGAATTATTTCTTCTAAGTATAGTAACTTAAATACTATACCATCTTATTTCAAATTTAGTCAATACAATAACAATTTAGTATGAATTAAATAGAGTGATTTAACACAAACGAGACGCTACTCAAAGCGTAAAACTACTATCTCGGTGAAGTTAATGAAGTGAATATCATCCCTATACTTGGCTTTGACGTTGTGAATTTCACCGCCTTTATGACAGACTAAATTAAATGTTGAAAGAGGAATTTGTAGGACAGAACGTTCGTATGGCCTCCGATCTTTGAATGCGAGGTTTGTTTGACCTGTTTAGTAAATGTTTTTACGATTTAAAAGAAGAATGTGAATGAATTTTAAATTATCCATTGTTATCTGTGATATGACAAAGACCGGGAATATAATATATAATGAATAGATTAACTGATTATAGGTTTTAGTTGAAGGTAAGCTTTATTCCTGACATAAAAGATTATAACGACATATTATGGTGTTCAAAGAGCTCTTTATGTGTCTCCACAGTCATTAATATTTGACACTAATAGTTGACGCAGTGTGATAATTAGTTCAGCCGAGCCTGTACATGTCAAAACGCTCCAGTGACATCAGCATTTAAAATTCCCTTAATTTAAATATTTTAAATTTAATTATTCTATTGAATTTTCTAAACCGTAATGTCTTTGAAATATCTTCTCCATTGTCTTCAACATGAACCAGCGGGTATTCAATACGTCCATCAACTTCATAAAGGAAACATCAATAGATGCTTTCAGCTACTTGTATTCATATTGAAGAGAAGAAAGTTGAAAAAATACACGATACTGATGCAATAAAATAAAAATATATTAAACTAGCTGTGCCTATGACTTCGTTCGCGGAATATTTTAAAATAAAAGTCTAAGTTATTCCTTATAACATAAGCTATCTGTCAGTGAAGTTATGTTAAAATCGGTCCAACCGTTTCAAAGAGACAGAAAGACAAAAGTTTCATATCCATTTAGTGAAAAGCTGTTAATTTGGAATAACAAACAGACACTTCGTATTTATATGTATGTAGAGATATATATATTTCAAATGGTATTTAAATATGTTAGTTTATTTAATTATTACAAAATATAGTATGACATATTTAATAGTTTACAATATAACATTATGTTTTGTCTATAATAAGATATTAGAATTTGATGTTAAGTTCCTGGTTGGTGTATCTTCCTTTAAATTACCTTCCAAATATTAATTAATAAGGGCAAAATTTTCAATCTTGTGTCTCCAAAAATACACATAAGCTATTTGATTAATGAGAGAAAGCACAAAAGTATTTTTAACGCGTAAATATAAAATAAATGAAATTACGGAACGCCATTAAAGTAAATATAAAATAAAAAGTTTTTAATTTAATGTTGCATCATTGTTACTCCAGCTTGAGTTTACATCATTGTATGAAAGACATTAGTGAATAAGAGACAAGCTGTAATATTACCAAGCTATATTACAATGTAATATATAGTATGGACTATGTTATATATGTGTGTAACCAAATACTTATTATAGACACACCCACACATGGACACTAAGAAAAGATTTATTATCAATAAGATAATACTTTTCTCAGGAGAAATAGTTACACGGTTCCATTAAAAATTTCATAACTTTTCAGTTTCATGTTCCCTACCAGTTATTTACGACATCTATTTGAAAGCTAGTATAAAATTATTAATAGTTCGTATCCTCATATATTTTAATTAAACAGAATATTAATATTTTTAACATATTTAATTCCCAAAGCTGACGCTAAAAGTATAAAACCGTACATTTCCGACGAAATGAACTCATAAATCCACTTCCCTAATTTTAGTATATTAAAATTGTGCACCAAAGCCATCGTGATAAATTAAATATGTTAATTTAAGTCACCGCATCTAAGGAACAAAGCAAAAAAATTCAAAGCGAATCCAGGTCGCTGCGGATTAAGTGTACTCAGGGATGAGATGTGATCAAGTCATTGTATCCTGGATATAATGGGCAATGCACTATAAACTAGACTAGACTTTGCAAGAACATAAAATGATATATTCATTAAAAAGATTATAGATGGCTCTGGTGTGGTTGTATCATGAATATCATACAATGTACTAATTCAATCTAAAGTAAATAAGTTTTTTGACAGTAAAAGTACTGTGACAGCTCCCAAATCGTTTACACAAATGGAATGCAATCAAATCTTAAACTCGCTACTGATTTGATGGATGAGTTTTGTATCAATACGTTAACATTTCAAATTCAACTAGATTTTTAGGATAAAATAAAATTTCATTTCAAATATATTTCATTTCGAGCATCAATTCATTTCAAACACTTTTAATCGCATTGATATAAAAAAAGAGCACTTTTAAATTTCAATTAAGTTATTTACTAATATATATATAATATATATGTGAGTGTGCAATATCGTTTAAATAATATCATTTCATGAACTAATTCAGTAAAACGCTAGGTGGTGCGGAAAAATATTTATGCGGTAACATTAACCACAAGTTTGCTTTTGCTTCAAGCGTGCATTACCGTTATTTTATATGACTACATGAGTAGGTTTTATGAAATGGAAAAAATATTTACGTTTTATAAACCGTTTAGCGATCGTTTGAATTTATTTAAGTTGTTTATGACAAAGTTACAATTATAATGTATTTTGTGGTTATTTATTCTTCTATTATACATATACGGTCGTCTAACGATGTTATATGGAAGACTAGCTTTTTCTGCGACTCCGCTTGCTCTAAATTCGATATTGGTTGGTAAGTTATAACTTTATCCTTTTAGTATATGCTAGTTTTTATCAAAATTCTTGAGTAATAAAAAGACAGATATACAGATATAAGATGCTTGTTTATCACAATATGTTGAGAACAACAAAATAAACATACAGTATTACAGATTAATACAGTATATTTGATAAATATTAGTATTTTGTATGTGTTAAAATATTAAAAGTATAGTATAACATTACAATAATACAAATAAATACTTTGACATTAACGCGATTGAAACTGTTAAGCTTATAACTTTTATACTTAATTCTGGTTTATGGAAAGATAAAAGATAAGATGTCAACTTTATCAAGTAATGTGATTGTTATCAATAAGGCCATCGACCAATCAGGAAGGTTAACATGGAACTGATATCAAATTATTATTACTCTCGAGAAACCGGATATGTCACAGTGTTGTTCTAATAAAGTACAAAAGAAAAGAAAGTATTCAATTCCTTGAATATCTTACAGCTTGTGTTTTCAGTTTACATTAAATATTAAGAAGAAGCCTGCTCTGTACTTTGCTAAAGTGAAAATGGAAATTGTATGAAAAGTTACAGAGGGCGATCTTTGCTGAAATAAATGTATATTGAACTTACTTAAGAATCATGCAATCCTTGATAGAAATTCACCATCTTGAAAATTTCTCGTCTATTTTAAAGTATTTTTTGCAGTTTGTACAGGATTTATCTACACATATAAATAAATTTAAAGTGTCTGTTTGTAATTCCAAATGAACAGCTTTTCACTCAATGCATATGTAAATATATACGGTACTTACTTACTTATAAATAAATTTTTAATTTTGTTTATCTGTCTATTTGTTCCAGCTAATCTTTGAAACGGCTGGACAGGTTTTAACAGGATTTGCAGTAGTGGATGATACCTGATGCTTAGGAGTATCTTAGTCTAACTTACTTTAAAAATATATATATTTCACACGATCGAAGTCGTAGGGAAAGCTAGCTTACAATATGACAAAAAAAAACTGATAAAAACACAAAAAGATTTTTTTTTATCAAATATCCCTTAAAGCAAATACGTATAATATTTCAAAGAGAAAATATAATACCATATTATATTCAGAGACAGTGCTTTGAGCATTAACATTATCAAACAGAGCTTCCACATCAGAAATACAACTTCAAATATTCAATGTTAGCTAACCTTTACGAGATCCATTACCTTTAAAATTATTTGTAGTTTCCGCAGCAATAACGGATTGAAATTTATGCATACTTATAATTAAAAAGAATGTCTAACGTAACTGAAACTGACGTCAAAATTTACGAGTTTGTTATAGAGCGAAGCGAACGTAGTGAGCGGAGCATTCTAGTGGATACTTTTTCGCATTCTTTGTCACGAATAGGCTCGAAAACCACTTGATGGAAAATTATAAAATTTTGCAACCAAAAAGACACACATTAGGTAATGGATTTTTAAAAAATATTTTGAAAAACGTAATGTCGTTAAGGAATAATCATCAAAAAACTGATATGCCATTGAATTCAAGGGGAAACGATGAGTATTACATTACATTACCTTTGGCACGCTTCGCTCAATATGCAAACGGCAACCGAGATTTCGCGAGCGCAGAGAGTCAAATATGTGGGTCTGTTGGCGCCCCTAGTTATTTTCATGTGTTATAAATGATTAATAATTTAGTAAACAAAAGTAAGATGTAGTACATCACAAATATATTAATATAAGAAACATATTTATAAGATGGCTTCAAATATTGAATTGACTGTATATTGTGAAACGGTTATTAGAAGTAATGTATTTGATTTGAAGATCATCAAGCAGTCACATCGAATGAAGATGTTATTCATTGACTCTCTGACTCTCTGACTTTACTAACGAATTTAAGACTAGTTATGGTGTATGATACTGTGTTATAATATTTAAATTGAAACAATAAAACAAACATTAAATAAACTTTGAGATGTTCTCAGTTTTATGGTTGAAATGTTGTCAGTCTGTCTAGTTTGTTAATTAACAACTTCGCGTTTTAATTCCCGGCAAAGCAAAACTTATTAAATCTACCAGACTATTGCAGTCCCAAAATGTGCTCGATAGACTTTTTTTTGTTGGCTTATTACCGTTCTTTAACCGCCTCAAGCCGCTAATTATTTTGAACCCATATGCTTTAACTACTTCTTTGACCGAAAATACCTTCGAGTGTTATAAAAGCTAGCCCAAAATAGCTGCAGATTTCCAAGCAGGGTCAGTACTTTGAAAAGTTATAAACCTTACTGGATTTAAGCTTACCCTTATTTCAAACTTACTTACTTGCTTTGCATTAATTTGTTCAAGAAATTGAATAAATAATTAGTATTGTTAGTTGGTAGGGTGACTTATTATTTAAAGACAGCATGTTACCGGCGAGTGCTGTGAGAGTAAGGAGCGTAAGGAGGGCGGAGCGGCTGGCTGCCATGTCAGCGGGGCATGCCGCGGGCTGCACGAGGCGTCATCGCCGCATGCCGTCGCACGGCACCACGCCGCTACCGGAACCTTTAAAATAGGAGTGGCATTTTAGTATTCATTATTATAAATTAACTCTGTACATTCTCCAGCGTATAACTCACTAGCCATCACTCGGAACATCGGTGATAAAGAAAGGATCAAATCATATCTGTTTCATCTCCTTAGGAAGATAAAAACGTGAAAAATGTATAACGTAAATTTATTTTCTTTTAAGATGAGATCTTTTATAACATATTTTCTATTGTTATAAATATTACAGACAAAAGAAGCCTGTTTTTTTATGGAATGCATTGTGTATTCGTATTTCTAATATAATATATAAAATACTTTTATAAATTAGAAAAGACGAGCAGTGAAGGAATAACATTGATACCATTTAAAATTTTCATACATACTTCGTATTCTGTTTAGGAAATATCTTGCGGTCAGTACGCAAACCACTATGCGGTTTAATAGAATTGCCATAGCGACGCAACTTTCTCTTATCATAGTTCATAAAATACAAGATGCCTTAACAAAAGATCTTATCTGTACATAAATATTTTTAATATTGTAGTAGTATTTAATTTTATTTTATTCTCTATTTTTCCCCAAATTCAGTGCATTTTTATCTCAAATATCAGAATATTCTCTTCAACAATAAAGAAGACATCCTTTAAATTTATTGATAAATGTACTTAAAAACAAATTCAGTGTTTGGAAATTGAATACACTCATTACAGATATCTGCAATTTTTCTTATATATTAAATTAAGTAAATAAAAAATATTAATTGATTATTATGTTATTACGTAAGTATAGAAAAATTTAATGATGTATTAATATTGTATAGTTCTTAATGCTCGTTAAACATCATTAGACCTCTCGTTATGTATGGATCTGAGTGCTGGGCGATGAAGGTGATGGATGAAAAGCGTTTGCATGTAACGGAGATGCGAATGTTAAGATGGATGTGTGGAGTGACAAGAAGAAATAGATTAAAAAATGAGTATATTAGGGTAAGCTTAGGAGTAGCGCCAGTGACAGAAAAAATTTGAGGTATTCGTCTGTCATGGTATGGGCATGTTATGAGGAGGGATAAAAGGCACGTGACCAAAAGAGTGCTAGGTATGGTAGAGGAGGGATGGACAGGTAGAGGACGGCCAAAGAAAAGATGGATGGATTGCGTGAAAGACGATATGAAGAAGAAGGGAGTGAGTACAGAGATGACGAGTAACAGGAGAGTATGGAAGGAAAAAACATACTGTGCCGACCCCAAAATGGGATAAGGGCAAGAAGATGATGAATTATATAACAAATGAAAATTTGTTTGTTATTCATCTCTTATGTATCCGTTACGATGTTGACAATTGATTAAATACTTTCATCCAATTATGTGACTATTAGGTCATGTACAGACATGTGACATAGACATGTATAAAATAAAAACTGAATACACACATAGTATCACTATATGTGTTTACATGTAGGAGATATAGAAGATATAAAATCGTGTAAATACCACTTTATTTAAGTGTAAATTGTATCATGGTCAAAAAATACTAATTCATCTCAAAGTAAATTAAAATTCCAGAGAACAATGCATAGCAAAACAAAACTGCATTATATTCAGTGCAAGACAAATACAAACGAAAATTGGACGAGTTGAGGAAATGTGAATCATTTTTCTTGTATTCTGTCAACAACATTGAAATGAATAACGTTGAAGAGGTGTGAGTGTGTTATGTTTATGAGTGCAGTGAGATGACCCGCGCCTCAATACTAACTGTTACCCGCGATTTTATCTGCAATTGATATAAGCCAAGTATATCAATTTATTTAGCTGTATCAAATCCGTAAAATACTAGTTATGTTATAATTAGAGGTTAACAAATATAAAGAAAAACTCGTGATAAAAAGTATCACGTATTCCTCAGACTATACATACAATAGTTTCTGTATATAAAAAACTACTTCTATAATATATATTCATTGTACAATTCGTTTTGGTCACTATTCTATTGTATGTATGTATTATTTATATTATTAATGTAACATTATATAATGTTAATGTATAACATGTCATGTATTACAATACTGAAGCACATGTGACAGCAAATTAAATGTAATGTACATATATGTAGGTGATATCGACTAGGAACATTATCATTGAAAACTAACCAACTAAATTTCGAATACAAAGTTTAAAGAAATTTATCCTATTCTTTTATGAGTAAAATATAAGAAAAAAGTATAGTTTCATGTTCTTTTATACAGTAATATCAAATACTCGTAACTTTAGAGGAGTAGTTGTGAAGTGATGAGATTGAAACAGAGAAAAATGAGTTTTACATAAGAGTTAAGAGCCTTGTGTGGAACATACACACTCACGAATATAACATAACATGAAACAAATATAACCAAAATAACAAACAGACCAAAATGTATCTGAATCTGAAGAATACATTACTGTCAATTCGACCACACACCAATATTATTGAGCGAAGCGAACGAAGTGAGCGGACCGTTTTACTGGAGACTTTTTACATTCTTTGTCACAAATTGGCTCGAAAACTACTTGACGGATAATTATGAAACTTTGCAATCAAAAAGACACATATTAGGAGATGGTTTAAAAAAAAATTGAAAAATATCCCCAAAAAAATTTTTTTTTCTAATATCTTGTCAAAAAAATGATATCCCATTGAAGTCAATAGGAAACGATGAGTCATTACACTGGGTTCGCTTCGCTAAATATGCAAACGGCACTCGATATTTAGCGAGCGCATCGAGTCGAAATTGAGGATTTGTTGGCGCCTCTAATATACATCTGTTTGAGTAATATATTTTGTTATAATATACATCTTCACATAATATATAAATTTTAAGCATTAATTCCATGATAATGCCTTCATGCATTTTGTGATATCACTGTAAAATAATGTTGTTAATTTCATCTCTCAGTGTTTATATTCAGCCAAGTGTGAGCTATTAGAAGCGCCGAGTGTAACAGTTAAGAAAAGAGAATTAGATTACATTATTTAATATTTAAAATCTCTTTACAATTAACAGGATAATAAGAACACTAATTAGGATGAATAGAGTATACTAGACTTTAATAACAAGTGTATTAAGTGTCTCAATGGAGTATACACTTAATTAATCACGTGATGATCGTTAGTAAAGTGTTATCTATGGTTGGTAGAAGTCACTATATATACTCGACTCACGCGAACTATCAGACAGCTGTCAAAGTGATGACGTCACACCGCTTGTACCTCGGTGTCAAATCAGCTCCTGTTATAGTGACCTCCGACATATATCAAAATAAAATTATCAGCACACTCAATTATTTTGAGTGATTATAATCAGGAGGTTTATATACTAATAACTGTTTTATAAAAGATTTAAGTCCTGCCTTTTAATATTAAATAAAACTAATATTAGATACAGATAAACGTAAAATACTTCCAACAGAGTTAGAAGCGATGGCGGAGAAGGAACATGTCGGTATGGAATACTGTTAATGTTGTTTAAGGTATATTGATTTAAATAGTAATTTAATAAAGTCTTAAGTAAAAGTATATTGTTTTACAACAGTAGCTTCTATAAATGAGATAATTTGTTAGTTACTTAAATTGGTGTTGGTTTGAGTTCTTATCTACAAGTTTGTACAACAGTATGTATGATATTAAACACAGACACTTGTTTAAAACATTGATACACAATACTTGTATCTTGTTTTCTTCGATCCTCAGTAAGTATAAAGTTTCTGTCTCATCCCGTGACCAAGTGCAGGTAGGAAGCGCCGAGCACGTTCTCTTAGTTTGATCTTTGAAAATACGATCGAAACTTCCTTTATTAGTTTGTTGAGAATTTTTACTTTTAAGATCTCCAGCAATCATTACATGTGACAACTTACAGGCAACTGTCATATATTATTATACATCAAATTGGTTTATTTTTAATAAACTTCTACATAAATCGTTTTAAAACTCTTTGTTAATGTCTGTAGCGTCATTGGAATAAAGCTCTGTTATAAATGCTTTTTGAGAATATATCCGGACGAATAAAATATTTATACTATTATAGTATTCAATGTCGTATTCCTAAAAATAAAAATCAATATTATGAAGTAATATATGTAATACATGTATTCTAAAGAGACGGAAGACGAATTTATTCTAAAAAATTATTTACTTTTCATATTTATTACTTTATTGAATTTGAATTGATGTAAAACTAAAAAGTTGTCTCTTTAAACTAGTTGTAAATCTACACTAGCTTTTGTAAACATGTGTTCTTTAACTTTAAGAATAATGCTAAGCGATTTAGTTTGAAAGTAGTAAATTGATAGTACTGAAAAATCAACTTAAAGTTAAAAGAAAAATAATTTATAAAATGAATGTTAGAGTAATTTATTATTTTTATTCTTATAATATGATACTAATATTTATGTTTAACAATTTAATAATTAACAGGTCATATCAAAGTTATCGTTTTCATATATAGTTTTGCTATTACAGTAGATGGCGATATTTTGTTTGAATTTCCACACCACCTATTAACAACAATTATTATCAAACAGGCGCGTTATATTTTTTACAGTTTTTTAGCTGTAACTTTGGAATGGTTTGGACTTTTGCAAAATCCTTTCTCATTGCACCTATTCAATATGTCATGGGTCTTGTGTCCAAATTTCAGCTTTGTAGGTATTACGGTTTGGACTGTAGAGCGATGAATGCGTCAGTGAGTCAGTGAGTGTCTTTGCGTTTTATATATTAAGATTAACGGCTGTAATTAAAGTAAAATTCAGAGAAAAAAATGCAGGAAATTTTGGAGGGAAATAATGGTAATTTACCAAATAGGTTTAATTAAAATAAAAAAATTAAAACATTTTAATTTAAAACATTAAACAGTTTAATTAAGGTGAATTAAAACAACTGCTTCTTTTATTAAAGGTATAGTTTTGTTTTTATTTGACGCTTAGTACTTGTAAATTAATGAAAAAAACAATTATTATAATATATTTATAACTTGTTGATTTTTTATTTGTGTACACCTAAAAATATTGAAAAAAATCACAACTGTTAAATAGCAAAACTATGCATTTTCTGTAAACTTTTCGATTTACACGGTTTTGATTTGAAAATGTATAATTTTCGATTTACACGTTTTTCTCAGGAACGTGTAAATCGGGGGATAGATGTATAAATAACATCTCGAAGTGATGTTATAAGTAAACAAGAAAAATATATTTGTATGGGCACAAAGGAAATCTTAACCTTGCTATTTTCCTCCAATTGTAAGAGGTGATGTTTTATTCAGTAGATTACACTGTCTTTGTTGTAAACAAGTTATACATTATTAAGAAGTAATCGTAACCGAAGATAACCTACAGAGTATTTACATATAATATAATAAATGTATACTTATTTTAATGTACATTAAATTTTTAATAAATGTAGATAAAATATCTTCAACTTTCAGTAATCAATTGACAAATTACTAAAACGAATATGATAAATTTAAGTCCTATAATTGAAAGTATTATATTTTTAGACCGAATGAGTCATGATTATAAATAAAATAATATGGTTTTATAACACCAACTACTCTGTGTGATGAATGAGATGGATTGTTATCATTTAATTGATACATAAATTATCACAAATATTATACGTGTTATTGACAAAATACACTGTTTATAATTAGCAACTATGAAGCCATAATGTAATTGTACAAATTTAATTGAAGATAAATATAAAACATACATAAAAAAATAAACTAAAAAGTTTTTCATTTTTTATGTATTCTTGATTCAGAACTTTTAAAGTTTACAAACTGAAGCTTGTTAACCGCACAGAGAGACACTTTGTAATATAGTTACGTCAGTGCTGGATCCTTAGTAAGAAGAAAGCTCCTTGTCTCATCTCGTGACCAACTGCAGATAAAGGACGTGTACCTTTAATATAAAGTTATACACTTTATTATTATAAAAAGTTCTCTCATAAAAACTTATGTTGATTTATTTTGTAAGTTCTAAAAGTTGTTTTTAATTGAGAACGGTATGTTATTTGCAAACCACTCGATAGGTACTAAGAGCGAGACCGCCTCAGTTAGTAATAGGGTACAATAGATGTCAATAATGACTAATCTCAGAATCCAACTATACTAGGTTATCCTGTGGAGATACTCACAACAGTCCTCTTACCAAAATATATAATTGTCAATTATGAAATGATAGATTTAATTACAACTTGTATTTTAAATAGTTGTATTTTTTACGATTGAACCGAAAAATATTAATTTATTGTTAAAGAAGCCTAATCTTTCTGTTATTTCTTCTTTAACAGTTTCATTTGTGATACTTCATATTATGTATGGGCTGAATTTTACGTATTAAGTATTTTGTAAGTAAAACGGATATATACTAAATATACGGTAGTATACTTTTCCCATCTTTCAAAATATGAAAATTAAAATTAAAATCACAATGACCTCGCAAATAAGGACTTTGAATGGATTAAAACTGATCGAGGAAGTTGTTTAACTAAACTGAATCCAGACTATTATATATACATAATATTAATCATGGATCACTAAAATTATATATTGATAAAAAACATTGCTCGGAAGTAACAAATTGCTTTGTGATTATAATAATCTGTGTTTGAAACAATATGGCCGCTGTAAATTTTACTTTTATAATATTCCTTCGTATTAAAATATATCATAACAAAATATTTCTTATAATAGAGACATAATTAATGTAACTTCAATGTTAATAGAATTAAAGTACAGTTTAATGTGTTTATAATATGTGGTGTGTGATGTGTTTCCACTAACTGCCTCGATTTATTTTAAAACGTTACCAAGCTTTAGTTGAAAAGTGTTGAATGGTTGAAGTATAAACGCAAAGTTTTCAAAAGACTAATGATAATCCGTAATTTATGTTAAAATATTTAAATATACTTTACAAAGTGACACACTTAGAGGTGCGGTTGAGCTTTGAGCTTACAGATACCTTCACCTTTACTACTTGTCGTGTCCAGTTTTAAGGTGAATGTTAATACAGGCTGTATATATTCAGCTCTGTGGCGATCGCTCTATCATTGACAGAACACTGGAAGGATGAATATGCACATTTGTTGTTACAAACTAAAATAAGATGATTAAAAGATACTATAAGTTCAATTAAACAAGTAATAAATAGATTAAGTAGATAATATGTAATAGTATTGTCTTTCATTACTATTAACATTTTCTTAAAATAAAATAATTAGTTTTCAGGTAATGGGAGCATAAACAATCATATAAAAAAATAAAACTCTACTATTTAGGAGTAAAACATAACATGTAAAAGAAATTAGTTTTGTAGACAACTCGTACTAAGATAATATTCTAAAAGTTTTAATCAGATTATATTGATGTTCCCAGAGTGGTAGCAAATATGTATTTTAATTATTTTTAAACTATTTTCAACTGTTATTTAATAGATATCATAGTTTATAAAAAACACACTTATAAATTAAAAAAGCAATTAAATTAGTGATTTAGCAAAGTATTTAATTTAGCACCGTGTAAAGTACGTGAAGCAATTTAAATCAGTCATCTGCCGAATTTTAATAGGGTTAGTGGTTAGATACTACCAGCTGATTGGAAACTGATCCTTACTATAAAGATATACAACAGCTGTTCTTACTATAATGATGAAAATTCTGAAGATACTGCATAATTCTATGACAACCACCACCCTTATGGCGCATCCAGAGAGCTGCTTCACGCAGTTCACTCCGTAGATCTCTCATACTTCCAGCTCATTAATGAGAACTCCGAATATGTTAAAAATTAGTCCGTTAAATTCTTATCTAATTGAATTAGATATAGTGGGATAAATATATATAATTATTAATACGACATTTACAAATAAAAGTAATAATTAGAGAATATTAATATGTGATAATTGAATAAATATTGAGAGACAGATAATTTTAATAAATCGTTCAAAAATTTAAAGTCATGATACGAAATAACCGTAAAGCTGAAGGTCTATTAAATTATTTTATACTTTTAAAACAATTGAAACAAGTAAAAGAAAGTAAATGAGTAAGAGATATTATCTATTTTATAATAGAGATTAGTCGAAATCTGTTAATTAAATAATTTTAAATTGTATTAAATTCAAAATACAATCAATTTTTTTTAATTAAAGCTGTGTCTATATCTTTGTAACAGTTATCAGCAGCGACTTTTATATATTATATAACGTCTTCACATATTATGTATTTAATAGTTGATTGTAGCATTATTTAACAATAACATTCGTAAGTAAAGGCTGTTACACAGAACACTCACTACTATAAAGATTACTTTAAACAATATCCAGACTACAAGTTAACACGAAACAAATGCATCGATTGAAAACAGAAACAATTCTCTGAAAGTTACTAAACCATGTGGAAGTTATTTCACTAAACCCGTCTCATAATAACATTTTTACTGAAGTTCTTTAAAGTTTTCCCAAATAACTACACATACTAGCAAAATATTGTATTTACTCACCTGAAAACACTATTTTCTGATAATATAACAAAATTAAATATTGTTTATAATAATAAAAACTTTCTGAGTGTAAACTGTTTTTCCTTCCCTCTCAAGACAATGAAATTAGAACGAGATAAAAGTACCTCTGTGATTATTGTAACATATTTAATGCATCATAGAACTTACTTTGCAACTTTTTAATCTGTTTTAAGTTTATTTTAATTATTGTCAATATATAACAGCTGCGTGTACATTCAGTAACTTGTTCTGTAGTTTAATGTACTATTTAGAACACGAAATAGATAAATTACTTCTCACTGTGGATTTGATTACTTTTATGATAACAATGAAACTGAAATAATTTAAATGCTAGCAGAAAAAATTATAATAAAAAAACGAAATCTAGGTTGAGGTTTAAATTTGTAACATTATTTTTTTTATATTATAAGTATGAAGTATGATATTTTACAAATTAAATAAGATATGAGAAGAAACTTAAAATCAAAATCTTATAATAGTTATTATTGTTTTTATATTTATTTATTTATTTAGTTTCACGCCATATCCCTTGCGGGGTAGCCAGAGTTTTTATATGATATATAATAATTAAATGAGTGGTAAAGTAATTGTAGTTATTCAGTTGCAGTTCGTGTACGGAGAAAGTCAATCGTGATATAGCATCTCATAGAAGATCAATATGTAATATTTTCATAGCTTGTCTGTAGTAAGTTAAAGTGTAAAATCTCTTGTATATCACTTTCCTAGTCTGTTACACTCTTTTCTGATAAATATTTTTTGTAATTGATTGATTTGTAATTAAATATAATTAATTTTTAATTCCATATTCGGTGCTATGAATAGTTATTTTAGTTGATGATGTTGTAGTAAAAAGCAATATTTGTGAACTTGTATTCTTAATTACTACTTTCTATATATATATATATATATATATAAGGCCTACTTCAGTTTTCTATATGGTACTTAAAGCAGAAAACAATATATATAATAAATCAACAACACTCCATATGTACATGGAGTGTTTTGTTTCCAGAGCGCAGTACATTCAGTAACTCACTGATGACTCGACTCCGGCTCCGCATACAGTAAACAAACTTTAAACTATTTATTTATAATACATATATGTCATTTAGCGTCGATTTATATTGTATTTTTATTAATAAACTATAAACATGTTTTTTATTAAACTTGTAACTTCAGTCATAGTTTTTAATAATCAGATGAGTTTGTGTGAACGATACAGTTTACACTTTAGCAACTCAAGATGCTTCAATTTAATGATTTGCGTATCAAAATGCGTTGACAAACAATCTCTCTCTAGAACAATTTCTAGAGAGAGATTCACTGATACTTATTCTGTTGGAGATCATAATCAAGCTTGGGGGTTGTGTTTTTAAAATAAGAAATAACTATGAGGAAACAAAAAATCTTATTGCTTTATGGCAGTCTTTGTTTCTAAACCAAAATTGACATCAGTCTGTCGTGAAACAAGACTTAAACCCAGTGCTTATTATATTATAAGAGATACATGGTGTTATGAGAGTTTGATTTCTTAACAACAGTCCTTAGTTTGTATTAACAATACTCAGATGTATGAGATACAAGTGTATGAAGAATCAGACAACTACTTTATATATGATAATGTTAATAATATTGTAATACTTAGATAAAATAAATGGGTTTTTATTTAATAAATAAACTACTGTTTTATTGTGAAATCACACATCTATTAAATGTACTACTCTTTAATATTTTATGAATTAATTTGAAATATGTAAAGCGAATTATTCAACTATTGACTACAGATAATCAGTTTCCATTGTATTACACTCACTGCATCGCTGTCATCCTCCAAAACACTCGTACCAGTTGAAATGCATTGTTAGATATGTGGTTTGTGATTACTTCAGTATTGTATTATTATTGATTGAGTTGTTATGAATTGTATTGACATGAAGTATATAAGTTACTGATATGGTCGCTGCATAATTGAGAACAGGACTTTGTAATCATAATCGCTTCATGTATTGCAATGTATGTCATTACAATGTCAGTGTTCAGTCATAGTTTACCCTGATATTAGTTATAGTAACGAGTACATACTGATAACAATAACTTAATAACTTCTACATGACAGTGAAACCTCATTTTTTTTTTAATTTTAAAAATTATATAAAAAAAAATGGTATCTTATTTATGTTTCAAAGTATTGTCCGTCACTTTCCACTACTTTGGCCCATCTTTCAGGCAACAAACGAATCCCGCGTCGGAAAAATTCCTTTGATAAGATCCAAGAATCGATCCATTCTTTCACTTTTTCAAAAAAATCGAAGCACTGGCCCGCCAGGCCGTGTCCCATCGACCTAAATAAATGGTAATCAGATGGAGCAACATCTGGAGAGTATGGCGGGTGAGGTAGAATTTCCCATTTCAGTGTTTCGAGGTACGTCTTGACTACTTTCGCCACGTGAGGTCGAGCATTGTCGTGTTGCAAAATTACTTTTTAGTGTCTATCAGCGTATTGCGGCCGTTTTGCTTTTAATGCCCGACTCGAACGCATTTATTGCGTTCGATAAAGTGCACCAGTAATTTTTTCAGAAGGTTTTAGCAGCTCATAATAAATTACGCCAAGCTGATCCCACCAAATATACAACATGACCTTGGATCCGTGAATATTCTGTCGAGGTGTCGCCGTAGGAGTGTGGCCGGGCAATCCTCATAATGTGCGTCGCTTAGGGTTGTCGTAGTGCACCCATTTTTCGTCCCCAGTACCAATACGATGAAGAAATCCTTTTCGTTTTTGTCTTTTAAGCAGCTGTTCACAAGCAAATAAACGTCGCTCAACATCTCTTGGTTTCAACTGATACGGTACCCAGTATCCTTGTTTTTGGATCATCCGCAGCTGTTCCAGACGTTTTGATACTGCTTGCTGAGTTACTCCCAATGATTTTGCCAGCTGTTCTTGAGTTTGGCACGAGTCTTCATTAAGTAAAGCCTCTAGTTCATCATCTTCAAAAGTTTTTTTCTCTGCCACCGCTATGCTGATCTTCAACAACAAAATCACCGCTTTTAAAGCGCTTTAACCACTCGCGACACGTTCTTTCACTAATAGTATCATCACCATAAGTACTTGAAATAACCCGATGAGCCTTAGCCGCCGATTTTTTCATGTTGAAATGAAAAAGTAAAATCTCCCGCAACGTGAATTCGGTTTATAAGTTGAAATATTTAATTAAGTGTAACTATATGACGCAAACAAAAATTAACTAATATCGATGTAAGGTTATATTTATAGATGTCAAAACTGATGGAAAACAACTGTGATTTATTTATTTGAACTATTACTGGCTACTAGCGCCATCTTTTGGAAAACGGCGGGAGCAAAGTTGTAGACCTAATATTTAGTTTACTTTAATTTAGTGTAGACGATGTAACATTATAAATATTGTCAATAAATATTTTAAACGTATGTGTATTTAAAATCTCTTTTAAATCTATCTTACATATTATTTTTCTGAAAATAAACTCTTATATTTTTCTTTCATTCTGAAGACAATGAAATTGGAACGAGATAAAAATATGATATCTGTGATTCTTGTAACATTATTATAGATATTATTGTCATTATTTCAGTTTGTTTATTTACATTGTTCCTTCAAATAATCCATTCCTGTTGCGTCACTGAATACTTGTTATCTTCTTATCTTTTATATAATAATTAATTAAATAAGAACTTACATTAAACTACTAAAGCGTTTTAAGTTTTGTTACATACAACTTAATGTTATATTAGTAAAACGAATATGATAATAAATGATAATATTTAAATCCTATAATTTAAAATATTATATTTATACACCGAATTTATTATAATTATAAATAAAATAATGTGTTTTATAACACCAAGTACTCTGTGTGATGAATGAGATGGATTGTTATCATTTAATTGATACATAAATTATCACAAATATTATACGTGTTATTGACAAAATACACTGTTCATAATTAACAATGATGAAGCCATGTAATTTTACAAATTTAATTGAAGACAAATTTATAAAAATTATATAAAAATCCGCTTCGTTTGAAACTAAAAAGTTTTTATTTTTTTGTATTCTAGACTTAGATCTTTAAAAGTGTACAAACAGAAGCTTGTTAACCGCACAGCGAGACACTTTTGTAATATAGTTACGTCAGTGCTGGATCCTAAGTAATAAGAAAGTTCCTTGTCTCATCTCGTGACCTGCAGATAAAGGACGAGCCACCTTTAATATAAAGTTATACACTTTATTATTATAGAAGTACATTCTCTCATAACTTTAGATAGGAATAAACTATATTATAATTTTTTTTTATTTTATTAATTTTGTATTTAAATCAACATTTCAAATACAGATTTTGTAAAATATAATGTGTTCATTCACCGACCTTCCTTGATTCTAAATAATCTATTTAAATTTCTCTTTTATCTTGAAAACATTCACATTATTTTGTATTACGAGTTCTAATGATATCCGTGTCACCAACCCTCCAGACTCGTTGTATCAATAACTTATCTGGATCAGACTGAACACGGATTATGATAACGAAAGTCAATTGATAAATTGATAGGCCCATATTAAACTCAAACTATGAGTTAGCAGTGACTTCAATGTATGGGATAACACAAATACTATATGTAACTATCTAATACATATTGTAGTGATGTGACTGGTTCATCTCTGTGCTCATTGCACAGTGGTACGTGTGTGGGATGATTTATTAATATTGGAATGGTTTGAGGATCTTGTCAACATCATCTTTGTTAGACACCTCTGGATGATATTATTGACAAGTTGTAGGAAGGTTTTACATTACTTTAGATACTATATATATACTGTTCCTCAGTTAAATATCTTGTTCACATAACTAAATGGGTGCTATGAGGTCAATTAATTAAGTAGATTCCTGATTCTGTATAAATCAGACAACTTTACCAAACTCAGATTATTTACAGTTGATCAGAACAGATTTTAAATTGCTGATATAACTTTATCTGAAAACTTGTCTTAATTAACATTTATATATTATAATTCACTTTAAAATATTTCTGATATGTAAATCTTGTTTTGATAATAGTAATGTATTGAAAGAGATCTTTAGTTTTTAATTATGATATACTGAAAAACATGCTGTTAATGAGGACTATGAGGAAAATACAACTTTATAAAAATATTATGGATTTCGTTGAAGTCAAAATTTATTATAATATACTTTAACATAATTCAATTTGTTATATTACTAAATAGTAACAATTATCAGCACATTTGCATATATGTATTCCTTAATAAAATATTAAACTAAGAAACTCCAAGAATCCTCTGAAGAATAATGGAAATTATTTGCGTAATAGGCTTTATAACTTCTTATACAGGTCACAGCAAAATAAAACCTAAGACTGCTTTGAATGTATTTTCTCTACTAAATGTGTGTGTAAGGTACGATACTAACAGTGACGTAAGACTACACGTAGCGACGAAGACTGTTTACTTTACGAGGTCATATGAGACAGTTATGTTCAAGGATTTTCAGTTTTGTTACTAGTGGGACGTGTTTACTTAAGATATTAATATTGTATGATCAAATAAAAAATCAAAAAAGTATCAATGAAAAATCGTAATTACATTGTGCTTTTTTGAACATTTATTGATGACATTGTTTTTTCTATACTCTCTCATACACTTCAGTCATATTAGTGAATGTACTATGTATTTTTACAATACAAAGCATTTAACTTAAATGTAAAACTCATTTTTTTATGTTTTATCTCAGTATGTCGAACTCAGCCGCTTCACAACTACTCATTTAAAGTTACGAGTATTTAACATCGCTGTATTAAAAGAGTATGAAACGAACTTTGTTTGTGTATTCTAAAAAATCGTTAATAGGAATCGTTTGCAATTTTTCCTGTGAAATATTTATTATATATGGAAGTCTAAAAATATTTAAACATTTATCCGAAAAAGTAGCAGAAGAACAGTTATTTGTCGAATAATTTAGGAAAATTAATATATTCACACGAAAAAATAGTGTTTTACAAGTACTAACAATTATTACATTTGAAACTCTTACTTTACTATTATAGTATAGTATTATTCACTATTACAAACAAGCAGTATTACTATTATAATTAGTAAATAAATAAATAATTATTCAATTCAAATAGTGCGACATAAATCTTTGAATAATATAAATATTATATTATTCAAAGTAAAGTATTTATTACAATTGTAAAGTATAGTATTATACAAGTGTAAAGATGTTAAGTATTTGATTCTCTATATTAATGTTTCAAAATAAACTATATATTTGTAGTTACTCCTGTATTCTGTTAATATTCATATCCTCAATGTAATAAAGCTAATTCCCACTCTTCTCAATCACACATGAAGTGTTACGTGATAATGATAATGATATTGAATACAATACTTATATTAAATATTCATCTTTATGTTATTATACTTAGGGATATTAATTAATCACCTATTAATCTATTAATTATAAAATATTAAATATATAAAGGTGTAAACAGCACATAACGCAGTTGGAAGATAGATAGATACGGACTACCAGAGGTCACAGGTTCAGATCCTGCTCGTGTTGATAAATCATACATTCTATATTTACTAAGAGATTGCTCAAACACTAATTAATAAACTAAATCAATCTCAATATCTTTAAGAAGCTAATGGATACTTTTAAATGATTAAAAATACTTAAAAGAAAGTTATTTTAAATTCTACTACAGGTTAATATGTAAAGGTTATATGAAAAATAATATATATAATAGCAATAGTAAATGTACATTGCGTCTGTAATAATAATATCAATCGGTCCTTCGTGTTTCATCATTTGTAAAACAATGATATGTACACATTCTTCTTGCTCTGTGCTGATTTGTTGTCAGTGTGTTTAACACTGTATATATATATATATTATCAACACTATTTGTTATTGAGCGAAGCGAACGAAGTGAGTGGAGCGTTTTACTGTAGACTTTTTACATTCTTTGTCACGAATTGGCTCGAAAACTACTTGACGGAAAATTATGAAACTTTGCAATCAAATAGACACACATTAGACGATGGTTTTTTTAAAAAAAATTGAAAAATGTCCTCAAAAAATAAAAATATATTTTTTAAATATCATGTCAGAAAACTGATATGAAATTGAATTCAATGGGAAACGATGAGTCAATACACTGGGCTCGCTTCGCTCAATATGCAAACGGCACCCGAAATTTCGCGAGCGCAGCGAGTCGAAATAGAGAGTTTGTTGGCGCCCCTAGTTTATATACTGTTTTATATTTTAAGTATAATAATTAATAAATAATATTAGTATTTATCTGTGTGTGTGTGTTAGTGTGTATCATATATAATGTATATTGTTGTTAATACTAGTCATGTATCAGTGAGAGGAAGACCAATGTTAGTCGACCGATGAAACAGACTGCGGTCTGTAGTGACTTATGAATGTGGTTCCGTTGTTTTGGTGATGTGATGGAACAACGTTGTGTAACGATACGTGTTTGTTCAGATGGTACTAAAACATACTGTCATTTTAGAAGTTAAATATATGTATGTTTCACTCTTTTTAGTAACTAAGAAAGAGACAGAAATATGGTTGTGGTTTACTGTTATAGCTTTATAATTAGTTTTAAATATGTTTTATTATTTATCTTTTTTATTTTATTTATTTATTTAAATCAATTCAGGTTCTCATGTCGTGAAACAATTAGCTTATATAATATCACTGCAATACACTATTAAAATATTTTGTTTTAGAATAATGCGCTCGTAAACAAAATATACTATTCAGGGGTGAAACAGAACTCCTAACAGAAATGAGGTTTGTACAACACGTACTGAGTAAATAAAACATTATTTTTGTAAAGTATCCAGACTAAATATTGAAAACAGAAACAATTCTCCGAGAGTTAATAACCTGCAGTGAGAATCTTCGTTCATTAAACCCGTCCTATAGTTACATCTTTACGGAAGTTCTTTTAACACTAAACCTACCGACAATTCTTGTATACCTGTTCCTACCGCACGACGTCAAATTGACCGGTAATTAAAAGTCATTTTATTATATAACGCAGGTAATAATGGAAATAACTAAAAGTAAAGAGTAAAGAAAATATTATGTGCATATTCTAAAAATTGTCATGTAGTTTGATAACGATATTATAACGTTTAAAAATGTGTAAGTTTTACAAAAGTTTAAAAACGGTCAATTTGACCAGTACTTGGTAGGTTTAGTGTTAAATTTTCCAATACGGTAAGTGTTGTGTTTATTCTCCTGTAAACTATGTGATTGGCTACTTATGTAGTCATCTTCTGACGTTAATGAAAACGTGAATATTTAAAAATGCGTTTTATATTATATAATATGACAATATATTTTGAATGTAAATTCTTACTTTATTCTAAATACAATCAAATTGGATCGAGTAACAGTAAGACCTCCACAACAACAGCTTTGAAACTTTATTTTATATATTATATAATTTATTTCTCAAGTTTACAATAATATTATTATTATTACATTATTTTCTTTATTTATATAGAATTTCGTGTACATTCAGAAAATCCTTCGTAGCATCACTAAATACTTGTTACATCTTGGTGTGCTTTTCAAAACACGGATTACACAAAATATTTCTCTTCGTAGATTTCATTTCTTTTTGATAACAATGACACTGAAGCTATGTAAAGAGACAATAAACTTTAATATATTAGGAATCTAGGTTAAAGTTTATATTTTTATAATTATTTCTTTTGTTTTATTATTTTAGGTAAGTGAAATTATCTGTGAACTGTAGAAAATAATAATAAATTTCATAGTATAAAAACAGAAAGTATAAAATACCCGCGTTGTATGGGGGAAAACAGGTGTTATACGAAGAACTGAGAATACAAATTATATACAAAATAGTAAATTATACTTTATGTGAAGATAAATAGTAAATAAAAAGAAAGTTTTAAATCTAATGATAAGATTTATCATGGAAATGTTCAAAACTCAGTTCCAATAATAAGTCAATATTATCGTATGATCCAGCACAAACACAGAAATAACAAATACGTTTACACATAATTATACACGTGTCTGTACAACATGTTGAGGTTATATGATAGAAAGAGACACACAGAGAAAGAGATAGAGATAGAGAGAGAGAAAGACACACACACACACACACACACACACACACACGCACACGCACACGCACACGCACACGCACACGCACACGCACACGCACACGCACATGCACATGCACACGCACACGCACACGCACACGCACACGCGCACGCGCACGCGCACGCGCACACGCACACGCACACGCACACGCACACGCACACACACACACACACACACGCGGTCTACTAAATCGCACTACCCGTACCGGACGGACACGTGACACATTTTACGAGTGTAACATTACAACAGTACGTATGTATGTAATGTACTGTACATTACACTACTGACCTAAAAACATGTGACTTATTAATATAACTAATAATTAACATTTCTCACAACATCATTCAATTTTAGGTAGATTCCATAGATGAATCTACCTATTGCAATCGATGCGATGACGGGACCCAGACCCCGGAGTAGGGGCGCTACGCCGTTTATGAACTGGAGATTGAGAATCCGTCGAAAAAAAAAAAAATATATCCCTCTGTATATATATGTATATATAATCCATCAGTCCAAATTCATAGTAGGCGAAATCTGACTTCACAGGTCGATAGGATAAATTAGTGTGACAAACGAAACATCTCGATTTTTTGGAAAAAGTGAAAGGGGTGGCTGGGATGGGGGGTGAAAGTGCAAACCTTTGGGACGCGCTACAGGTCGCAAATATTGACAGAGGATTTTCAAACTCGGCATACACATTTTTAAGGACAAAATGAAGGTTAAGTTCTTGAACGGGGGAAATCAGTCGGGGAGTTGGAGGGCTGGGGGGGTTGATTTATTTATTTATTTATTTATTTATATCTTTTCCACTTTGAATCATTATCAGTGATCACTTGTGTACGTCAAAATGGAAGTGTCAGGAGGGCCTATTTCGATACCAGATTTATCGTAATAAGCCCTTCTGTAAAAGCACTGTCCAACTTAATGTTAAAGCTATGAGGGTTCCAAACGCGTCCAAGTCTGAGAAGAACCACACAACAAACTCAGCCGGATATATATTTTTTTTATATTGTGATCACTGTTTCACAAATGTCAATCTTAAAAGCTATTTTGGAACAATTAGAACCGTCGCAATATAATGAAAAAAATAATAATTATTATTACAATAATTATAATAATAGCAAAAAAAAAATTAATAATAATGATAACAATAATAAAAAATAAAAATAGGCCTGCTACACAACCAGTCACCGCAAGCAGCACCCGTTCACGAGCATAACGCAAGAGTCAGCCATCACCCCCTTCGCACATATTTGAGGGTTAAAAACCGAAAAAAATCACAGAAGAAGGCAAAATTTTGACGTCGGAAAAATCTTAGAAAATTAACAAATTAAGAGAGGAAACTTTTTTGTCCGAAAATTATTTTGATGCGACCCCCCGTTTAGGAAAAAGGGGGGGGGTGGTTCCCCGCTCACCCAATATATGCAGAGTGACCCGTCATAAGACTCGTAATGACCAGTAAAATAGTGCTGGCTAGTTTTTCTTTGTCGATCCGACCGACGGGAATCTACCTAACACGATCGACCCTGTCAAACGAGGTATTTTATTTAGAAATATATAATAAGTAATTTATATTCATTAATAATATAAAATAATAAAGTCTGTCATATTTACTAAATGTAGTTATCACTTGATTACTGAAAGTGTGTTGCGTATAATTAAAAATGTAGCAAACTTAAGTGGTCTTAATTATAAAAGAGGGAAAGAAGCGAATGATATTATAAATAAAAATAAACATAATTAATCTTGCGTGAAGTATGGGGTGACCTAATTGTAGTTCCGTAATGTTGATTCACTGGAGGTGCCATAGATGACGGAACGGAAACCTCAATATTAAATAACACGCGTTTGTGATCAATTAATATGTTCAATTGTGGTTATAATTTAAATGTGGTTTTCGGTGACACATCTACAATATTAATATTAATGATTAATAAAGTTTGTTAGATATGAAATGGAATATTTTTTAAAATTGACATTGTTATACAACTGGCGATGAAATTAAATGCTAGTTAGGAAAAATTTACAATATTTGAACCGAAAAATTCAAGTTTTACCTTTAAATTAATTGCCTAGAATGAATGTTTTTATAATATAATAACGATCATTTTTATGTAAATTTTTTGGTAACGCCATTTTGGGAGAATAAAAAATGCAATACTCATTGTAAGTAATTTTATACGATTTAGAGAAGATAAAGAAGAAGAAGACAAAAACATGGGATGGATGGAACATGGAAAAGAATTGGTTTTCCAATTGCGTTTATTTATTTTGTTTCTTTTTATTTGAGCGTCAAGAGTCTGAATGCTCTTAAGCTCACCCTGACGAGGGTCTGAACACACCTGTCGAATGACTTGTAGTAGGTAATTTCCGTTTCGGATTTACAACGATTTTACTTTATGAAAGAATGAGCAGTCTTAGACTTCAAAATGATTAATGAAACCATTATTTTACCTATTATATATAAAAATTATCTATTTAAAAACATCAAATTACTAACCTCCGACCCGGATTTGCACGGGTAAAATACAAAAAAAAATAGTCCACCTAACACAAAAACAAGTCTGTTTTGGACTTTAAGTAGGTCAGTTATTAAAGGAAAAGTCAGAAGTTTATAGACGTCTTTAAACATAAATACTATCCAAACTTGAAAGAATATTTTTTACAAATAATCAACTTACAAATGCTGACAAAAACGACATTAATTTTAGGTTCTGAATTATTTTATTGTCTAAGTTATTCGGTAAAAGTGTTATTAACTGATAGCTTTTAAATATAGTTTAAATTTGATTGTAACTTTAAAATATTAGGTATCTCTCAAATATTAAAAGAAACTCTCACCAACACTGAGTATCGATTAATAAATAACTCTACCTTTTGTATTCCTTATTTAACTGATTCGATGAATTTTAAATCCATTTAAAAAAATCGTTTGAGCGTGACCTCAAAATAATTGTGTACCCAACGTTTCGATGAGGGTTAAGCGTCGAACAGCTTCAAGATTTCCGCCTTTTCATATTTCCTGTTTGTTTCATTTATAAGCAAGTTTGTAAGGACTGAAAATTTCAAATGATTAATGGGAAAAAGCTATGATCCATTAACTGGTTCGTTGCGTTCATATTTTTTACATTTAATTTTTACATTAAGTTTAGTTTTTAAAGATATATCTTTAAACACTATTCTCTAACTCATCTACAAGTCGATTGATTTTGATTTATATTAAACTATCATCATGAATCATCACATTTCCTTTGAGTTAAATTCCCAAAATATCCTTATTAATAGACCATCTAGTCCATTTAAAACAACTCTGTAACGAGTATATCTTTGTACGAATGGAAATGAATTTGCAAACATTTATTAAATATAAATTTAGTAATAAATACAGAATTTCATGGACAAAACTTTTGGGAAAATGGTAATTATACAAAATTTCATTTTAAGGATAAAATATCTGGATTGATCACTATAACCCAATTAATATAAGTTTAATTAAAATAACAATTGATTTTATATTTATTTAAACATATCTAATATATTTCTAAAACGCTCTCTATATTTTTATTTATTTAATTATATCTATCAATACAATGGGGTAATGATAATAATTCTAAAGAGAAATAAAATGTTATGTGCAATAAAATGACGACTACCCTCAATAGCAAGGGAAGAACAACAATAGATGTCACGTTTTTGGTACCTCATAAACTTCGACTTCAATTTATGGCACCACCCTCTGGGGATACTAGATTCATAGAAAAAGACCCAGATATATGATTTTATATTGATATTGATGTCAGTTTTTGTTTGGGTGAAATGTATATTGTGACAATTGAATTTATACGAACAATATGAAGATCTATATAATAGTTATAAGCTTACAAAAATATTTTTTTGTACAAAATTCTCAATCCATTTACATGAATATAATACTTTTAACACTTGCGATATCGGGTTACATTTGAAAGCAACCACTGAATAGTAATGTTGAAAATAACAGTAAATATACCAGTCCAATTAAAATATGATTTCAATAAATCGAACCAAACAAAAAGTATAACATATAACAAATTCGAACTCTTTGACTGTTCGTGTTCTTGAATTATTAAAATCCACTTTAGTGTTAAAAAAATTATTGAATTTCATTTTTTTTTTTTTTTTTTTTTTTTTTTTTTTTTTTTTTTTTATGGAAGAGGAGGGCAAACGAGCTGGCGGGTCACAGATGACTTGTGATCACCGCCGCCCATGAACTCTTGCAACATCCGAGGATTTACAAGAGTGTTGCCGGCCTTGTAGGTAGGAGTAGACGCCTTTTTTGAAGGTACCCACGTCGTACCGATCTGGAAATACCGCCGAAGGGAGTTCGTTCCACAAGCGAGTGGAACGTGGAAAAAATGTCCTTGAGAACCGCACAGTGGAGGATCGCCACGCATCCAGGTGGTAAGGATGGTATTGGAGGCGATGGCGCGCTGTGCGGTGATGAAATTCGGCGGCAGGCATCAGATCGAATAATTCTTCGGAACACTCCCCGTTGTAAATGCGGTAGAAGACGCACAAAGAAGCAACGTCTCTACGCAATGCCAAAGAGTCCAGCCGTTCACAGAGCACCGGGTCACCGACAATCCGAGCGGCTCTCCGTTGTACGCGGTCAAATGGTAGAAGCTGATATTGGGGTGATCCGGACCAGAGATGAGAACAGTACTCCATGTGTGGCCGGACCTGCGCCTTATAGAGCGCAAGTCTTTGGCCAGGTTTGAAATACTGCCTCGCTCTATTAATCACTCCCAATTTCTTCGAGGCCAACTTGGCCTTGCTCTCCAGATGACCACGAAACTGACAATCGCTCGAAATGTCGAGGCCCAGTATTCTGATACTTGGCGAGGCAATAAGAGGAGTGCTCTCGAAGAGCGGTGATACGACAAATGGGGTTTTTTTAGTGGTAAACGCGCAAACTTGTGTCTTTAGGGGATTGAACTGAACGTGGTTCAGTTCACCCCACTCAGAGACCATCCCTAAGGAAGTCTCTATAGAAGACACAAGTTTCTTTCGGCACTCGTCGACGTTTTCCCGAGAGAGACCTGCACGGCCGGAATATACCGCATCCCCAGTGCTGTCATCCGCATAACAATGTATGTTGGAGATATCCAACATATCATTGATGTGCAGGAGGAACAGAGTTGGGGATAGCACGCAGCCTTGGGGTACACCAGTATTCACGGGCTTGGGGTCCGAGCAAAAACCGTCGAGAACGACCTGTATGCTCCGCCCAGTGAGGAAGCTGGTGATCCACTTGCATAAACTCTCGGGAAGCCCATAGGAAGGTAGCTTCGAAAGAAGCCCCTTGTGCCATACACGATCGAAGGCTTTCGCCATATCCAGACTAACTGCCAGACCCTCTCCCTTGCTTTCAATAACAGCTGCCCAACGGTGTGTAAGATACAACAGAAGATCACCAGCCGATCGACCATGGCGAAAGCCATATTGCCGGTCATTGACCAACTGGTGATCCTCGAGGTAGGTTAGGAGCTGTTTATTGATGATGCTCTCCATTACTTTGGAGAGCAGAGAGGTAATGGCGATAGGTCTGAAGTTAGCTGGATCCGAGCTATCACCTTTTTTAGGGATCGGATGGACAAAGGCACGCTTCCATGAGACCGGGACTACGCCTTTCAAGTAGGAGTACCGAAATAGACGCGTTAGCACTGGTGTCAACTCAGGGGCACATGTTCGTAGCACAACTGGAGAGATACCATCTGGCCCACTCGACTTATGAACTTCCAAGGAAAGGAGGGCTTTTCGGATGAGTTTTTGCCGAAAAACTATTTCCGGCATTAAGCTCGGGCACCGCGGGATGATAGGCGGTGCCTTCCCCTGGTCGTCTAAAGTCGAGTTTGAGGCAAAAAGAGTGCCCAAGAGATCGGCTTTCTCTTTTGCCGTGTGGGCCAAAGAGTCATTCCCAGTGTGCAATGGCGGCAGGGAAGGCTGACAGAAGTTTCCCAGACTGGCTTTGGAAAGCGCCCAGAACTTGCGCGTGCCAGGTGGGTACTTTGCCAGCTGATCCCCAATTTTGACGACATGCTTGAACTTCGCTCTAGCAATTTTCCGTTTGAAGAATCTGGAGGCACGATTATATTTCCTCTTCAGAACTCTAGAGTTCGGATCCTTAGTGACTAACGCATTAGCCCAAGCTTGATAAGCCTGCCGTTTGCCAGCTGCTGCAGCCCTGACAGACGCATCAAACCAAGGCCGCGATCTGCCACCGAGTGGTACCACAGAGCTTGGTACAAATAGTTCCATGCCCTGAAGTATCACATCAGCTACAGCCGCAGCGCAGTCACTAGGATCATTGGAAGGGAAACAAATCGGCCCCCATGGGTAGGATGCAAAAAAGGATCGCATTCCATCCCAATCCGCTGACTTGTAGTGCCAAACGCGTCGAGTCGCAGGTCTTGTGCGAGCTGGGCGTTCAATGGGCACTACACTCCGTACCAAGCAATGATCAGAGGACCCTAATGGAGCCTCGACAGTGACTTGGTACTTTCCGGGATGTGTAGTCAGCAGAAGATCCAACAAAGAGGGCATATGGCTGTCCACGTCCGGTAGACGAGTGTGCGTCTTTACCAATTGGGACAGACCATTTGCCAGAGCAAAGTCAAACACAGATCTCCCCGCGTAGTCGGTGGCACGTGACCCTAGCCAATCGGCATGGTGCGCATTGAAGTCCCCAAGGACTACGACTTCGGCGGAGGGAGTCTGTGAAAGCAGATCGTCAATCTTCGCCTGAACATGGCCTAAGAGTTGATCCGTTTCTGCATTACCACTATGGGACCTGTAGAGGCACGCGTAGACTCTGACATGGTCGTCCATGTCCACGCGCAGCCAGAGTACAGACAGGTCCCGACCTTCAAAAACTTGAAGGCGACGGTAGCAGATATCCTCCCTTACGAACACAGATACCCCGGCGTGTGGTATAAAATGATGTTCGAGTTTATACCCGGGGTATGATAGGTACGCTGTGTCGCTAGGGTGAGATATCTGCGTCTCCGTCAGAAACAACAAGGCCGACTGCGCCGTCTCTAGATGATAGTGGACGGCGTTCAAGTTGGAATGAAGTCCCCGGATGTTGCAAAATTCCACATTTAGAGTGGGTCGGGGTGCCGCTGCGTTGACTCGTCGTTTGCCCTCAAAAAACACAAAAGGCGATACTTTGCCCGCCCCAGATACGACGGGCAGCCCGAGCAAAATCCGAGAATCATTTCCCCGATTTTGCTCGGGGAGGGGGTCCCCGGCTTCATCAAAGCCGGTACCCTCCTGGGGTATTTTTCTTTTAGGCATCGCTTTCATGTTTGGCGTGGGGGGAGGGGGGGTTGGGCTTCCGGATTCTCTCACTCACCGACGAAACATAACCAAATGAATTTGGTTACTACACGTCGGTCTTCTGTGAGAGGGTGGTCCTTCCCCGGTCGAGCCAGCCCAATACGAGCTGCAGTAAGATAACTACAGCTAGGCTCTACCACCTGTAAAAATATATATAGCTTTAGTGAATTTAATTCATAAAGTGTTTTTGGGTCGCCGATATATGGTTCATTTTGTTGTCGATTCACAGAAGGCTTTTTGAATGTATGAATCTTTTTGTTTTCAGGTTTTATTGAGTCAGACAGAGCGTTCTCATTTTTATTACAAAAGTTTGTGAATCGAGCAATTTATCAGATTATACCATATAATGAAATCGTGGATAAAAGAATGGTTTATTTGTTACAGATCAAAATAGACTAAATTCATTTTAATGCAAGGGCAATTAAACATTTTGAATCAAATAATAAAAGTTTCGAAATATATTTTTGGTTTAATATCTTTTAAAAATCTCCCTTAAGAATAGAACAGAACAGAACAGAGTAGATGTCTCTTGATCGTGGACGCCATATCATTACTATTCATGGAATTTAAAACAGTTTCTACTCACCTTGCACGTTTGAATGACTACTTCATTTTTTTAATCTCTTCTATTTTACATAGATTAAAAATATGTAGTAGATATAAACTTTGATTACATTTTTCACAATCTTTCCAAATTCATAAATGCTCTAACTGTGCTTTGGTTTATTTACTAGTCTATAATCCTGTTATGTGGGATCATATGATTATTATGTGTGTGCCATGAATACGCACACATATGCACACACACAACGGAAAAAAAATAAAACTAGCTTTTTATACTTTTTATATAAATGTAGTCGTGGGTTCTGAAAGCCTATTTTGAATAATTTTCGAAATAATACAGTTTTCATGGTTAAATATTTCATTCATCATATCTTTATTAACATAATTCTTTAATTTATTTAAAGAAACTAACATGTAGATTTTTCGTAGCGTTTGGCGCTCCGTCGTCTCTGGCTAACCGGCAAGGGATATGGCGTGAAGATAAATAAATAAATATGTAAATTTTATGGTACATCCATAGAAAGAAATGCTAAGAAGATAAATATAATGACATGTACACATATATAAGATAATTATATTTATTTTTTTAGTGGTATTACTTACAAAGGACATTTGTTTTCTTTGCGCCTCCATTATGGCGTTCCGCCAGTCTCAAGTACATGGAATATATTCAAGCTTATTAAATATTCAAGTGATGAATACTTTGAACATCAATCAATGTAGGATAAGTCCATTAGATACAATACATTATTCACTGCACTCCTTGATCCATCACTTACTATGATGAAGCGTCTCAGCTCGAGCTTAACACATTAATATTCTTCTATAGTGGATGTGTATGCAATTTAAATATTTACTACATTCACTACATACCTTGTAGGGTTATACATAATATATAAAAACTTAGACTCTTATCTTTATTTGAAAGTATGTTATCTTTTTGATCTGAGCGGAGCGCTCTATGTAAAAATTTTTGCATCCCATGTCCGGGGCTTTCATAAAAACGATGATTTATAAAAAAAAAGGGAAAAAAAACTCATGTCGTTGAGGAATAATCACCAAACAATAACAGTCCCATAGACTTCAATGTAAAGAAAATTCGATATGTGATATTTCAATATTTTATATTTTTTGCCTGCCAGTTTCAGCTTCGACCGCTGAATTGAAGATGGGTTACTCGATTCGCTCAAGTCGCTGAACTCTACCGAGATTTTGCGAGCACAACGAGTCAAAATTGAGATCGGGTTCGCGCCCGTAGTATATAACAAGTAACTGATAGTATATATACAGTATTAAATTTCCATTACTATTTGTTCAAATAACGGTAACACACGGTAAGGGGTTAGTTTTATTGTATCTTACCATCATTATAGAGTCACTGACAGCTAAGCTCGTCAATTTCAACACAGAATTAATATAATATCAAGGGATATTTCAAGAATTACAAGGATACATATTGTTTACCGTAGCGTGAATTTTATATGACTTCTTGCTTCGATTGTTCCACACAATTTCCTTTCATTAGGTTTTCACAAGAACAAATTGCTTGCGAGCCGCTCGGGAGGCTTTCTAAGTTATATAGATATTATACGTATTAAGAATTGAATATTTAATACTGTTTTGTTATTTAAAACTATGTTTATTTTTAAAATAAAGATTTTACAGTTACAATAAAAATATATTAAATATTCAGCCTCAGCTTTTATATACTGAAATTATTTAAAACGCAAACACAGATATTTGATTAACATAGCTAAATGTTTTAAATGTTTTCGATGGATTTTGGTCTATCGTATAATATACTAGCTGTGCCCTCGACTTCGTTCGTGCTTCGCGTTTTTAAAATAAAAGTAGCCTAAGTTACTACTTATAAAATCAGCTATCTACCAGTGAAAGTTTTATTAAAATCGGTTCAATCGTTTCAAAGATTCGCAGGAAAAATCAGACAGATAGTTTTTTAATGTAAGTATATACTGTGTATACTTTCATGTGCATTTAGTGAAAAGCTGTTAATTTAATATAAACACACACTACAATTTTATATATATATATATATATATATATATATATATATATATATATATTCTTCTCTTCTTTGTTGTTTATTGCGTTTTGCGTTTTGTTTTTATATTACAATTCGTTTTTTTTGTTGTGTTTTAATGTGTTTGATGTTTGTTCAAACGTTGGTTCTCGTTACGTTTGTTTAGGTTTATACATACTTGTTTTTCTTTTGAATTTTTTATTCTAGGTTTGAATGTAAACAGAATAAATATATTTATTTTGTTTTTGTTTTGTTCTTCATTAAATTTTTGATTATGATATAGTTTGAATTATACATTTTTAATTTGTTGTAAATTGTTTTAGATTTTCTTGTTTTATTTAAGATAGTGCGTTAATTTCCAGCTAAGTTTGTAATCAACTGATAACTGACATACTAATATAATATTTTTTGATGAAATCTAATGGACTATAAGTAATATTAAATATAGTCCTCTATGTCTATGTTACCGGCTCGTCTTCGGTCTCGTCAACAAACATTTAATTATAAAGATTAAAATATGATGAAAAGTTTGTCTAGACCGAGCAAATTCTACTTCTGTATTGTGCTGTTTTGTCAACAGTATACAACAATGACGTTGCAATTGGCGGAAGCTCTACGATTATGGCTAAACTAAGACACACAGAGTTTGATACATTTTGATAACAGCACCAATGCAGCAATTACACAATACTAATCCCCCTATAACACGGTAGATTCGTTCCGCGTTGTAGGAATATTCTCGTATAACGCGCTCATATGACCGTATAACGGCTTAGATACCAAAATTTCGCGTTTACTTCTCTCGTTAAATGGAATATTAAGAGAGAAATTAATTAAATTTAATTTTTACTTAATTTTATTTAATTTTATAACAACATAAAGTGCAAAAGTAAGCGAAATTAATTGTGAACTTTAAAAATAGTTATAAACTTCATAGTGTAGAAATATAACGTCACAAACGCCCGCGTTATAAGGGGGTAAACACGTGTTACACGAGGGACTGAAATCGTGTTATATGAAAACGCGTTATATGAGTACCTTTTTATAGGGGGAGATTACTGTTTGTAACTTACGAGCATTACACTCAGATCACGTTCGATATATCGTTTAAAAGTATTACATATAGTCGACCTCCTTGATTGTGATAATACCAGTGATGATGATGAAGATGATGACATCTTCATAACTGTGCAAATAAATAATAAGTGTCTGTTTGTAATTCCAAATTAATAGCTTTTACTAAATGCATATGGAATGCAAGAAAACCTCTAAAATATCTGGACCAATATTAATAGGACTTCCACTAGCGAATAGCTGATGTTATAGATAAAACTTAGGCTAACAAAGTCGGAGGTACAGGTAGTATAAAATAAGATGTAAACACAATTTTAGTCGATTCGATAGTCCATTTAGAAACGGACATAATTAGTTAATAAAACAGGAAATTTTCCTTTTGTTCCGAGTCCCCATTTTGCGGTTACAATGTCATTTAAATTTCCTTCGTCCTCATTATGTTAATATAACCGCTTCCTTACAGAGTGTCTCATCCTGTTTCTTTTAAACTCGCTTTAGTAATAAAAAGATTTTTAGTAAAGCAATTTAAAAGTCTTACTTATATGATTTTTTGTTCTTGATATTTTAAAGTCACTAAAAATTTATAAGAAACTATGTACAATTTTTTTGTTAACTCTATGGTAATGTGTTATTGTTATACACTAAAATGTGTTATACACTAAAAGAAAAATGACAAATCCATAATTTTTATTTAGATAACCTTTTTCAACTATAAAAGTTTACATTTTATATTTTAGATTTATAACTTCATCGCAAATATTTCTGTTGCATATAATTATTTAAAACAATCTAAGAAAACATAACCCTAAAAATAAAACTCCCTTCAGGGATCAATATCATAAATATCGCATAGTATTAATGCTACAGGTGGCCTATCTATCGTAGGTAAGGGTTACCAATGCGCCCTAAATTAATCTTTACCAGCTTACAATCAAGCAAAGTGCGTGAGAAATATATTGGATTGGTTAAACAATATATTATTGCTCTTATATTTCTCTACATCGGACTGGAAAGTATAATGAGTTATTATTCACCAAAATTATAAAAGTTTTTGAATATTATTTCTATTTGTCTGTGAAAAACAGAACTCGATTAAGCTTGGTATTGTTATAGTCAACATGTAGGATGGTTTGGATAATTCTGAATTTTTATACAAGTCATAATTATAATTAGTTATATATTATTATGAATGTTTAATTTCTAACTTTAATCTCTTGTAAATGTAAATTCATCAGAGTTGATAATGAAGTAGTTTGTTATTCTAGTCATCCTTTCATTCCAAGTAATATATAACAATTATAACTGGAACGCTACTACATAAAATTGTGATTAAAATAAGTAAAGATTCTTGAAAATTTTTCTACATGGACCTATCCTTTGGAACCAGGAACAAGACATTTGACATCTGACATTTCAGAAATACAATGTGTGCCAAAAATAAATAAGAAGTCTGAGGAAGACGGAAAAGAAAATGAATTTTGTGGCAGCAGCTAGTAAAAATATTTTTTCTTATTAATTATTAATATTGAAACTGATTCATTTAATAAATATTAATAGCAGGCCATTGGCACTTAACCGCAAGCACCACAGTTAGGAAGCTGATTTCTTTTTTAGTGACCAAAATTGCTATAGCACTAAATCCTCATTTTTACAGACTTGGCTTTGAGAGCCAAAATTCTTGAATTTTTATATCCTCGTTTGTTATCGCTTCAATAAGTTACTCGGATTTTGTTGACATTTCAAAAGGATCAGTCGATTTGGTTTGGTTTTATTTTTCTCTTACAGTCTGGTATTTCCAAGTTTAAAATGTTAAAAAATCTCTCTCTAGATGTTACTTTGACCTCATATTTATTTTCTTTTATATAGACATATTGCGAGTTTCGTATAGTACTGATAAAATTAATTCGCATGAAAATAGTTTTCTTATGTAATATCGGTTTTAAACTAACAACAAAGATTTCTTTCGTTTTAATCACCATAAAGTTACCTCAAGGTTAGACGTTGACAATTCATTTATAGTATAAATTATTATTCTGTAACGTAATTTAGATGTTGCTTTATTTTCAACGTTTTACAAATCAAACAATACGATAGACATTGCACATGAATAAATAATCTTTCTTTAGAGATTTTTTTCCGAATGCCACGAAAAATGATAAAAATAGACTCTTCCTTTATAAAGGTTTAAAATGTAGACAAGAATAAAATAAAAATGCAAATATTCTTCCATCCTACATGATACAGTTTGTACGATATAAGTTAGACTAGACACCGACGTTGCCGTGAATTGATGGGATGCAGATTTACAGAAATTATATGTTATAAAAGTTTGTATAAATCGCGGGCAGAGCTAGTGCCCGCGATTTCACGTACAATATTTCTTCTTAAATAAAAGTAGCCTAATTTACTGTTTTTAACATCTTTTTAACAACTATCCACCAGTAAATTCCTGTTGAAATTTGTCCTACCGTTTCAGAGATTATGCGGAACAAATACACAGAGAAAAACATAACCTTCAAAAATTGTTTTTATATGTAACTACTGGTAATATTTATATGTATAGATTGTAGAACAAAGTAAAATAAACACATGATATATTTTTTAGCCTTGTGTCACTAGAAAACAGGAATACTATAAAACAGGTATGTAATTCTATTTGTATTCACATACATATTAAATATACAAGAGAAGTAATCGAATAATTGAAGATAGATGAATTAAGGTTTAGTTAATCCTCCAAAAATTTAAAGAGGCTTGTTATTTTAGAAAAATATACATTTCTTCCATACTGTAATCAGTTTAAGTGTTATGAGTTATGTATTGACATTCTAAAATTACAATGACAAAATACTCGAAAATCCGAATTTTGTGGAGATATATAAAAACAATATATATTTTATTATTCAGGCAAGATTTGAATTGAATCTTCTCATGATGAAATAATTAATAAAGATTAGATTAGATTAAATTATTAATAAAGATTAGATTAGATTCATAATAATTAAGGAATTCTTTAGACAGTCGGCCATTCCATTGCCAGGACCGTCTACCTCGAAGCCACAGCGAAATCAAGGGAGGAAAGAATTAATCGATGGCTGTAAGTCTTGATGTTGCTAAGTTAAGCGATCGAAAAGAAGAAGAAAACTTCCGAATGGAAGAGGGCAGGGGATGGCCTCAGCTGTTTATGAAATGTTATTGTCCTCGGACTTGGATGAAAAAGTAAAATCGATGTGTTTTGATACCACAGCATCAAACACAGATCCATTCAATGGAGCTTGTACCTTACTAAAGCAAAAGCTGGAGAAAAATTTATTATGGCTTCCATGCAGGCATCACATTTTGGAGATTGTGCTTAAAGCCATCGTAGTTTCAGCAACTAATGCTTCTAGTGGGCCAGATATACAAATCTTCAAAAGACTGCAAAAACGTTGGCCTAAAATACTAAAGTTTCAAACAACACAAACGGCATATAGCAAACAATTCTGTAAATGAAGCTAACGATTCTTTAATTTATTATAAAAATGTTAATAAATTCCAGTATTTTCCCGTTATTAATCCCGAGGCTCGCTAATGACGGTGATTTGGAACGGAATAGGAATATTACTCCTCATAAGTTTTACATTATATTGAAATAAATGGATCTAATTATATAACATTAGTATAATATCTCTTTTATTATAGAAATTAATGACTCAGTTAGTCGTGTCTTAAGAATTTAAGAAAATTATAATCTATTTAAATATTGTAATACCAAAGAACTAAAACTATTCATAAAAAGAAAAGTCAAGAGATAAAGTTGAGATTAAACAATGGTGTAAGGACAGATTTACCTATATCCTTATTTACATTCAATTAACAGGACAAAAGTTCGTACGTTTTCAGTGTAATTATTTAATTCTCCTCAACAATACCGCCGTGATGAATTTTCGATCTTATCGTAGGGTGGAGAATACTTAAGAAAAAATATCAAATCATGAAACATATGCTATGGTAATTACGTTTTGCAAACAAATTATATTAGACAAAGATTTTACTGTTGAAATATATTAAATTCTTTTGATTTTCGCATTCGATTTTCTCGGTAGGATCGTTCCTTCAACCTTATTACGGTACAAAACATAATTAATTATTAATTAGTCATGAAAAAAGGCCTTAGAGGGCTGCCTTGTAAATAAAATATAACCAAACCTTTTCGATATCGTCGAGATGGTATCGTGATTTCAAAATTAGGTTCTTTTTTGATTAGTCTATGCGATTTTAATATTAATGAATCATAAATATGGCAATACAATTATATACTCACAAAATTATTGGTAAGTGTAATCTTTAAACGCGTTTCATATTCAAATCCGAAACATTCCTAGCACTGCATGATCAAACAATTAAAGTTTTATATCGGAGGTGTCTGACACTTTTATTTATATTATTTAAGTATTTTTTAAATAGTCTATATTAAAAAATAACATTTTATACAATATAAGGATAGGTAAATGTGTATTATATTTATAGGCTTCTAGTCTGTGACCCGAACTACACCTTTCATAGAGATTAAATGAATGGTACATTATATCGATACAGGGCTATAAATATAAAGGAGGCTTTACTTCACGTGGTTGGAAATATCTTTTCAGTCACTTAATATTATTATATAAGGTCGTGCTAAATATATCCTTAGTCACTGTGTACTTTTTTGAGTGCTTGAGTTTTGAGTTGTATTACTTGTATCATAATATGTAAGTATTATTAAGTGTAATTTTGTTTTATACTAAACATTGTACTCCAATGAATACATATTGAACAAAATAATTACATAACAGCGTTATATCTTCAATACGTGATATAAAACATTTTTTTTAGATAACTTACAGATAAATCAGATTTTTCGTAAAGCAAAACTGAAAAGTAGGACCGTCTGTATAAACCATCTCATTAGCAGGATCTTTCAGTAATGGATGGTTGAGAAAGTAAAACAAAATAGTAAATAACGCTCCAGTAATCTACAGCTACAGAAGACACGTAATTCAAAAAAAATACGGGTCCAGTACTTTGTGAAGTTCGTTTTATGTCCCTCATTACTGGTTTCTATGTAAAATAAATATAATACGGAGTTAGAACGTCATATTATTAACAATATTGTGGTATTATGATGCATTATATTAAAAAATTGGTATGTCATGTTTTAAGAATTATATATGTTAATGACATTCTAGTAGCCTGTCTATTGATAGGCTACTAGTTACCAATGTGTATACACAATAGTTGATGTCTCTGACTGCACTTGCAAGAAGTATTTTGAAGATTGCTGATTTCTTTTACCTTAATAGACCTAATAGTTATTGATCAAAATTACCTTGTAGTTATTTCGTCATAGTTGTTATTAGAAACTAGGTAGTGATGAAAAGATAAATAGTTTTCTTTACTAATGGTTAAGAATATCGCTAAAGAAATACTGTTGATGAAACAATATTTTTTAAATAACATTTGAAGATCTTGAATTATATGTAAATAACCATCAATGTTCGAGTTCGATGATTTATTTTGAATACTTTTTTTATCCTATCCATTAACTGAATAAGGCGACATAAATCATGTTGTCTTTTGGTTTTGTCTTCTTAATATAAGTCAAATAGATAGAAATATAAGAATGACTGAAGTCTCTCACGATACCATATGTACTATTATATTAATGACCCATGATATCCATGATATGTTGTCAGGGCCAATCGTCGATGATAATGGTAGCGAGAGCTCTGCCGGGGATTCTTAGCACCCCTTGCACCGCTGTTGTTGTCCTGGATGCTACTGTAGCCAGAAAAAGCGGGACCACTGGGAAATAGGAGCCAATTTGTCTGGTTCAATATCCACGACGGGATATGCCATAATAGCCACGCTTGGAACGCGGGTTGGCAATCGCAGTGTGATGTTCTAGTAAGCAGAGGACAATGCTGTCCATCCTCTGGAAAACCGACAATTTTGTTGCCTCGAATGAAACCACAGGAAGGTTGTTTATGTGAAGGATGTTCTTCGGAAGCCTTAACAACAAATGCTGAAATGCGTTGCGGGTCCGATCTCTCTGCAACTCTTTTTTTTTGCACATTACCGATCTGCTCAAACCTTATATCTATGGGAACGCAGATGACAGAACAGTTGTAAAAAGGTAAAAGTACAGTCTGAGAGAGAAGCTATGGTGCAGCGTTTGAGTGAATAAACTTCAGGCATTATCCACATGGGTCAATGCAAATCTTAATAAAATCAATGTTAACAAAACGCGAACGTGTCTGTTTACCGCCAAAAGCCTTTTCACTTTGGTTACTGCTTTCCAGAATGTATCTCTAAAATTTTCTTTTCCGCTTTTAGTTGTTATGAATAGAGACTTCTTTGAAACTCAACTTTGTATTGCATCGAGCATTGAGTCTCGATCTAGAGGAGCTGCAAAGTAGATTTGTATTCTTGCAAAGGTCCAACAATACTTCATATCGGCTCTGTTACTAACATTATACAAAGCACAGAGGAATTGGAGTGTGGAGTACTGAGGTTACATATCGGCCGGTGCTGCTAAATGTCATCTTGCAGTTCTGGTCTCAATTAAGAGGCGAACAAACAGGCTAACTGGTGACCTTGAACCGGTTGATTGATCTTCATAGCCTCAAAAACAGATGTATAATTGCTAGTCTCCTAGTATTCGATAGGATACATATTGGTGAACGTGAGTGATTGTAGTAATTACATGAACTAATTTCAATTTGTATTAATATTAATTGTACGCACTACACTAACTTATTTATACAATTCATAAAAAATGTTGACTATTCTGTCGGGTATCTTATAATCTACAAATTCAACGCGACGCCTCACACCGAACGCGTAATGTAACCGAAATTACAACCACGACTAGAGACTTTATTCATCTCTCTCTGTATTTTACTATTAAGCTTAGAAAGACAGCTTTAATCACTCAATAGGTCTGTGAGTTGTTGGTTTGTTTAATAACATAACAGTGCATGTCGCATATCTATAAAACTGTCTTTTTAAGAACATGTCTAGAACTGTGTGTATTACCTTCTATATTCGTAGCCGGTCGCCCATAATGTGTCAGTTTTAATTACTAAAACAATTTATCATACGTATTACAATATCAATAATAAAACTATATATTTATGAAGAAGGCTAATTAATAACAATAATTTCCAATCTTGTAAAAGTTACTAGAACATCAGTTTTTATAAGAAAACATTTTACATTAATGTAAATTTAATAAAAAATACAAGTTGTCTTGAATGGATAATTAAAAACAATGAATCTTAGCAGCAAGGAGTTAAGCAAACTTATCAAAACTTTAAATAAATAGACGAGCAACTCTTTATTGATAATAAGATCATTAGAAAGCAAGGTTCCAGATTTATCTAAAATTCAAGCTACAGGCGTTATTCTGGATTGCAGAGGTACTAATTAGTTTTAGGGTATATAATAAAGAAATTTAAAAAAATTACAAAGGTATATAGGTATCATTGGATGCTTTGTGCATGTCGCAAATAGAAAGCTATATTTGTGTCAGCTTCGGAACGAGGAATCCTTTTATATCTTCCCCTGTGACGTAAGTCTGATCGTATATATATCACCATTTTCTATTGACGTCAACAGTGTTATAGCGATCACGTTTATGTTTTCTACATTGTCTGATGTTATGTACGTAATTTTGGTTTAAGCGTTTTCGTTTTTAAATAGAAAACTCCTACTTTGAAGGTTGTATCCATAAGAAGACATCCTTAAATGTAAAACGTTCAATTCCAAGCGATGCATGTTCTGGCTTTACAGTAAGCGAATTTAGTTTCGCAAATTTTCCGAGCAAATGTATCTTGAATTCTAGATTTTGGTTATGTTTCTAGAAAGACTTGATTATTTTCTAGGTCTACGGAATAAAAATACAATTATCTCTATTCAATGCTCTATCTGGAGATTGTACAAAATGAAATGTTGGCAAAAATATGGAGGACTTATTTTCCTATATCATTAAAAAATGAAATGAGCTTCAATTTATTACCAACAATATTTCTTCAGTCTCTCACTAGTTATTCAAAAAGAACAAGTTGAATAAAATAATTGTTTGTACATTGTTTTCTTTTAATTGAACTCTGCCACAGACATGTCAATAGACGATCATATAACAACATACGATTGTTGAATACGAGTGATGATTATTTGGTATTTTCATGACGTAATAAATGCTTGAAACAATTAATTATACCTCGAGGTAATTGATCTTTCATATATTAATGGATGACTTTTTTAATAAAGCCTATCTCTTTAATTATTCGTTGGATTCAATAGCCATTAACATTCATTTTGTTTTACCTAATTAAGATAGAATTGCATCTTCTTTATTACTGTTTTTTCTAACGTTCAGACAAGGTCGAATACATAAGGTATTTTAATATGAATTAATTATACGACTAAATACTTTTGGAAGTATATTTAGGAAAAGAATCACATGGATTTTAATAAATATCTTATTACATCCATATATATTAAAGTATAAAGAAAAAGCTTTACATCTACAACGAAATAAACCTATAAAGTGATTCTGAAGTGTTTTTATATTAATTTCGTTAATTCATAGTAAACTGAACAAGTTCTATCTACAACAGATTTTACACAAAACGTGAATAGTTTTTGAGTTGATAATGAATTCATTGGATAAATCGCACGCACCAAAATATTATTCTAGCATTCAAAGTAACTGTATACTCATAAGTTCAAATAATAAATCTCCCGTGATATATCCAGGTAGATCTACCTGATACCCAATTCTCAAATCTTGTAAAGGTAGGTATAACAAACTGCCAAAAATTTATCAAAATTCTACATTAAATGTTAGCGTATCGTTGTCTCACATTGTTTAATACTATCCTATTATTATGGATTTTAAATGTTACCCAATTGACGCGTTACGAGAAAGACTTTGGTCCTAACTCTTTCCTCTATAAATATTATAAGAGCGTCTTGTTTAAGAAACGTAATGAAAGAAGCTGAACGTTACAAAGAAACAATATTCGGGATGGTATTGCCTTCCGTCCGGGAAAGCGTATTAAAAACCAATTGTTAATTACGTCCCTCACTAAGTCTACAGAAAGGTAAAGGCACGGTAATGATGTGTATTGCACTTATCGTATGGAATTTTCGTACAAACCGAGAGAAGAAATTCCTTCTAAAGGGTTCAAAAAAGGCTCTAGTCTAAGATCGAATCGATCAAAGCATTTCAAGGCACATACATTTAGAAACGACAGTAATGTGGTAAAGTTTAGTGATTAAAATCGAGCGACCGCTAGAAGCGAACTACGAGAGAGATCGACGCCGTCCTCCACGGACCGGTCTCCGACACATCGTTCACACACAATGAACAAGCTCATGTTCGTCTATCAAACAGATCAGTGTCTCAGGGCACTGCCGTTGGGCACATGTTTTCTGTCCGGTCAGAAGGTGGGACCGGTATCGGAAGGGAGGCGGAGGCAGGAGCGCCGGCAGGGGTGTCTGGCGGCGGTGAGGAAGGCGGGGTGGCGCGGGCAGCACGGGCGACAGTGAGCCCTTGAAACAATAGAGTCATCATGGCTAATTTTCAGTTCTTCATATCTTTATTAACATAATTCTTTAATTTATTTAATAGAAACTGACGTGGATTTTTTGGTACATCCACAGAAAGAAATGCTAAGAAGATAAATATAATGACATGGACACATATATAAGATTTATTTATTTATCTATTGGACTATCAAATAATTTAATATGATTTATGATGCTATTACTTACAAAGGACATTTGTTTTCTTTGCGCCTCCATTATGGCGTTCCGCCAGTCTCAAGTACATGGAATATATTCAAGCTTATTAAATATTCAAGTGATGAATACTTTGTACGTCAATCAATGTAGGATAAGTCCATTAGATACAATAAATTATTCACTGCACTCCTTGATCCATCACTTACTATGATGAAGCGTCTCAGCTCGAGCTTAACGCATTAATATTCTTCTATAGTGGATGTATATGCAATTTAAATATTTACTACATTCACTACATACCTTGTAGGGTTATATATAATATATAAAAAATTAGATTTTTCATCTTTATTTGAAAGTGCGTTATCTGTATGTTTATTAATTCAAGTTTTGGAGTTTTTCTTTATTGATCGGAGCGAACGGAGCGAGCGGAGCGTGCTTAGTGAGACTTTATGCATCCCATGTCCGGGGCTGGCATAAAAACGTCTTTAGCGATCTTCATGAATTTTTGCACATTTATAGCGATAATTTATGAAAAAAAAAGAAAAAGAAAACTTATGTCGTTGAAGAATAATCACCAAAAAATTACAGTCCCATAGACTTCAATTGGAAAAAATTTTGCTATTTGATATTTGAATATTCTATATTTTTGCCTGTCGGTTTCAGCTTTCAACGCTGAATTGAAAATGTAGGTTAGTCACTTCGCTCAATTCGATTTTGATCAGATTTTGCGAGCACAGCGAGTCAAAATCGAGGTCCGGTTCGCGCCCCTAGTATATAACAAGTAACTGATAGTATATAGTATTAAATTTCCACTTCTGTTTGTTCAAATAACAGTAACACACGGTAAGGAGTTAGTTTTATTGTATTATATCATCGTTGTAGACTCACCGAAACCTTTTTTCCTTATCGTTGGAAAAATCCATTACGGATACCCGCCGACCAGGAAGGTGATGGCCGGAGGGTTATGTGGGACTACCCGGCGGCATAGAGGACGCTGCCATTTTTAAGGTTACCCACTAAAAAACCAACGGTTGCCCTCAACGCCTTAATGGGACGCCACGGGATCGCTTGCGCACTTACCGTGACGGACTCACCGAAACCTAAGCTCGTCTATTTCAACACAGAATTAATATAATATCAAGGGATATTTCAAGAGTTACAAGGATACACATTGTTTACCGTAGCGTGAATTTTATATGACTTCTTGCCTCGATTGTTCCACACAATTTCCTTTCATTAGGTTTTCACAAGAATAAATTGCTTGTGAGCCGCACGGGAGACGTTCTGAGCTATATAGATATTATACTTATTGAGAATTGAATATTTAATAAATATCTCATAGTATTAATGCTACAGGTGGCCTGTCTATCGTGGTAAGGGTTACCAACGCGCCCCAAATTAATCTTCACCAAGTTCACCAAGTTAAAGTAAAAATTTGGTTATAATTTTTATTTTATAAATATACCTAAAACTGGGGTATTATACCGGGTGAGTTGGTTGCATGGTTCTTCTCAGACCAGGACGCGTTTGGAACCCTCGTAACCTTATTTTAAGTTGGAGAGTGTCTTTACAGAAGGGCTTATTTTGATACGTACAATATCAAAATAGTCCCTGCAGTTACTACCATTTGACGTACACAAATGGTTCTTGATATGGATTCAAAGCGAAAAATATATAAATAAATAAGATATGTAATATATTTTTTTTATTTTTATGAATGTTTCAAGTTAGAATCCTTTAATATCTTGTAAATGTTAGATCATCATAGTTGGTCAAGAAAAGCTTAGTTATTCTAATCATGCTTTCGTTCCAAGTAAATGTACTTGAATTATAATTTATTCTTATATAACAATTATAACTTGAACTCCATTACATAAAATTGTAATTAAAACAAGTAAAGTTTCTTGACAATTTTTCTACATGGACCTATCCTTTGAAACCAGGCACAAGACATTTGACATCTGACATTTCAGAAATACAATGTGTGCCAAAAAGAAATAAGAAAGTCTGACTCTAAGTCTGAGGAAGACGGAAAATAAAATGAATTTTCTGGCAACAGCTGGTAAAAATACTTTTTACTTATTACTTATTAATATTGAAGCTGAGCTGAATAAATTTCAATACCAGGCTATTGGCACTTAACCGCAGACACTACATTTACGAAGCCGGTTTCTTTTTTACTTACCAACGTTGTTACAGCACTAAATCCTCATTTGACAGACACAGTTGTCGAATTGGTTCTGAGAGCCAAAAATCTTGAAGTTTTATATTCTCGTTTGTTATCGCTTCAATAAGTTTCTCGGATTTTGTTGACATTTCAAGAGGATCAGTCGATTTGGTTTGGTTTTATTTTTCTTTTACAGTCTGGTATTTCCAAGTTTAAAATGTTCAAAAATCTCTCTCTAGATTTTACTTTGACTTCTTTTTTAATTTCTTTTATACCAAAACATATTGCGAGTTTCGTATAGTACTGATAAGTTATTAATTCATCTGAATAGTTTTCTTATGTAATATCAATTTTATAAAAGCAACAAAGATTTATTTTGTTTTAATCAACTTAAATTTACCTTAAGGTTATTTTATTTATTTTATTTTATTTTAGCTTCACGCCATATCCCTTGGGGTAGTCAGAGACGACGGAGCGCCAAACGCTACGGTCCCTGCATACCTCTTTCGCCTCGGCCACAGACATCACCCTCTTCATACATACCCTCCGAAGGGTCCTCATGCTTTTTACGTAACCTTCCTCCAGTATAATAGACACTGTGTTTTCAAGGGTCACTCGGGGCCTCCACCTGGAACCTAGATACAAGGTTTCTAGGTTCAGCGGTTTTGACCGTGCGCTGTTCAGTCAGGGAGTGAGGGGGCCAAGCTACTCTATATATATAGATTACAATTAAGCTGTTTCATAAATTTAAACAATAAATCAAATAAAATGTATCTCGCCAGACATTGAACAACAAAAACTATGTTTTTTGCCGAATCTGGGCAGTGAATGTCACATAGACATCATATGAATACTATCACAACGGACAGACAGCCAATAATATAAATGTGTTATATTAAATAGATTCGTATATGTTTGAAAAACCTTTTTTCAAATGAAATAGTAAAATGGAAAATAAAAGTTTTAATTCGCTTTAGTTTGTAATAAATTAGTTTTCGACAGTTTTTATGTGATATTTATGTGGTAAATTTCATTCTTATACCATATGTATATTATATAAGTAGAAATAATGAATCTTAGCAGCAAGGAATTAGGCAAATTGTTCAAAATTTTAAATAAATTAACCAGCAACTATTTATTGAGAATATGACCATTAGAAAAGCAAGGTAGATTTATCTACAATTCAAGCTACGGTGTAGAGGTAGTAATTAGTCTCAAGGTATAGAAAAAATAAAAACTACAGATACTTTGTTGTTGTAGAAGGGTAGCGTCAGCTTTAGAACGGCATATCCATTTATAGCTTCCCCTGTGACGTAGGTTTGATCGTATTAAATTATCTCGCCATCTTCTATTGACGTCAACAGTGTTACCTTGATTATGTTTATGTTTTCCACTTTGTCTCATGTTATTATATACGTAATAACGTTAACCGAAAACGCTGACTTTGAAAGATTATATATTTGGTTTGTATTCAAGAGCCAACACATCCTTATATGTAAAACTTGCAATACCAAGCGATGCATGTTCTCGCTTTACAGCAAGCGAGTTTAATTTTGCAAATTTACAGAACAAATATGGCAGTGCTTACGTGTATTTTGAATTTCTGAAATAATTTAGATTATACTATAGAGGCTACAAAGACTATCTTGTTTATTTTCTAAATCCACGGTTTGAAAATATATCATAAATATATTGGATGTTTTATATATATTTGTAAATATTGTTGAAAATATGTAAGACTTCTATTGATATGTCATTGTAAAATTAAATAAGCTACCTGCCGACACAATATTTGTTCAGTTCCTCACTAATCATTCAAAAAGTAGTTGAATAAAATAATAGTTTATACATTGTTTTCTTTCAATTTGAATCTACCACAGACATGTCAAATACACGATTGTATGCAGCATAACGATAATTATTTGGTATTTTAATGATGTCATAAATGTTTGAAAACATTAATTATTCCTCGAGGTAATTGAGCTTTCATATATTGATGAATGACTTTTTTAATAAGGCATGTCTCGTTAATTATTCTCTGAATTCAATAGCAATTAACATTGTTTTTTGTTATTACTAATTAAGATATAATTGTTCTTATTTTATTATTGTTTTTTCTAACATTGAGAGATCCGTCCCCAAATACGTAAACTGTTAAGAGACGTCCATTACTGTATCTGTGTCAAGAATATAACATACTTAAATATTAATCATAAAGTAGTTATATAGAACAGTTATTGTGATTTTTATATTTATATCATAATAATCATTTAAATTAAAAAACAAGTCTTAATAAAATAAAAACATATAAATTGTTAGATATTTAATTTTACTTACCTTAACCTTTAATAAAAATAACTTCATAAATGAACAGCATAGCTTCGGTTTACATTTAATACTTATAGAGATAAAAACTTTGTCTTTACTCGTTAAACTTTCAACCGAGGTGCTAAATAGCATTTTTAAAGTTTAAGGAAACTTCAGCTTTAACAAAAAACAAATAATGTTGAAGATACTTAAAGACATAATATACGTCTATGTATGTCTAGATATATATAAAACATAATATTAGCTAAATAAAAAATACAAACAGAGGCAACATAAAAGCAAAATCATATAGTATTGACTGATAAAACTATGAAGCAACTAAACCTGAGAAACTCAAACCAATGAAGTTCTATATTGACTATTATTAGAGTTGGAACTTTTCCAACACACACTAACTAGTCACTAACTTTTAAATCTGATTTTGAAAGTGATGTTAGTACCATTTTGGTCAAACGAAGTTGTTAACTTCTTAATTTTATTTCTTTCAAATCTATTTATAAATGTAACATGTCTATTGTCATAAGCACACTACACAAATAAGCAACACGATGTAGACTCAAACTTGCTACCTTTAAAAGTATCAGATGTTACGTCTTATTAAATTGTAGTATTTTCAATCAATAATATTAGTCTACTGTTTTGGTGTTTAATATTATTTGTCTTTTAGTAGTATTTGTACACTTTTCAGTATGAACTATGCAATACTTTACTAACTAAAGTATTAAGTATCATTTTTAAAGTTAAATGACACATGAATGAATTAAAGGTAATGCCGACTATTATCAAGTTCTATTCAATTCATATTGATTTAAAATCAAAGAGTATTTTTATATGTATGATAAGATGTTCTTAATATATTTTAAGCTTAGTATATGCTGTGTTAATCTCTGGTGTCCGGATCCTTAAAATTAAGTCTGATAATGTATTCAACTACGTCCAGAGACTGAAGATAGTTACATTGTTTTCAATAATGCTTATTAGAAAATTTATTTAAGTAAGTTTTTTTTAAGAAAATCTATATAATTAACATTATATTTAAAATAAATGACAAGCTCACGTACATCCGTGACCAACCAGCTCGTTTGCCCTCCTCTTACATAAAAAAAACAATTGTAACTTTCTTCATTAGTCTGTTAAAAGATCTCACATCAACAATTAATATTTGATTATTGTAGTAAGTGGAAATAAGATTAAGAATCAAAAATTCTTTAAAATACTGTTTGAAATATTTACTTTTCCTAAAATATTGACTGTATTCTTTATATTTTGTTCATATTACTGTTACTTAGAATGAAGACCTGTTCTTATAATATAGTATTAATACTTTGTGTTTAATGGAAGGAACGTAATATTGAAGCTGACTATACTTATTCAAAATCTCTGTACCTTATATTTATTTATTTATTTAGCTTCACGCCATATCCCTTGCGGGGTAGCCAGAAACGACGGAGCGCGAAACGCTACGGTCTCTGCATACCTCTTTCGCCTCGGCCACAGACATCAACCTCTTCATACATGCCCTCCGGGGGGTCCTCATGCTTTTTACGTGACCAACCTGTACCTTAATACATTTCAATATCCTGTAATGATATGAAATATTATATAATTTTAAACTTATTAAATAGTTTATAAATATAGTTAATGACTGGTTTTATAATAAATTAATTAGTAATTCGCGTCTTCCTTCACTTTTATAAGGCTCTAGTTAGCATACGCAATGATTATCTGGAAAACACTTTCACATGTTAATTTATTTACGAGGTGTTATATTCTTTACTTCTTTATTTCTATTAAAAAGATGGTAATTTAAAGGGTTTTTCATAAATAGACTATTTTACAAAGATTAATCTTTTTGTAGATAGTTTGATATTTATAAAATACGTTTTCAACATAAGCTTTAATTTCATCAAATATTTACTTTAAAGAGTTATATTAGAGAATTAATCAAACTGTCTAAAGTGGCACTTTACTCTAAAAACTTTCTGTTAAACCTGTACTGTGTTACATTCAAATTTTAAAAATATACTAAACGTTTTAATTTGTTAAGTGTTGCATAGTTAATACTGAAAAGGTTTCAACTTAACGCGAAAAGGCAAATATTCTATAAAGTATGTTAAAATAAAAATAAATAAAAGATCGTTAGCAACAACTACTCTATACAAGAACAATACATGCTAATAATAATGTGATTAATATAAAATATTAATCACATTATTATTACAAGGCCGATGACACGACACGATACGACGCGACATGTATATATATATATATATATATATATATATATATATATATATACTCGTATATATACACAAATATATTTGTCGGAGAAATCGTTTTGGCCGTTATTTTCGGACATTATGTGGGCTTTGTGAGGGTATAATACAAACAAAACTCGATGTAGGAATTATGAGAACACTTTTATTCTGTTTCTGTAACACCACAATCACTATAATGTAGATTATAGAAATACGAAGTGGAGAGACAGTTTCGAGTGTTGTCCTGTGAGCGTCTGATCACAAATCAGCTTGTTTGGGCGATGCACGACTCCGTCAAGGCGCGCCGGAAGTCAAATAGTCGTTTAGCGCCTTTCCGTTCGTTGAAAGTTGACCGGATGTGACATATTTATTTAGTGAAAAGTGTAAAGTGACATTTTTTTTTAATAAAAATTATTTTCTTTTTTATAAGAAAATCTCATGGAAATGGAAATGGTTGCAATCTCATCATCATATACTTAATTGAGGATTTGGAAAAATAACAAATGTAAAATATATATAAATAAGATATACCGTATTTTAAAGACAATACATTAACAATTACTGATAAAGATTACATTAACACTGAACATAATTGTCTTTTCTTTCCTAACTTTAAAACTTTAAACAAATATGTATTTAGAGTAAGCTGTTGTATGTACATTATCAGATGTTTACATTTTGAAGATAACAAATTATGAATACAGACATCCCTTTGACACGACGAAGATATTGAAGATGAAGTATTGATGAATTTGCTTTGATGAAATTCTATCAGGAAATACTAACATGTGCAGCTGTTATGAGAGAGAATATTCATGAAACTATATATACTCAAAAGATTATTTCGAATTAAGCTTTTATACATATTAGACAGTCCGTTGACATATCGACTCAATTAATATTTAGTCTAGTCACCGCGAGATAATAAAAATCTGCATATTTATTGATAAAAGTCTTTGAGATTCAAATCAACGGAAAGTAGCGCATGTAAATATGAAAAAAATTGAATTAATACTGATGAGGTAAATAAAAAGGTGCTTTTTGTTTTGCAGTCGTGCAATCTAAATAATACTCGTTTATTATTTATTAATTTATAAGTGGTGTTACATTAAGGGCTGTGTTTAATTTTAAACTCCAAATTTTGTGTACTTTTTTCTAACAAAGGACGTTTGTAACTTCTCCTTTGATCTATTGCATGTATATTTAAATATTCGTCAACAAATTGGTAATTGAAATTATTAAGTTATAGTTTTGTAAGTTAGATTATAAAAGTCTTTTCCCTCACACGTCGAGGTTGTCGTGTAGTTGTGAAGTTGAAGAGTGACGTAATAAGGAAAAAGTTTCTAGTTTACACTTTTTGTACTTGGCTATATTATTGTTATCAGAGCACGTCTCACAACTCGTTATCTGAACAAAGGTACCTTCATTAATAAGTTTGTTAAAGTATTTATTACAGGATCTCATATCACCAGTAGTATCTGATATTTACAATACAACTAAGTAGTTAACACATGGTTTTGAACCAGGCAAAGATAATATATGTCCTATCTCAAGAGATTAACGAGGCTGCAAATTATAAACCGATAGTTCAGTTGACAGAGTGATGAGGATGGTAACGCAAGTCCTAAATCTGTCCGTGTTAATAAATTATCATTTCATTTTTTTTTTCATTCTCTTAACGAGTGAGCAGAGATGACGAGATTCAATATCAACATATCAAAATAATTAAATCGGTACAATGGTAATAATGATAACACTCGTTTATTGATGAAATAATTTTAGCTTATTAATTTGGACATAACGTAAGAGACGGGTTCTTATTTTTTATTTAATATATTTTTATATACTTTGGTATGAAAGATTTTTTCCTTTTGAAATATTGCTTTTAATTTAATTCGGTAACTGATATTATGTGAGATTTAACATTGCAAGATGAAATTACACTATCCAGTTATTTTAAAACAAAAATCAGTAAAACGAACACGAAATTAAAATTCTATTATTTAAAGTATGATATTTCTAGACCTAATTAATCTTAATTATAAATCAAACAGTGTGTCAGCTATCATTTAATTGATGCATAAATTTTACAACGTGTTATTGACAAAATACATTGTTCTTAATTCGAAGCAATGAAGCCATTATTTAATTGTAATTGAAGACAAATATAAAACACATATAAAAATCCGCTTCGTTTAAAACAGAAATGTTTAATTTTTTATACATTCTTGATTCAGAACTTTTAAAAGTTTACAAACAGAAGCTTGTTAACCACACGGAGAGACACTTTGTAATATAGTTACGTCAGTGCTGGATCCTTAGTGAGAAGAAAGTTCCTTGTCTCATCTCGTGACCAACCGCAGATAAAGGACGTACCATCTTTAATATAAAGTTATACACTTTATTGTTATTGAAGCACCTTCTCACATAAAAAGTTATGTTGATTTATTTTGTAAGTTCCACAAGATGTTTTTAATTGTATTTTATTTGCATTCCACTCGATAGATACGAGTACTGAGGACGAGACCGCCTCAGTTAGTAATAGGGTACAATAGATGTCAATAATGACTAATCCCAGAATCCAACTACACTAAACTATCCTGTGGAGATACTCACAACAGTCCTCTTACCAAAATACATATATAATTGTTAATTGTATTTTAAATAGTTGTATTTTTTACGGTTGAACCATAAAATAATCATTAATTGTTAAAGAAGCCTAATCTTTCTTTTCTTTTTATTTTACAATTTAATTTGTGATACTTCATAATATCTATGGTCTCAATTTTTCGTATTAAGTATTTTGCACATTGAACGGAGTTCTTTCCCCATCTTTCAAAATATGATAATTAAAATTAAAATTACGATGAGCTCGCGATTAAGGACCCTGAATGGATTTAAAACTAGTTGAGGAAGTTATTTAACTAAACTGCATTCAGACTATTAGATATAGATAGATAAACACAATAGTAATCATGGATACTAAAGTTGTATTTTGATAAAACATTGCTCGGAAGTAACATATTGCTTTGTGATTATAATAATTTGTGTTTGAAATAAAATGGCCTCTTTAAATTCATTTCGGCTAATTTTCCTATTTATTAAAATATATCATAATGAAATATTTCTTAAAATAAAGACTTATTAATTATGTAACTTCAATGTTAATAGAATTAAATTACAGTTTAATATATTAATATAATATGTGGGTGTGATGTGTTTACACTAACTGCCTCGATTTACTTTAAAATGTTACCAAGCTTTAGTTGAAAAGTGTTGAATGGTTGAAGTATAAACGCAAAGTTTTCAAAAGACAAATGATGCTCCGTAATTTATGTTAATATATTTAAATATACTTTACTGAGTGAAACTCTTAGAGATGCGGTTGAGCTTTGAGCTTTAATATACCTTCACCTTTGCTACTTGTTGTATCCAGTTTTAAGGTGAATGCTAATGCAGGCTGTAAATAATATGCATTAATATTCAGCTCTGTGGCGATCCTTCTGTCATTGACAGAACACTGGAAGGATGAATATAGACATTTGTTGTTACAAACTAAGATAAGATAATTAAAAGATACTATAAGTTCAATTAAACAAGTAATAAATAGATTAAGTAGACAATATGTAATAGTATTGTCTTTCATCACTATAAATATTTTCTTTAAATAAAATAATTAGTTTTTGAGTAATGGGAGCATAAACAATCAGATAAAAATATAATCTACTATTTAGTAGTAAAATATAACATGTAACAGAAATTAGTTTTGTACACAACACGTACTAAGATAATATCCTAAAAATGTTAACCAGATTATATTGATATTCACAGACTGGTAGCAAATATATATTTTATTTATTTTTAAACTATTTTCAACTGTTATTATTTTATAGATATCATAGTTTATAAAAAACACACTTACAGATTATAATAGCAAATAAATTAGTTAGTTAGCAAATCATTTAAATTAGTACCACGTAAAGTACTTGAAGCGAATTAAATCAGTCATCCGTTGAATTGTAATACGGCTTGTGGATGGATACTACCACCTGATTGGAAACTGCTTCTTACTATGAATATTACAACTACTCTAATTTCAGTGACAAAAACCTCTGAAGACGATACTACATAATTCTACCACAACCATCCATCCCGTGGCGCACTCAAGAGCTACACATAGTTCACACCACAGGTACGCCATGCTCCCTCAGGAATAAGGACTCCGAACAAAAATAGTCGAGCAAATTCCTATTTAATTAACCTGTGTATTTAAGTAACGCTTGTTGATACACAACAAACTAACACACACACTTCAAACAATATCCCGACTAACTCTTAATACGTAATAAACAAGATTTAAAACAGAAACAATTCTCCGAGAGTTATTAAAACCAGTGAGAAACTTATTTCATTAAACCCGTCTCATAATTACACTTTCACGGAAGTTGTTTTCAGTTTTTCCAAACAACTGCACAAACAAGTAAAATATTGTATTTACTCATCTGGAAATATATGAAATGTTTCTGAATGTAAACTCTTACCCTCTTTACTTTACACTATCGAATAGAGTCCAGGGTTTACATTTTATTAAATGGAACATAACGTGGACTTACTTACATATTAGTTTATTACTGTTCAGTATGTTTTTCTCACTTACATACATTTTTATTATAAACACTAAAAATCATCTTCGTTGCTAGACTAATTTTATCTGTAGCTGGATGTACATTTTAGAGCACGGATATGAGAAAATGTTTCTCATTGTAGATGTCACAGCTTTTTGATAACAATGAAACTTAAGTAACGTTAATAGTAGTAAATACTATATTGTTGTATAGAATATCGGTTGAAGAAGGTTAAGTTAATATTTATCCATTGTTGGTACAATATTAGAGATAAAAGTTTTGTGCAATGTTATAATTCAATTCATTTATAAAACATGTTCTTATATGATTAAGCTAAAAGTACGTTATTGTAATGTTATAAGTTACAATAACAACACTGACACTAACAATCAAACTAAGAAAAACATTTCTTTAAACAAATAAAACAATGTAGAATTTAAAATCCTTTACAGAAGGACCATAGCCAAAAATATTTATTAATCTCAAAGTAAGTTAAAAACCCCACGAACAATAACAAAACATAACTACATTCTATTCATTGCAATCTGAATAAACGAATTTTGGAGAACTGACAAGATGTGAACCATTTCTGTTATTCTGTCAACACGTTATATGATTATTAAATATTTAAGTGCTTTTATTGAAATATGAATAATGTTGAAAATTAATAATCTTTCCATGTATTATAATGTAATGATCCACGCCTCTTCAATACTAACCGTTACCCGTAGAGTAATCTGTAGGATAGAAATAAGCCGAAGAATTACCGTCCATTAGGATATCATTTATCCAAATACGATTGATGAGTGTAAAAAAACTTATCTCAAAAAGATCAAATAACTTAACTTTCATTAAAATACATTTAGTAGTTTTTTGTTCCTACAAATAAACAGATAAAAATAAAAAATCTAATAAAATATTACTTTTAAAAATATATTTATTTCACAATTTGTTCTCACTACTATTTGTATGTATATATATTACATAAAAATAAATATCCCCTGGGAGCGTAATGATTGAGTTATTGACAAATTATGAAATTGATAAACCTTATTTTTATTGAACAACGCACTAAAAAAATATTTTTTAAGCAAATAGTTAGTAGAGGATAATAATAAGGGGATATTGCGGGATGATATAGAGAGATGACATTTAGATTACCTTTCAATGTGTAAGTTACAATCAATGAACCATGAGTTTCAATAGCAATTCGATGATATTATTAATCAGCTCTTAACACTTTCGCTGCCACCAGATTTTCATAAATTGAGCCCTGTGTGCTGTTTCAATTTTTCATATAAACGTTTGCATAAAGGCATTTAAATAAACGGAAAAATAGTAAAAAAAATGTTGAGCCAATTAAATACTATAAAAAATTGACTTTTAATTGCTCCGTACATGCTACGGCCCTGGGGTGAAACACGGGGTGAAACTTGCGTCTCCGTACACGCTACGGAGCTGACAGTGAAAGTGTTAAGAAACCGAAATCAAAGACTAACTTCTTATTCCTGTGTTCAATCAGTTTACTACCAAGTTTTTGTTAGCAACGAACATATAATAAATAATAATAAATTATTAGGTTTAAAATATGTAGTACATTACCATATAACGTAAGTAGTTCTTTGATACAAATGTTGTGCTATTGCGATGGAACGTGAATATGGATACGCTCTATAATAGATGAAGGCTTGGAAGAATTAATAATTGAAGAGAACTCCGAGGCAGCTTCGTCGCTGGACTGACGACAGCGCAGTATTATGTCTTTACTATTGATTTGAGTGCGATCAGCATTAATATTTACCACAACTTTCATATATACTACATTACAATGACTATTTTGATCGTGCATGAGGATATGAATCCTGTGTATTATTTTTCTTATTCGCTGTTAGTGATTTTAACCCCAGGTCTTGCTAGCAACATTGAGATAAAAAGAATAGAATTTTCTGAGTAACTGATAAATTTTTAATAATATTATAGGTAAAGAGATTAGAAATATATTATCTCAACACCTGAATTAGATTTATTTTCAGTCTACGTAATTTCGGTCACGTCTCCATCTTTAAGTCCCAACTAAAATAGCTTCCAATACATAAACGCAGAGATCTTAGCATTCTGAGCATTTTATATTCTCTCCTGTTTATTCCTTCTACTCCAGCTTATTTTAGATGAATATTCTCTTTTATCTGACTCTCCCTCTGTACTCCCCTTCATAGATCTAGTTTCTTGTCCAACTCGTTCGCTGTAACTGCTCTTCAATTTTGATATTTATAACCGGAGTCCAATAGAAATTAGAAAAGCATGTTCACGTGACGTTTTCAAACGTCAAGTTAATCATAAATGTAGCCAAGATCTATTTTAATTACTATCTCACTACTGTTATTTTCTCATTACTTATATAAAAGTATTATCTACCCTCAGTATACGTGACTTTCATCTGATGGCTTACCCTTAATTCCTGCATATACATATTTTAAAGGATAACTATCAAACCATCTTTTCATTGGCCGCGGATTCCATAATGTAAACTAAATATAGACGAAGAAGCTTAATATGTCAAGTATCTAATAAAATATAATATGTAGTATCTTAATAGTAGTTTCAAAATAATACCAGAGTGTTAGTTAGAAACTAAATGTCGAAAACCCCACTTATAGTTAGGAATATGATATTATTGTATAAACGATTGATGGACGTTTGTACCATTTACATTTATATTTACATTTAGCTTCACGCCATATTTCTTACGGGGTAGCCAGAGACGACGGAGCGCCAAACGCTACGGTCCCTGCATACCTCTTTCACCTCGGCCACAGACATCAACCTCTTCATACATGCCCTCCGAGGTCCTCATGCTTTTAACGTGACCTTCCTCCAGTATCATAGATACTGTGTTTTCGAAGGTCACTCGAGGCCTCCCCCTGTCTCTCTTACCGCTCACTTTTATTATATAAATCTTTTTTACCATTCTTTCATCACTCATTCGTTCGTACGTGCCCAAACCATCTGAGCACGTTCTTCTTCATTCTCACCGTGACATCTTCACTAGTAACTGCCATTCTGTGGATCTCTTCATTGCGGATTCGGTCAGCTAAACTGACTCCGCATATTCTGCGAAGAGATCGCATCTCCACAGCATTCATCTTTCTTAATTTATCTTTCTTTTTTTATTTTGTTTATCATTTAAACTACTACTCGGTTAGTATGGGACAGTAAACATACACAATATTTTTTATTCCGTATAATTCTTTTACGTACACGTACCAAGTAGTCCATGTGATGTTAACATTTAGTTAAGAATAATCCGAACACTTTGAAACCCTCCCATAAATATATTTTAGAAGTAACACGAGGCTATTACTAAAGTATATATATTCAACAGCAGTGTCACATTGTCAAGGAAAAGTTCTTTATCTCTCAATTTGAAATTATTTGAAATGATTTCATTTCACATTCACTGTTCACCGACGCTGTCTATGCCAAGTGCCAATTACGTGTCTGGAGCAAATACCACAAGTGCAGGCTCAGCGCTGTCGACTATGATCGAATTTACTCTTTAAGTTTTAATCTTATAAATATGTCGCGTGGATGATGAAGTTAAAATGTAAATAATATATCCATAGACCCATATTGTTTCCAAACTAGAAGTTACGTAGCAGCGTCAAAGAGATTCTTTGATATGTAATCACCTAAACCAGATTGAAGTAATGTGGTGGGTTTATCTCTGCGCTCGTTCCACAACTGTCAAGAAGGCCTATGGTCAGTAGTGGTACGTGTATAGAATGTTAGTTTACTAATACTGGAATTCTTTTTACATTGCTTTGAGAGAATCTTGTCAGTATCACTACATTGTTATATTACTAAATTGCACCAATGATCAGCAGATTCTTATATATTTTCTTAGACAAATACTAAACAAAAAAACATAAATCCTCGAACTAAAAGACTAATGAAAGTATAAGTTATTTGCGCTATAGCCTTTATAACTTCTTATACAGGTCACAGCAAAATAAAACCTAAGACTGCTTTGAATGTATTTTCTCTACTAAATGTGTGTGTAAGGTACGATACAAACAGTGACGTAAGACTTCACGTAGCGACGAAGACTGTTTACTTTACGAGGTCATATGAGACAGTTATGTTCAAGGATTTTTAGTTTTGTTACTAGTAGGACGTGTTTACTTAAGATATTAATATTGTATGATCAAATCAAAAAAGTATCAATGAAAAACTGTAATTACATTTTGCTTTTTCGAACATTTATTGATGACATTGTTTTTTCCATACTCTCTAATATACTTTAGTCATTTTATTTATTTTTATTTATTTATTTAAATAACTTTATTGCATACATGTAAGATAACAAACAGAAAAAAAATAGATAAAAAATAATACTAGCAAAGGGCGACCTTATCACTAAAGTGATTTCTTCCAGGCAACCCACACTTACGGACTTAAGTACTAATAGACGGGCTATTGCAATAAAAATACAAGTACATAAATAAATTTATGTATACATATAAATATATATATACATATACAAATAACAAATAAACTTACAAACATATATATATCTATAACACATTACATACATACATACATACATACATAATATATAACAATATCTCCTACAAAAGTGTCTATAATACATAAATATAAATAATAGAACTAAACTTTATATACGTAAACATATTACAGTGACAGATAGTGTTTTTTGACACGGTCTTTAAAAACTGCTATGGATTGAGATTGTCTTATCTCAATAGGCAGTACGTTCCACAGCGCAGCGGCTTTTACGGTGAAGGAATCCATGTATTTTTTAGAATTACACGCAGTCGTGCGTAGTACGTAGTGTCTAGAAGGACGCAAGGTGCAATCATGCTTAAAGGAGCGAATGAAATTGAAGCGATCCTTGAGATAGGATGGAGACCAAGGATGGAAGAGAATAGCAAAAAGGATAGATAGGATATGTAGGTTTCGTCGATATCTTATAGGAAGCCAGTTGAGTTTTTTGCGGTATTGAGAAATGTGATCAAATTTCCTTAGGCCAAAGACGAAACGAATGCAGAGATTTTGCAAACGCTCCAGCTTGTTTAAAAGATCTTCATTTATGTCGAGGTAGCAAACGTCAGCATAATCTAAAATTGGCATAAGGAGAGCATTAGCAAGCAGGGTTTTTGTCTTAACAGGCAAGAGATTTTTCCACCTTTTCAGCGATCCAAAAGCCAGAAAAACTTTCCTACTAAGGGCTGATACCTGTGGATTCCATGACAGGTTGCTGTCCATGATAATTCCAAGGTTTTTAACAGTTTTACAATAGGGCAGAATAGTGGAATTAAAAACAATAGGAGGGAGTGAGGAATAATTTACTTTGGAAGTTTGTCGGGAGTTACCAATAATAATAACCTGCGACTTATTACAATTTATCACTAAACCATGTGAATTACTCCAATCACATATGATATTGAGGTTATGGTTTAGACACTTGATTGCTTCAGAAACATGTTCAACAGGAGTAGATACATAAAGCTGGAGGTCATCAGCATACAAATGGTAAGGTACAGATAGTAAGCTAGTAAGAGTATTTATGAAGATCGAAAAAAGAAGAGGAGATAAGACCCCACCTTGGGGAACACCAGCTTTGAGACGGCAATGCAACGATGTATTTTCTTTGATTCGGGTACATTGCATACGATCAAACAAGTAAGACCGGAACCAATGAATAGCAGCTGATGAGATATTAATGGAATCTAGGATAGCTAAGAGAATATCAAAATCAACTGTGTTGAAAGCGTTGGAAAAATCAAGGAGTGCCAAGATAGTTACTTGTTTATTATCAATGGCGAAACGAACATCATCACATACTTTTGTTAACGCCGTAACAGTGCTGTGACCTCTGCGAAAACCGGATTGAAATGGACTAAGTATGTTATTTTTAACGACAAACAACGAGAGTTGAGAATGTACAATACGCTCAAGAACTTTAGACAAGAATGGAAGGATAGAAATTGGGCGATAATGTGAGACTAGCTTAGGATTAGAGTTTTTAGGAATAGGAATGACTTGCGCCATACGCCAAGCACTAGGGAAAGTATTACAAGAAAGGGAATAGTTAATTAAGTGGGAGATAATATGTAGAATGCTGTCTAAGCTCAGCAGCACCATCTTGCGGCTAATCCCGTCACTGCCAATAGCATCTGATTTAATTGCAATGATGTTCTTTTTAATTTCCTCAGGACTTACCGTGCTAAAACGAAATAAGGAAATGTTAGGTCTTGATTGTGAGTTAATATATGAAATGGTTTGCGATTTATTAATAGTATTTGACATAACGTTAGCGAAATGGCAATTTAGAGCATCAACATCTACATCATGAGCAAAGTCAGTAGGTTGCTTTCCAATGCCTAGTGACTCAAGAAACTTCCAAACTTTTAGGGTACTTTTACCAGATATTGAGCTATGGATATAGTTCCGTTGAGCATCCCTGCACATCTTATTACAGCGGTTACGTAGCCGCTTGTATTTCTGTAAGTTGGCATCTGTTGGTTTCAATTTATATTTGGCTTTGGCGGAATTGCGTTTCGTCATAGTAGATTTAATGTCATTTGTAAGCCATGGAGCGGGCAAATGTTTTAGTTTCATAGGACGTAGAGGAGCGTGAACATCAAAAATTTCAGTTAGCATAGAATTAAAAATCGCGAGTTTGTCATCCATTGTAGCAGCATTCATAATTGAGTCCCAGTTTGTATTATGTAGATCATGCAAAAATCTATCATTATTGAATTTTTTAAAACTACGACGCATTACTATTGTGGGTCTCTTTTTGGGTGGGCGTATTTTATATGATAGGAAGATTAAATCATGGTATGAAAAAGCTTCTGCAGACAGCTGACCATGCAAGTTAACATAGTCAGGGGCAGAGACCATCATGAGATCAAGCTGGGAAGGTGTACAGTTAGGAAAGTAGTGAGTAGGATTGGTTTGGAGCAGACACAAGTTTGAGCCATTAATTATATTTTTCAATTTTTCGGTACGCCAATCATCCTTTACCATACATGTGTTGAAATCACCCATAATGATGGTGTGATCTGCATTAGGAATAAAGTTTTCTAATAACGTTTCAAAATCACAGAAGTAATCTACACGAAGTGTTGGACTGTAAAAGACTCCCAAGAGTATTTTGCGAGTACCAAACAGTAGTTCCAAGAATAAGTGTTCTGATTCAGAATGCGCAGATGCTGATTTATTTAAAATAGTGAAAGGAATATGGCTACGAAGGTAGATTGCCACCCCACCGCCCCCTTTTCCTAATCGATCGTTACGGATTAAATGAAATCCTGGTAACAAGTAAGAGGTGCTGGGTAGGCAAGGCTTCAAAAAAGTCTCAGACACCAGAACAGCATGAACATTTTCTACATCAAAAGAAGCTAGGAAATCTGAAAAATGTGCAGGAATGCTTTGCGCATTTATGTGGACAACATTAAAGTCTTTAGTACAGGCCGCAAATTTGGTTTCAAGACGTGAATGTAAAGATATGAAACTGCTATGGAAACTGCCGTCGGACGAACTAACAGGAGAATAATAAAGCTCATTGTCAGAAGTATTATTATTAATATTATTTGAGATGCTATTATCCAAAATATTCATATTATTCATATTAATTAATAAAATAAATAATTATTTATTAAATATATATATATATAAAAATAAAAAAAATAATAAAATAAAAAAAATAGTTATAATAATTAAATAAATATTATAATTTTAATTGATGTGTATATAAAAATTATGTGCAAATTAGTACTACACATATTCACATGCTAACAGTGATTCAGTTACCGAGTGTGAAGTACCACAGAGAATAAACTAAACAAAATTAAAATTAACAACAAACTTGTTTTAAATATTACATTTTGTTAACACCACTAAGTACACAATAAGAAAGTTTGACATATCAAACTGTTATAATAGACATTGTTTTTATCTATGGCAATTGCTAGTAGAAGAAACTCACTATATTATAGATGTCATATTACGACTTAACTTTGACACTTGACAGTAACATGAGATTACTTTTGTATTATGAGAAAACAATATTTTAATTTTAGTAGTTTGCTGATAATAACTTAAAAATAACAGTACAGTGGTGTGTAAAATAATTTTGATTACAAAATATAACAAATAACAAAAGAAAACCACGTGAACAGTCACATATATAACAAAGTTACACAAAATTAGTGTTCTACGACTATTTTCTAATAACACGTTTGGACCGCGGGGCTTGTGTTGACCCAGTTTGTGACTTGGAAGTGGATGGTACGGGTGCAGTAGTAGCAGAGGCCATGCCCCTACTATCATTTACAGCAACAACACAAGACAACTGAGTCTTAGAAATAATGGAGTGACGTTTACCATCGTCCCCAATCACTATTACCTGTCCATTTTTGGTCCAGCACCTTGATAGTCCAAAGTGCTGTCTGGCTGCCATAAAGGTATCATACCGATTCTTAGTCAGGAACTCAGCTAAAGTGATTCCGGTGCCTTTGAAATTTCTTTTGCCATACCAAATCCTGTTCCGCACAGAGAGATCATGGAACTTTACCAAGAAAGCCCTAGGTCGGTCACCTCCAGACTGCCCCATACGATGACAACGGGTAATAGCTGCAGTAGAGAGGCCAGGCATTTGCAGATGTTGTTTAAGAACATTCACTATAGTAGATGACACATCCTCTTTTGCTGTCTCAGGAACTCCATGAATTATGAGAATTTTCTTTCTGCTTCTTGTTTCCTTCTGATCCATCTGCTGACCAAGGATCTCAACTTGTCCTTGGAGACTCTTAAGTGCTAATAGAACAAAGTTCCGGAAGGTGTTAAATTGTGCAGCAATATTTGACGTGGGACTAGTGGCTGGGATAGTGCAGTGTAGATTTTGTTGAAATTCAGCCATTGTTTTGTGAAAGTGTTGTGACAAATCATCAATAGTCTTCTGAATTGACTCCATTATTTTAGTGGATGATGTAACGAGATAGGACCACTAAAACACTATATTATTCTATTGTAAATGTTTGGATTTACTTATTAGGAGACACTGTTAACAGGTATACTATTTTTAATGCATAATACTTTAAATAAATGTAGCAAATTCAATGAAAAATTAAATATTTATAAGACACACAAAAAAAACGTCTTTCTTATTTGACAACTACCCGCCGAAAAAAAAAACTCATACTTTCATTTTTTTATCTCAGTATTACTAACTCAGTCGCTTCACAACTACTCATTTAAAGTTACGAGTATTTGACATCGCTGTATGAAAAGAGTATGAAACTAACTTTGTTTGTGTTTTCTAAAAATCGCTTATAGTAATCGTATACAGTTTTTTCGGCGAAATATATAGTATTTTTATTATATATAAAAGCCTAAAAAAAAATTGAATGTTGTTTTAAAGAAGCAACAGAAGAACAATTATTTGTCAAATAATTTAGGAAAATTAATATATTCATACGAAAAATGTTTTTTTCCAAGTACTGTTAGTATTATTACATTACATACTATCATTACATTTGAAACTCTTACTTACAGTACTTAGTACAGTAATATTTACTATTATAGATAAGTAGTGTTACTAATATAATTAGTAGATAAATAAATAAATATTTAATTCAAATAGTGTAAACTAAATCTTTTGAATAATATAAATACTATAGTATTAAGATTTACAAGATAGTATATCCCAAGTAAAGATGTTAAGTATTTGATTCTCTATATTTATGTGTTTCAAAATAATCTATAAATTTGTAGGTATTAATATATATATTTATATATATATATATATATATATATATATATATATATATATATTACTAATTTTGTATTTAAATCAACATTTCAAATACAGATTTTGTAAAATATAATGTGTTCATTCACCGACCTTCCTTATTTCTAAATAATCTAATTTCTAAATTTCTCTTTTATCTTGAAAACATTCACGTTATTTTGTATTACGAGTTCTAATGATATCCGTGTCACCAACCCTCCAGACTCGTTGTATCAATAACTTATCTGGATCAGACTGAGCACGGATTATGATAACGAAAGTCAATTGATAAATTGATAGACCCATATTAAACTCAAACTATGAGTTAGCAGTGACTTCAATGTATGGGATAACACAAATACTATATGTAACTATCTAATACATATTGTAGTGATGTGACTGGTTTATCTCTGTGCTCATTGCACAGTGGTACGTGTGTGGGATGATTTGTTAATATTGGAATGGTTTGAGGATCTTGTCAACATCATCTTTGTTAGACACGATTGTTACAAGTTCCTCTGGATGATATCATTGCCAACCAGTTGTAGGAAGGTTTTACATTACTTTAGATACTATATATACTGTTTCTAAGTTAAAATACTGTTCCTTAGTTAAATATCTTGTTCACTTAATTAAATGGATGCTATGAGGTCAATTAATTAAGTAGATTCCTGATTCTGTATAAATCAGACAACTTTACCAAACTCAGATTATTTACAGTTGGTCAGAACAGATTTTAAATTGCTGATTTTACTTACTTACTTACCTTCACGCCATATCCCTTGCGGGGTAGCCAGAGACGACGGAGCGCCAAACGCTACGGTCCCTGCATACCTTTTTCGCCTCGGCCACAGACATCAACCCCTTCATTACTGATTTAACTTTATGTGACAACTTGTCTTAATTAACATTTATATATTTTAATTCACTTTAAAATGTTTCTGATATGTAAATCTTGTTTTGATAATAGTAATGTATTGAAAGTGATCTTTCAGTTAGTCTATAATTATGATATACTGAAAAACATGCTGTTATTGAGGGTTATTAGGAAACATATATCTTTGTAGTAATATTATTAATATAATCAAAATAATCGATGCTTTTACTTAAATCTCTTCTCCATCAATCAATGTTGATTGATCTCATTCATTATCTCAAAGTAATACAATCACATTATGTTATTGTGCGTCTTTTACCACAGTTTCATTATTTTCTAAGAAAAAAATTGATACAATATTCTAAATTAATCATTGAAAAATATATATTTAGAAAAATTCATCTTCTTCTTTCATGAATTTCTGAACAATGACCTACCTAAATTAATACCTAATTTACTCAATCCTGTTTAAAAAAAAGTCTTATCAAACTTCTTATATTTTAAAAGTAAGCTGTAAATAAATAAAATTAATTAAAAATTGCATAAAATAATATTACAATTGAATACATATGAGTACTGTTCTGTAGAAGTTGTATGTCTGTTAGTCTTAGTAGTTCTTAGTCAAACCATTTTTATGATGTTTGTCGAGTGCCTAGTCTGAAAATATTAAGCTGATTCTTCATCTATCTTTCAACAGGTTATTCTAGAGAATTAAAGTCTCAAATTGAATATTTACAATAATCAATTTGATAACTATCAAAACTTACGTTAATTATTCTCCCAGTGTGTCAAGTATGGACTTCACACAAAATAGAATATGTTTAACAGCGAGACTTCTTCGTTATATTTCAATGATAAAATTTCCATTTGACTGTGTCTTAAATAAAACTAAGAACTCTAGTTCTTTTATAAACTGGAAAACACTAACAGAATAACAGTAAAATGGTCAACAGCTCGCCCCAAATTAGTTTGATTCAGTTTTCTGAGAACAGGATTTATGTTTTGTTTTTCAATGTTAGCGGACTTTAAAAACACTTTGGGATAAAATATGATTTTTTGTGAATGTTCAATTTTGTAGGAAAATACTTACATCATTTCTAAAGAATAGTTAAGATTCAATTATTATATATTTTTTAAATAATCCCATGATAAGTATCTGTATGAGAGTTAGCTAAAGATATACAAATAAATATTCCATTGATATCAGGAGCTATCATAGAACTAAGTGATTTGTTTTTACTGAATAATAAAACCATTGACTTAACATAAACATTATGGGTGTATTCATAATAATATTATTATAATATTTTCGCCTCACAATAGGTAAGGAAGTATAATATATATGTATTTGTTGATAGTAATAATGATACATTAATATAATGAGATACTCAATGTTAATGAGATCAATGACAATATAATGTAAGGTAATCTCAATGTGACAGTCATATATTTACTTTGGGGAATTGAGATTTAGAAAAGCAAATATATGACAATTAATTAAACATTGACTTCTCTAACATTAAAATGATTAAATAGTAATCATCTTCGGTGATGACGTCATGTAACAATAATAATATATTGCAGTCGATTACTATATTACTATATTGTTTATATATTAATTAATCACTGGACGTGTGTAAATGAGTCATACAGTGGAAGTGTCTCTGTGCTTTTATCAGCGGTCAGTGTAATGACATAAGTACACTCCTCATTCATTAACTATATTTTATTTTATCCTAAAGCTAGACGGACGTTGAAGTCAGACCAGTCGTCTGGAGAAACGCCAACTTTATATAAAAACAATTTAGATTTCTGTCAGTCTGTAGCTGAAGTGTCCTTCTTACCTCACTTTATCTTTAAAACAATACAAAAAACTTGAAGCTGTTAGAATTTTAAGATATTGTTACATAAAATAGCTAAAAGTTTCTTTCGTATTAATACTCAATTTATATATTTTTTGCTAATAAAGGTTGCATTGAATAATAAACAGTAGATTTTGTAAAACTCTAATACAACAACTACACAACTGAAAACGTACCTTACCAGAAGCTGATAGAAATATTCTTTAATATGCTGACCTACATCCCGAACGACTTTGGAGATAATATCTTTATACATTTATATATAATAATAATTGCTTGTACTGAGCTCATTACGCTCCATAGTTACTATTTAAACGTGAATAGTAATTTGTGCTGATAATAAATAATATTCTGATTACTCATATTTCATTACATAACGCTACAGCTCGTCAACAGATACCAATAAAAAAACAAAAAAAAGCATCCGACAGAGAAAGTAACATAGAACAGAGAAAAAAGCACTCAACAGTTCCAACTAGACCTATTTATATGTACATTACATTTATAATATTGTAGATATGAACATTTAAAACACCTTTAACATATAACAAACAGAGGAAGTAAAACAATGAACAAACAGGTAATGAACAGATTTACATTTGCCTTTTTATATATAGATAGATACGTTTATGAAACAGGATATAAAATATATTTATTGAAAGCAAACTGTTTTAAGCCGCACTTAAAGATGTGGCTAGTCTTTGTCCTCTTACCGGATAACTCTTTAACACATCAGCTAGTTGTTAAATAGATACTATAATATATTAAATTTATTTCAAAAGTATATTCTTTTATCCCTTATAATGTCAAAGAATCATATTACTATATAAAACTAGGGGTGCCAACAAACCCTCAATTTCGACTCGTTGCGCTCGCGAAATCTCGGGTGCCGTTTTGCATATTGAGCGAAGCGAGCCCAGTGTATTGACTTTTCGTTTCCCATTGACTTCAATGGGATATCAGTTTTTTTGACATGATATTAGATAAAAAAAAAACATTTTTTTGAGGACATTTTTGAAAAAAAAATTTTTTTAAACCATTACCTATTGTGTGTCTTTTTGATTGTAAAGTTTCATAATTGTCCGTCAAGTAGTTTTCGAGCCAATTCGTGACAAAAAATGTAAAAAGTCTCCAGTAAAACGCTCCGCTCACTTCGTTCGTTTCGCTCAATAACTTCTTGGGTGGTTTCATTTAAAGCACAAACTTTTTAAACCCTGAGGTTAATGTGTGCTTTATAAAGTACCTGTGCTCATGATATCACTGCACAGTTGATTAATTAAAGATATTTGTTTATAAATTACTTCTTAACACTATTTTCTAAACCACAATATTGTCTCCTTATATTCGCTTCATCGCTTCCCCATCGTTATCGCAATATTACAATTGCAAGATTTAATATTAAATTATTTCTCAGATATATTCATATTCATATTTTTTCAATACCAATTTATTAGGTCTGTTGACTGTATTAAGTAATTTGTAGGGGAAGCCGATTTTAACAAAATATTAAAGTTAATTCGACCACTTATCAAAGTAATAGTGGTTTGTCACAATATATTTTAAATACGAAAAACTTCATCAACAGTTATCTCTTCAAGTAGATCGTATTACTTGTAGTTTCTATCACTTGTAGTTGAGTTCAGTGAGCAGTCAACTAACTCATCTATTAACCCCTCTTCAATGTTCAAAGTGATCCAATCACAGTGACAGCGACTCATTCATCATTCACTCACATCGTTCACTAACGAACTAGATCCTTGATGTCTCTTACACTGAAGTGATTACAATATTGAAGTTGGATTTATTGTATTATGATATATTTATAGTTTAGTATAACATCATAATTATGAAGATATATATAATTAGATCACTTTGTTTTCATTCCAGTTCGTATGATAGTAATATTTAAATATCAAATAAAACAAAACTTGACGAAGTGAACTCATACAAAAACAGGATATATTTTTCTAACACAAACCAATTTTTGACATCGAAGAGCTTCGTTAACAATTGTTAGTAGTCATGTGAACGTGTACATAGAAAATAAATATTACAATGTATTGTTATCTTTTTTAATTATATAAATATAAACAATAGATTACCTAAGACTATAGCTTAGTCTAAGCATTTGGTAGTTAATATATTAGCAGAAGTAGCTACTACTACATAACAATATTTTTATTGAAACTTATTTCCTTATTTTCCTGTGCTCTCTCCCACTTTATTCTTCCCAAAGGAGTAAACACAGTTGTTATTTCTATATATACATATGTCATATATAATACCAAGTGGACCGTCTTTTCATTTGTTCCTGATAATATTAATCATTATTATTTTTTTGCTATTATTATTATTATTTTATTTTATTGCGACGGTTCTAGTTATTCCAAAATAGCTTTTAAGATTGACATTTGTGAAACAGTGATCACAATATAAAAAAAAATATCCGGCTGAGTTTGTTGTGTGGTTCTTCTCAGACGCGTTTGGAACCCTCATAGCTTTAACATTAAGTTGGAAAGTGCTTTTACAGAAGTGCGTAATAAGCATAAATCTAAGCATAAAGCATAAATCTTTTATCGAAATAGGCCCTCCTGACACTTCCATTTTGACGTACACAAGTGATCACTGATAATGATTCAAAGTGGAAAAGATATAAATATAAATAATAATAAGTAATATAAAAGTTTAATTGTAATGGATAATACCAACTCTTCTCATACTTAATTTCTTTAATAGAAGCCATTATGGTAACATTACTTTGATTTATTTATGTGTATTTGTACCAACAGTTTTATAGTACTGAAAGTATTATCACAGTAGTTTTATCACTTCTTCTGTTTACACTTTCGCTGCCACCAGATTTTCATAAATTGAGCCCTGTGTGCTGTTTCAATTTCTCATATAAACGTTTGCATAAAGGCATTTAAATAAACGGAAAAATAGTAAAAAAAATGTTGAGCCAATTAAATACTATAAAAAATTGACTTTTAATTGCTCCGTACATGCTACGGCCCTGGCACATAGCTATTAAGAACAATGTTATGCAGGCTAGCCTAACTAGGCTAATAATAGCAGGTCCGTAGCATCTACGGAGCCAGCACACGGGGTGAAACTTGCGTCTCCGTACACGCTACGGAGCTGGCAGTGAAAGTCTTAACCATGTAACATGCTGTTAGAAGCTGCGGTGATAACACACCGGAGCGACTTCACCTATTGAGAAATAACTCTTATAGTCGATAGGACCTATTTCTAGATCCGGGATCCGGGACATTACTTTTGTAATGTGATTGTGAATTTGCTGCTTGATCCTTAATAAGAAGAAAGTCTACAGTCTCGTGGTCATCTACAAATAACTAGGCGCGCTTACAAAACCCTCAATTTCGACTCGCTGCGCTCGCGAAATCTCGGGTGCCGTTTGCATATTGAGCGAAGCGAGCCCAGTATATTGTCTCATCGTTTCCCATTGACTTTAATGGGATATCAGTATGACAAGATAAAAAAAAAAAAATTTTTTGAGGATATTTTTAATTTTTTTTTTATTTTAAAACCATCACCTAATGTGTGTCTTTTTGATAGCAAAGTTTCATAATTTTCCGTCAAGTAGTTTTTGAGCCAATTCGTGACTAAGAATGTAAAAAGTCTCCAGTAAAACGCTCCGCTCACTTCGCTTCGCTCAAAAAACTTGCGACCCTTAATTTACTTAATTATTTATATATTTGTAGCTTTGTATGTGTGTATGTTAGTATTTATGTACATTTATGTATTATAGTTTATATGTTATATCTATATATCGATATCTAGTTTGTATAGTTTTGTTTTTCTTTTTTTTGCACTTCGCCTTCGTACGTATTTTCTTGCACGAATTCAGTTGGCTGGTAGAAAATGCTTTAGTGTCAAGCCCACCCTTTGTACCTTGTTGTGCAATAAAGAATTTAAATAAATAAAATAAATAAATTTAAAATATACAATGAAATGAACTTAACTTATGTTGGATTATTTTGTTAGTTCTAAGTGTTTATAATTACGAATTGTTTGTTTTGTAATACACTTGATAGATATTGAGAGCGAGAGTGCCTGAGTATAATATCAAGTAACCAATCAGGAGAAGATGTATCATCAGCAGTCCACTTGTTAAAATATACAATTGTTAATTATTAATTATAATTTTGTATCTTATTTTAAAAGCATGAGGACCTGTATGAAGAGGGCATGTATGAAGAGGTTGATATCTGTGGTCGAGGCGAAAGAGGTATGCAGGGACCATAGCGTCTGACGCTCCGTCGTCTCTGGCTACCCCGCAAGGGATATAGCGTGAAGATAAAGTAAAGTAAAGTATTTTAATAAGTGAGTCTTTTAATTCCTACTACTTGAGTTACATATTAACAAAAACCTCGATTTAGCTCTAAAATGTACTAAGCTTTAGTTAAAAAGTGCTGAATTGTTATTTTATAGTTCCACTAAAAAGTTTTTAAAAAGAGTCAAACGATACTAGATGTTTATGTTAAAATATTTGAATTTATTTTACGTAGTGATAAGTCGCGGTGAACACTTGCACATGTTAACCTTTGAGTTCTCATTTGTATAAACCTTTATATAAACCATCTAGTTGTTATGTATCAAGTATAAAGGACGAGTCGATAATACTGCCATATATACAAGATATGAAGTATAAGTTACTTTATATTTAGCTTATTATAACTTTAACACTAAACCTACCAAGTACCGGTCAAATTGACCGTTCTTAAACTTTTGTAAAACTTACACATTTTTAAACGTTATAATACCGTTATCAAACTACATGACAATTATTAGAATATGCATATAATATTGTCTTCACTCTTTACTTTTAGTTATTTCCATTATTACCTGCGTTATATAATAAAATAACTTTTAATTACCGGTCAATTTGACGTCGTGCGGTAGGAACAGGTATACAAGAATTGTCGGTAAGTTTAGTGTTAATTCATATCAAATACCATATTAGATTCTACAGAACATAATAATTATATAGTTTTTCGTTTTTTTGTAGACATCCAACGCTCTTGTGAATCCTCGGATGTTGCAGGAGTTCATGGGCGACATTAATCACATATCAACGGTGACCTGCAAGATCGTTTGCCATTTTTTTTTTTTTTATCTTTGGAAAAATCCGTTTCGGATACCCGTCGACCAAGAAGGTGATGGTCGGAGGGTTATGTGGGACTACCCGGCAGCATCGAGCACGCTGCCATTTTTAAGGCTACCCACTAAAAAACCAAAGGATGCCCTCAACGCCTTAATGGGACGCCATGGGATCGCTTGCGCACTCACCGTGGCGCCCCGGTACCCTCCCATGTAAGGGTGCTCCGAGCAACTTAGAGCACCCTCACGACGTAGGCCTGGACTAGGTGAGAGAGGTCACCCTCCCCTCCCGCCAAGGCAAAAAAAACGGATATAGGGGATACCCGGGTTTGAACCGGGGACCTCTCGATCTGCAGTCGAATGCTCTACCACTGAGCTATATCCCCGATAAAAAAAAACGTAGAACACTTCCCGATTTTGCGTGTCATCCTTGCGCAGGGGCCATGCTAATCTTCTCTGTATAGTTCCAATATTAGTATATGTACTGCCGAAGCGAGTACATAGTTTGTCCTCCTCTAACATAAAAAAAAAAAAAAAAGTTCATAACAATTTGAATATATATATATTATGTATTTACATTACATAAGGTATTATAGTGTTTTTTTAATTTAATTATTCGTTCAGTTAATTAAATAAACGCTACCAGTTAACTCTAATGAAGTGGAATATAAAATAAAAAAATCTTGAAAACACCAAAAAAGACGAGTCGATTTTGCTACCTGATACATTTATTAAAACTGTTAAATATGAATATATTTATTATATTATATTACGTCACATAGTAAGAGTGTAATATATGTTACTTCTTAATAATGTATAACTTGTTTACAACAAAGACATTGTAATCTACTGAATAAAACATCACCTCTTACAATTGGAGGAAAATAGACAGCTTTAGATTTACTTTGTGCCTATAAAAATATATTTTTCTTGTTTACTTTTGGTAGTGTGCTGGGAGATTTTATTTATATATTTTTTACATAAATAAAAATGTGTGTGTGTTTTTCTTCCTGTAAACAACGTGTTTTTCTTCCTGTGTACACGTACACACACGCACGCACGCACGCACGCACGCACGCACGCACGCACGCACGCACACACACACACATAATTACATATTTCTAAGACACTTGGTACTACAGGTTTAAGTCGGTCAAACAGATTCAAAATAAATTTATAATATAATAAATAACCTAACTACAAAAGAAACAATTACAGTAATAGTTAAGCGTATACTGCCCTCTAGATTAACACTAAACCTACCGACTAAAAGTAAAGAGTGAATAAAATATTATATGCATATTATAAAAATTGTGATGTAGTTTGATAACGATATTATAACGTTTAAGAATGTGTAAGTTTTACAAGTTTAAGAACGGTCAATTTGACCGGTACTTGGTAGGTTTTGTGTTAAAAAACATACAACAAACGCAATTTTTAAATGGAGAAAATACAACAAATATAACAGTAAAAATTTAATTGAAATAAATTTTTCGTCAGTAACTCGAACCTAAGTGCTTAATCATACATAAGTCACAACTACATTGCTAAAAATTGGAACTTGGCCAAGAATAAGTCTTTACGGAGAATTTGATTTCTAAAATTTTAAAATAACCCTTAAGTTAACGTTAAAACGCTTAAATTTCGCGTAAAACTTGTTTTTTTACCTGATTAAATGACGTTGGAGATAATTTAAGTATTTCTTATTTTATAAGTCAGAACTATTACGCAAAATATAACCTTAAAATTAAGTCGTTCCTAAGAAGCAGGGCCATTTTGTCTTTCACCTATTAGAAGCACACGGGATGGGGTCTATAAAGTACTATTTTGTTATAATACACTTTATATTGTCTACAATCTTTAACGGGAATATCATGGCGATAAAACATCAAATTAATCTCAGCTAAATAAATATATTTATGTTTTCTAAAAGGTATAAATTTCAAAAACCTTTCATGGCGTCTTACGTTCGATACGTAAGACGCCATGAAAGGTTTTTGAAATAACATATGACAAATCCGAATTTGATAATTTAACTTCATGTGTTTTTTTTAAAGCCTGTTTTTACTACAACAATAAATTATAATTAATTATTTGCAGATAAATGTGAAATGCTGCATTTTTTTTTTTAACTGCTTGCTTGAAAAAAAAAAAGTTTACCATTTAGAAATATTTTTCTATATAAACATTATTGACTTAATAAAAAGAATATTTTAAATTATACAATAGATATTTTTTATACATTATAAATTATATATTTGGTATTTGGAGTACAGGATATAAATAATAAAATAACTTTAATCCAAAAACGATAAAGATTTAAAACATATTTGTATAAAAATAGTTCGTTCGACAGGGTCGATCGTGTTAGGTAGATTCCCGTCACGCGATTCTCGATATGCAATATGCGAAGGTAACAATGAAACCGAGAATGCGATAAACATGTAATGTATTATAAATGTCGGAACGAGAAAAAAACTAGTCAGTAGTATTTTACTGATCAATACGAGTCTTTTGAGGGGTAAATCGGCATATATTGGGTGAGGGGGAAACCACCCCCCATCCCTATCTCCTAAACGAGGAGTCGCATCAAAAAATGTTTCGTACAAAAAAGTTTCCTCTTTTAATTTGTTAATTTTCTAAGATTTTTCCGACGGCAAACTTTTGCCTCCTTCTGTGACTTTCTTCGGTTTTTAACTTTCAACCCCCCCAGCCTCCCAACCCCCTGACCGATATCCCCCATTTCCGATTTCAAGAACTTAACCTTCATTTTGTCCTTAAGAATGTGTATACCGAGTTTGAAAATCCTTCATCAATATTTGCGACCTGTAGCGTGTCCCAAAAGTTTGCACTTTAACCCCCCCTCCCAGATCCCCCTTTCACTTTTTCCAAAAAACGAGATGCTACGTTTATCCTACTAATTTATCCTATCGACCTGTGAAGTCAGATTTTGCCTACGATGAATTGGGACTGATGGATCATATATACATATATATATAGAGGGATATATAAATATTTTTTTTCGACGGATTCACAATCTCCAGTTCATAAACGGCGTAGCGCCCCTACTCTGGGGTCTGGGTCCCGTCATCGCATCGATTGCAATAGGTAGATTCATCTATGAAATCTACCTAAAATAAAGATTTGATTTAAGAAAAATAATAATGGTTTATTTTTCCATATCTTAAAATACCGCAGAATACATCATCATCATTTATTATGATACAGTTAAAAAATAAATGATTTAAAAAACATGGAGCACATGAGTAAGAAATATCTGGTTTTGTAAAAAGACAAAAATAATGAAATCAAGTCTCTTGACAACCACAGATTATAATTTAAAATTTTATTGTCGTCTTCAAGCTTCTTCGAACTTATGTTTTTTTATATTTTAGTCAATTCACCTAAGGTTATAAAATGGCAAAGATTTAGATCCATAAAGCCTTCTCTCATTTTCTTTTATTGATTTATGTTACTCTCTGTCTCTCAGAAAATATTAATTATATTATACTAATCATGTATAATAAAAATAGCTAATAACTAGATTAGTTTTAATTTTCATATGTTATATATAGAATTCAAATTGAAAGAGTAGACAATTTAGTTTTTTCTAATAGTTTCTTTCTAACCTATACATAAATGTCAATGTCAAAAAGCTTTCAATTGAAATGTTTCCAGTTTTACTCACATGTTGTTGCTTATATCAAAAAACATAACCTATACCGCTGTTACATTTTAAGTTATTAATCTTTTTTTATCTGTTATTAATTAGAAGTTACTGTAAGATTACATGAAGCCAAAAATGGTATCGATAAAAGTACAACAGAAAGTTAAAAAAGATAAATTAAAAACAGGCAAGACGAAGAAGAGTAAAAAAATGCGAGCGAAAACAGTTCCTCTAAAGGAAGTTTCAGTTTCAAATAAAAGTATTAAACTAACAGATGCAACAGTAGTAAAGAAAATAAAAAAACAGAAATACTTAATGCCTTCTAAAGCAGTCACAGATGAACTAGTTATTTCTTGTTTGTCTGCTCTAGAAAAGTTGTCGGCGCTGCCTGGTAAAAAAAATGCTATTTTCGGGGACGAAAACCAAATATTCATGGAAATTCGGTGCATTAAAATACAAAATAATAAAGGGAACATCAAATTGTTAGTAAATATTCAAATAAAATTTTTACTGCTTAATACCTTAAATAAAATATATAATGTACATTGATCTATATTTTCAGTGTTCTTCCACACACAACAGTGTCATCATCAAAGGAGGTGTGTTTAATAACACCAGACATTAAGAAGGGTAGGAAGATTGATCATGAGCCAACAATAGACAAGTGGGAAGACGTGCTTCGAGTGGCCGGTGTCACTACTGTAAGTAGAAATACTGTTTCAATACATATGTTATCAGAATAAAAAAAAATGTTACAATTTTATTTATAGACATAACTTTGGCAACAATAATGTAAATTTTAACTCAGTATTTAATTAAAAATAGCTTTTAATATATATATATATATTTGTGCCGCATTTGTATGGTGGTTAGTGGGCTTGATAATTGTGCCATTAACGGCATTTGATTCCTTCATAGGATTCCTATTTATGTTGGTTATAATTCTTTACGGTTTGGAAGTTAGTTAGTTAGTTTGGTTTGTTAAATATATATATTTATTTATTTAAACTTTATTGTATTTTACAAAAGGTTGAACTTAATGCCTGGTGGCATTCACTATAAGCTAACTTTTGTGCATGGTGAGAAATTGCAGTAGGTGTAAATAAAATGTAAAACTAATGCTAAGTAAAAATCAAAATTAATAAATGATTAATCTGAGTTGAGCTGAGCCCCCTCAGTTTTTTTAACAATATTTCCGAACGGAATAAGATATTTTAATTCTGCTTTTTTAAAAACATGCCCATTCTCAAGCTCTACAGTTCTGTCAATTTTCATTCAAATCAATTCAGTATATTTTACGTGATGTTGCTTCAAAATGTTTCCCAAACGGTTAAGGGTATTGTTTACGCTCAGCTCAACTTTGAATATTAATTTTTTCAGGTTAAAACCGTGCTCCCCATGAGACAGCTGAGAGTTGAATATGATCAATTTGAACTGAAACGTAGATTATTAACCCAACATGATTTTATAATGGTCGATACAAGAGTATTAAATCACGTATCCCATATATTAGGAAAGATGTTCTTTAAGAAACATAACATGTTAATACCAGTTAAGATTGAAGAAAAAAAAGATATTAAGAAGAACATTGATGTTGGTCTACGTACAGTAATGTTACGTCTCAATGAAGGACAAACGTCTACTATTGTTGTAGGACACACTGGTATGCCACAAATCCAAATAAAAGAGAATATTCTGGCACTGGTTAACAAATTAAATGAGAAATATCCAGGTGGTGAAGCCAATATAAGGGCTTTGGCGATTAAATTACCATTGTCACCGTCTCTGCCTCTATATGTAACACTGAGTGAGTATTTTTTTACTTATGTGATATTTGATGCAAAAAATTAATCTGAAATTTATATGTAAACAAAAATACCTGGAATCTCTATATATAACTCTAAAAAGAAAAAAAAAATATTAACTATTTCTTGGAAAGGTTACAACAAGGATCCGCCGGCGCCGCCGGATAGGAGCTGAGCGTCCTCCCCTTCTTTAATGCTAACTTAGCATATAATATTCCTCTATAACATGCTCAGCAACTATCGGTTTAGAATCTCAATTGAAAAGACAATCAGTTCATCATCAATAAAATTATAGCCATATATCTTAAATGAATCTCAACTTTTTTTTCTAGACTGAATTTTTTTGTTGTTTTTTGCTGAACCATCTTTAGTAAAAGATCTAGCCATGTGCCAAATTCTAAAAAAATACATCTATAGGTTTTAAAATTACAGATGTCTTAAAACAGCAAAATTAATGGTTAAAATTAGTAATCAGTAAATTATATATCATTTTACAGGACCAAGCACCTCCATTACCGTACCAAAACTCAAACGAAGCAAACCAAATTCATATGTTATGTATGAGGATGAGCTGTCCACACATCTTAATAGTGTAGTTCGAGTTAACCCGGATGGAACCGTTAAGTTGAAGTTGCAAAAAACCACACAAAACAAAAATGACAGGTATAACATTATTATATACAACTTTGGGCTACAAATAGCTACGTGGAATGTAAGAGGAGGAATGGAACAGAAGATGAATGTGATGGATGACAAAGATCTGGATGTTATTTGTGTGTAAAAGCACAAGGACCTCCCGGAGGGCATGTCTGAAAAGGTTGATGTCTGTGGCCGAGGCGAAAGAGGAGAGAGGCGATGCAGGGATCGTAGCGTTTGGCGCTCTGTCTCTGGCTACCCCTCAAAGGATATGGCGTGAAGATAAATAAATAAATATAAATAGACGACTTTTTAACATGTTAATGCAATTAATTTAATTTATTATTAAATTTCAGTGACATTGACGATGAAAATATAAGTGATGATGATGAAAAAATAAATGAAGCTGATGAGAAAAACGATGTTGAGAGTGGGGACGAGTAATAAATCAGTAAATAATAAAATAGTGTTTTATTTCAACTGAAATACATAACTCTTGATTAATATTATAATATATTGTAACGAGAACATATAATTATGATACCAGATTAACACTAAACCTACCGACAATTCTTGTATACCTGTTCTTACCGCACGCCGTCGAATTGACCGGTAATTAAGTTATTTTATTATATAACACAGGTAATAATGGAAATAACTGAAAGTCAAAATTGAAGACAATATTATATGCATATTATAAGAATTGTCATGTAGTTTGATAACAATATTATAACGTTTGAAAATGTGTAAGTTTTACAAAAGTTTAGGAACATTCAATTAATTTGACTGGTACTTGGTAGGTTTAGTGTTAAAATTAATGGTAGAATCATCACGTGTGCTACCGAGAGGATTTTAAACAATACTTATCTGCATTTTAACCGGCCAAACCTTCTTGAACTTTTTGAAATTTCTCAAACCATTATCCGGGGATTGTATTCGGAGAGGTTCCCGTTTGATGATGAGATCCTTCTTTATAATAAGCGTTGTGGATCCAATATTAACGTTGTTTAACTTTTCATCTATTAACGAGACATCCTCCTTTTTTATTTTACGTAAATCTATATCTGAATTCAATTTCACTAAATCATCTAACTTAGATCCTCTTAAAGCGTTCACATCAACGTTTTCCTGATCAACAGTTTTACTCACAGACGGCTTAATACTTGAAGTATTGGATTCCAAGATTTTATTAGTTTTATCAACTGTCTTCTTATTAACAAAATTGAATAAATCTTCTTCATCTTCAACACTTCGTTTTCTTTTCAACGGTTTCGAGAAATTCAATTTGTGTTTGGTAACATCATTACTCACAGACGGTGTTGGTTTTGTGAAGTTAAACATTTCTTCCTCATCAATAATTTGAGTTGCAATCTTTTTAGATGGTTTTTCAATTTCATCTAGTTCTTGAGCATTTCTCTTCTTTGACAAACTTAGATTTAATTGTTTTGTCTCTTTGGTGGCTATTTTTTTACTACAAGTTGGAGTCTCACTGTTTTCTTCACTCAATTTTCGTTTAGCGCTTCCATTATTATCAATACTTAACACATCTTGTCTTGGAGTCAGACTTTCATTTATTAATATATTTTCTTGCTTGCAAACTACTTCCGAAGGTTCCTGGGACTCAAACGCTAATATATTTTTAGGCTTATTAACATTTGGAGATTGTTTTACAACTTCTGATGAGAAATTAAAGTTTGGATTACAGTATTTGCTTGTTGAACAATAAAGTACCGCCAAACCTATTTCTGCATCAGCAACAACCCTTTTGCCTTTACTTTTGAGAAAATCAGTTATATCTTTAATTTGATCTCTCTGTGACTGCGTTTCTTGGCTCGTAGATGAAAAGTTATATTGAATTATTATTACATTACTATCACAAAGAGAAGATTTAGTCATTTTAGTCTCGCTTAATAGCAGTGGTGAAGCTGAACTCTTCAATAACACAGTCTTGTACATATCTAATTGTTTCCTACTAAAGAAAATCACTTTTTTACCAGAAAAAATTGAAGTTCTGTTATTATTAGGCAGGAATGAAACGTTTTCTTTATTAAGTGTAGACTCTAGAATGTGTGGAATAAAATTGTTCGGATTCGGTAAGGGATTGTTGTGATTGATCGAATCAATGCATTGGTTCCAGTAATCCATGTTTACGATCCTGGAGTTCTGAACCAGAGCCAAGACGACTTTGATAGTTAATGTTATTGACGGCATGGTCAAGTAAAGACAGGAGTCGTCCCAATCATTTTTAAGTGTTCCACCTGTTTTGTTAAGAATATTTTTTAGGTTTTGTAAATTTTCCCCCTTCAATGTGGAAGTACATGTAACGAAATCAATTTTACAAACCGTCCACACACAATTAATTTTGCCAAACTTAACAACATCACCTAATTTCAATTCCTTCACCTGTTCACTGTTAAGTTTCTCAGTATTAATATATGTCCCATATTTAGAGCCCAAATCTTTTAGAAGTAATGCATCGTTTGATATAAATAATGTTGCATGTTTTCTACTGATCGAAGCATCGTCAGGAATAGCGAAATTACAATTTTGTCCATCTATACTTCTTCCTATGATAATATTTTTGTTTTGTAAGATATAAAGTATCCTCTTATCACTTTCTGATGTCAAATACCACATCTTAAAAGTTTTGCACTCAATAAATTCTCAGTAAAATATAACAATACAGTCGACTGATCATGAAATATAAATAAGGTGCTATAATTATTATAATTATTAATTTTAAACAAAACTTTAATTCATAAGATAACAAGTCGGAAACAGAGTACTTATTACTACTTTTATATCACTCTGTTACTAACATAATCTGTGGTTACTAATGTCCAATATCCATTATTTTTTTAAAATACAAATATGCTATAAATAGCTTTTATTTCATACTATAATGCAAATATTAATATATGATATAGGTTTGTTAAATAATTTATTTAGCATAAAATATAAAATTACTTAAACTCGAACCTAGATTCTCTGTAGCCTATTATATATATTTGCTACTGATTTAATTCTGGTAGCGTAGATAATGTACAGAATAATAAAGTATATATTTTACATAAGCTCTGTAAATTGTAATTTTTGTTAAGTTCCAATATAAATGAATAATCTACTATTTATCATTTATAATTTTTTTACTATTTTATCTTTCCTCTACTTTTTCTCTCAGCTGTAATTTTACCATTTTAAACTATGATAATTATATTGGAAAGTATGTTTTGTAGTCTGTATTATGAATCAGAGAATATGCAAATGCGCTACGAAAAATTTTAATATGCAAACTACGCTATCATTTCGAAATGAAATTAAACCACAGATAACATAAATAATACAAGCAAAACACAGATAGTATAAATAATAAAAACTAAAAACAGATTATATATCGTTTCTATAGCAACGCTAAACGTCATAACAAACAAACCGGTTTATAGTAGTGTAACTGTAAGAGTCAAATAGCTTGGATCATAATTATTCCATGTTCAGAATTTAAACTACACATATATCTTCCTAAACATGACACTATATATTGATAAAAAACTTAATTTCACTGATGCGAATGTAGTAACAACGTTGGGATCGTGGCACCCTTCCTTACCACTATTAGCAGTTGGATCTTACAACCAAGAAAAAGGAGGATATGTAACCATCTTTCAAGAAAATGTGAGTAAATACTCCTTTGTCATACTTCTTACATTGAAATAATGTTATTTTATTAAATGTTAGCATTATATATTCATCTTGTATTAAACACATTTCAGGGGTTGGCGTTAGAAGGTTGTGATTGGCCAGTGTTACTATCAAACCAGGTGACAGCATTGGCATGGCATCCTATAAGAAAACTATTAGTGGTTGGTTGGGATGGTGGAGAATTGTATATCTGGTTGGAATATTCCTGGGCTCGGTTAGAAGCACCACACACTGCTGCACTAACCACAGTAACATTCAGCCCCGGAGGTGGTAGACTTTTAGCTTCTGATGCTGCCGGCTCAGTGTCAGGTTGGCAATCTGGCTCTGGAGCACCATTGACGGCATTTCATCATCAACTCGGGGATATTATTACACTTGTTAAGTTTTGTGCCCCACATTCTACATCAGAGACCTCAATTAGAGGTCTAGCTCGGGCGGCAGTAGAAGGAGATGAGAATGCTCTTGATGCATTGGCTGCTTGGAGACCTAGGACTACGGCCAAAATGCGTGAAGGCCTACAACCTGACAATCATGCGTGCTATGCTGCTCAGGATAACGGAATTATTTTATATATAGACCATGCTGGAGCATGTTCGGAAGTTCTTAATAGTCCTGGAGTAATTGTTTTCATGGATATTATAAGCTCTATATACCTCCTTGTGGCTTGGGAGACAGGAGGAGCTCTTAGTTTGTCGAGATTCTCTATATCCAATGATGGGTCTCTTACAACAGATACTCATGTTAGAATGTCTGCAAGAAACGGCCAATGTATTGTACTGGCCGGCAATTTCTGTGTTGCAGTTATTACCGGGGATAATTTGATTAGGATATGGGACAGTGAGAATGGTGACAATGATGTGTTGCCTAATGAAGATGATGAAATGGTTGCCGGAGATATATTTACAAGTATAAGTTATTGTGACTTAAGTGATACATTATGTTGTGGAACCGGCCAGGGTAACTTATATTTGTGGCGTCGAGATCACAGGAGTAGATGGAAGTTAATAAGTAGTACATCAATCAAGGGTACAGTGAAGGAAGTGAGTTGGGGCTCCGAGGGTTTAATGAACCCATTATTATATGTGAACTGCATAACCAACGCGTTTGTGCTTAGAGAACAGCACGTTTGCTGGGGTTATTCTAATAATATGTGGATGGTGCAGAAGTCTGCCCATGAAGTGACGATTACTGGAAAGTCAAATTCCACCAGCAATATTAATCCTTCTATAACGATAAAGACTTTTGCGTTTAAAGAAAATTACGTAGCTCTAGGTGACGGAAAAGACGTTCAGGTAATTTTTTTTTATCTATTTTATCCGCAATGAAGAGATCCACAGAATCCCAGGTACTAGCGAAAATGTCGCAGTGAGAATGAAGAAGAACGTGCTCAGGTGGTTTGGGCACGTCGAACGAATGAGTGATGAAAGAATGGTAAAAAAGATTTATATAGGAAAAGTGAGCGGTAAAAGAGACAGGGGCCTCCCCCTGTGATCTTCGAAAACACAGTAGCTATAATACTGGAGGAAGGTCACGTAAAAAGCATGAGGACCCTCCGGAGGGCATGTATGAAGAAGTTAATGTTTGTGGTCGAGGCTAAAGAGGTTTGCAGGGACCGTAGCGTTTGGCGCTCCGTCGTCTCTGGCTACCCCGCAAGGGATATGGCGTGAAGGTAAATAAATAAATAAATAATGACCAGGGCTCGTTTGGAACCCTCGTAGCCTTAATTTTGTTCCTCTACAGATGGGCTTATTACGATACGTATAGTATCAAAATAGACACTTCTAATACTTGATACACAAAAGTGATCACTGCTATTTTGCATTCAAAGAGGATTCAAAGATATTTTAAAAAATTCACACACGGCAGAATTGAAACTACTGAAAAGTAAGAGATAGATTGAGATGGATATAGAGAATCAGGAGTATTAGAATATTCTTTATTATTTAATAATTTAACACTAAACCTACCAAGTACCGGTCAAATTGACCGTTCTTAAACTTTTGTAAAACTTGCACATTTTTAAACGTTATAATATCGTTATCAAACTACATGACAATTCTTAGAATATGCATATAATATTTTCTTCGCTCTTTACCTTTAGTCATTTCCATTATTACCTGCGTTATATAATAAAATAACTTTTAATTACCGGTCAATTTGACGGCGTGCGGTAGGAACAGGTACACAAGAATTGTCGGTAGGTTTAGTGTTAATATAAGATGATTATAGTTTTATATAAAGCTTATTTTATCATTAAAAAATTCCTGAACCAACAATTTTAGAAAAATACATCGTAAGTTTTAAAAAAACAACAACTTCAAAATATGCCTCACACTCTCTCTAATACATTTATATATTTCTTTCTTTATCGTGACGCATTTCCGTTACATCAAATTTGAAATCGCAACTATTCTAAAGTTTTACTTTAAAAATTTATATATGACATTGTTTCCAGATTTGGATGCACAATAAGGAATATGAGTTAAAATTCACTTTAATAAGAACGTTTGCGTGGAAAACCGATGTCCTCATTCTTTATAACGATATGTTAGTTGGTGTTGTTAATCCTCACGTGGAATGTTATAATATATCCGGCACAAAAATAGGAGTACTCCCGAGTAGCGAAGGGGAAGGAGAACCCATAGCAATCACAAACACAAACAAATTCGTTGTAATTGCCACAATCGATGGTTCACTAAAACTCGCGGAAATTACAAAGAAAGGTCTCAGAATGCCTTACCCTGCTAAGAATTGCTATCAGATGATTGAGGATTTTGGTGAAATCATGAGATCATCAGTGAATAATACCGGTCTTTTCATATGCCTTAGCATTGCTAATGCGGGATTGGCTCCAGATCCCAGAATTTATTTGTGGGATGTCGCCAATGACGTCATTACGCACACCTTACTCTCAGACTCCAAGTCCCCACCATACCAAAGTGTCCCCATAGCAATATTATGGGATCACACCGACCCTAGGCTTGTAGCAGTTCATATGCGATCCTCAGATTTTGATCACATTCATCTCTTCTTTTGCCATGAGAGTAAACTTTATGAATATAAAAACTGGTGTCCAATTGCGGAAGAATATTACGGATCTGATTTCATTTTGTGTTCTTTATATGCCCCCCACATTGTTATACTGACACAGCAAAATATAAAACGAATTATAATGAAAGAATTTGAGGATCGAAGCGATCTTGATAATAAGCTTAAACAAGTCCTAAATTTCCTTTTCTATATGACTACTGGTCATTTAGAGAAAGCTGTGGTTATTGGTACTAACATAGGGAGCAAAAACTCGATAATTTGGGATAGTTTGGCAAAAATGTGCGTGATGCTCAAACGAGCTGAAGTTGGTTCGGTGTGTTTAACAAAAATGGGGAATATTAAAGGTGCTCTCATGATGCGAAAAGTTTTGAACGACGATAATATGAACGATACTTCAAAAGTTGGAGTATTGGCCGTAAATCTCGGCATGATAGACGAAGCTGAGAAACTGTTCCGCGAAGCACAGCGTCCAGATCTGATAACTCGTTTGATATCAGCAAAAGAAGGTGGTTTGGATGAGATCATAAACAGCGAAAATGAAGGAGAGAATTTGCTACTTATAAAGAGTGCTCAACATAAGTTGGCTAAAATTATGTGGGCGAATGGAGAGACTACAGCATCCTTGAAATTGTTCGAAAACGCTGGAACTTTGGTACCTCACGTGCCAAGGATGTGGATAGCTCAAGGTCAAGCTCCAGTTTTGGCCCAATACGTATCGACCTCAAAGGACACAAATTTAATAACTTGGTGGGGTCACTATTTAGAGAGCATCGGAGACCTCGACGGAGCCCTAGAAGCGTATTCAAGAGCGAATGACTTCGGAGAACAAACGCGACTCCTATGTCACATGGAGAGAATCCAAGAAGCAGAGAAACTTTGTCAGAAAAATAAATCAGCTCTATATCAAATGGCACGATATTTGGAGATTGCAAATCAAACCGAAAATGCTGTGAAGGTAAACTCTAAATGACTCTAAATAGCAATTTAGAGTTATTTAAGTAAGAACGTTACAGATGTACATCAAGTGTGGTGCAATTACGTCAGCGATTCGAGTTGCAGCGGAAGCAAGTTCTTGGAACTTGGTGTGGAGAGCTGGTTCTTCATCACCAAAACACGCAGTCTATGCAGCATCCATATTGGAAAACGCCGGACAAAACGAACGGGCGATAGCCCTATATCAAAAAGCGGGTAAGTGATCAGAAACTTAACATTTTCAATAACAGTATGACCCCATATAGCGCGGAGAATTCCCACATTATGTTTATGTACTGTGAAATTTATATTTTGTACAGTTTATAATTGATTTTGTAAAATTAAAATTAAATTAAGTAAAAAATTATTTACTCGAAAAAAGTTAAACGTGAAACGCTTGTACATAACGCGTTATACGAGAACATTCCAACGCGTTGCCCTATAACTCGGAACTAATCTACCGCGTTATAGCAGAATTACTTCGCCTATTTTTATACCAGTTAGGTTTTTTGTAAATGTTTTGGATAAGACAAACCGCATATGGCGCTCAAATTGGCGTTGAGTTGTGACGACACGGCCGCAATGATTACCGCGGCAGAGTCGCTCGGAGACCGCGTGGATCCCGGCCTGGCGAGGGCGCTGGCGGAACGCCTGAGGGCAGAGCGTCCGGGACACGCCGCCGCTGTGCTGGCCGGCGCGGGGAAGGTAAGATCGCTTATTGTAGGGTTAGTGTGAGACAAGGAGGAGGAGGAGGATATAGGAGTTTGGGTGATTGAAAGTTCTGGTTTGTTTTTGGTCCAAGTCGATGGCACAGGAATACCAACAGTTACGGTTTGTTTAAAAGAAATGTCTTTTGCAAGTTATTTGTTATTGGTGTAGGAGGAAGAGGAGGAGAAGGAGGTGCAGGAGTTTAGGTGATTAAAAGCTTTGGTTTATTCTTGGTCCAAATACAAACAGGAATCCCAACCAACCACTCGGCTTGCTTAAAAATTCAATTTATTCCACATTCTTTTAAAGGTTTAGGCCAATTGACCGATTTTTTATCCACAGTACGAAGAAGCTCTGGATATTGTGGAGCAAACTTCAGCTCCACTGTCTGATGAGTTGGGGGAGCGTCTCGCAGCTCCTCCCGGGGCTGATGGAAGGGATGCACTGTTGAGGAGACTGGCTGATGTGCTGGGTGCACGTGGGTTGTACCACCAGGCTGCGAAAAGACTGGCTCATATCGGAGATAAGGTGAGGATGCCCACTAGGATGCAGGACGGATGAGAAGATTGATTACGACTGTAAAAAGACAAATTTAAAGAAGCCGTAAGACTGGTTGTAGGGTTTTCAATTGGTCATTACCATTTTCTTACTAGAGGCGCGAACTGGACCTCGATTTTGACTCGCTGCGCTCGCAAAATCTCGGTGGAGTTCGGTGAATTGAGCAAAGCAAGTAACCAATCTTCGATTCAGCATTCAAAGCTGAAACCGACAAGACAGGCTGAATTTGATTAAAATAAACCAAATTTTTTTCCCTCGATTTTTTTTTACTTTGAAGTCTATGGGACTGTAATTTTTTGGTGATTTTTTCTCAACGACATGAGTTTTTTTTCACTGTTTTTTATAAACCATCTCTAAAATTGTACAAAATTTCATGAAGATCAGTAAAGCCGTTTTCATGCCAACCCCGGACATGAGATGCAAAAAGTCTCACATAGAGCGCGCCGCTCGCTTCGCTCAATACCCAATTTGCTTGTTTCAAGCTGCCACAAATTCTAGGTCGATATTTTTCGTCCATCAATATTCATCGAATCAGATTTCTCACGAAATTTACCGGAATTAGACTGTTACCTGTTTCAAGGTCTTAATAATTAACTTGTGGTGATATTCTCTTGAATCTCCTAATGACGACTTTCAACCATAGCCGAGTATTATCCCATTTATGACGACACATCCATTTATAAATTTATTTCATGCTAGAAGTTCGCATACGAGTATTACGAGTGATGACTCCATTTGCTTCTATGCTATGTATTTATTTTTCATTTGTTTTTTTACTATTATTGTTATCTAAAAGGCATTCAATTTTAATTGAATTTTAAATTCAGCGACAGTATTTAAAAATCAAACATACACATACAAAGCCACACACGCAAACACTCACACATATATATATATATATATATATATATATATACTAGGATCCGCTCATTGTGCGTGGCGGGAATTGATCTGAGCACAGGAAATGGGTTTTTTCTTTATAATTTTTGATTTAATCAAACTATTTTCATTCCGTTTTTTTCTGTAGATGCTTATTTATTAGTTCTACATTCGTGCCAAATTTCGTTAAAATCGCTCCAGTAGTTTTCATGTGATGAAGCCACTCAGCTCATTTTGAGGAAGACGATCGTCAAGCGCGCGCGAGAACAGTTAAGCTAAGTCTATGGGAATTCAGTTTTTCGACCATAACTTCTGACTCGACTGAGTAGTTTTTATGTTATGTGGCGGGTTAAAATTTATTCCCAAACGGTTAAGAGCTTCGCTTACGCTCAGCTAGCTTATTCCCTCCCGCTTCGCTGGGCACACTATTAATTTGAATGTGAACTTAGGTTGCTATGGTAACTGTTGCTATAGTAAATCCGTTGTGATAGGAATTCCCTAAATTCCCTTCTTAGTGTACGTCTACGTCACAAAAGAAGTAACTATGTACAATTTTAAGTTAATCGGACAGATAGTTTCGGAGATTTCGTGATGAGTCAGTGAGTGGTGAATCACATATATATGTGTGTGTTTGCGTGTGTGTCACCAGGCGGGTGCGATGCGCTGGTTGATGCGCTCGGGCGACTGCGAGCGCATCGCCACATTCGCGTCCGCGTCGCGAGACCGCGCGGCGCAGCTCATGGCAGCGGATTTCCTGCGCCGGCGCAGCGCGTGGCGCACCAGGCCGGACCTGGCGCGGCACGTGCTGCACTTCTACACTAGGGCTCGTGCTCACGACAAGTTGGCCGCCTTCCACGCGGAGTGCGCAGCCGTTGAGATCGACGAGTACGAGGTTGGGTGGTTTTTTTTTTACTGTGCTGTATAGTGTAAATTTTTGTTTTTGGCCAGTGTTTTTTTTCATTGTACAGAGTTTATTTTTTATTTTGCTGTTGGCCAGTATTTTTTTACACTATACAGTGGTTTATTTTTAATTTTGCTGTTGGCCAGTATTTTTTTACACTATACAGTAGTTTATTTCTTATTTTGCTGTTGGCCAGTATTTTTTTACACTATACAGTAGTTTATTTTTTATTTTGCTGTTGGCCAGTATTTTTTTACACTATACAGTGGTTTATTTTTAATTTTGCTGTTGGCCAGTATTTTTTTACACTATACAGTGGTTTATTTTTAATTTTGCTGTTGGCCAGTATTTTTTTACACTATACAGTAGTTTATTTTTAATTTTGCTGTTGGCCAGTATTTTTTTACACTATACAGTAGTTTATTTTTTATTTTGCTGTTGGCCAGTATTTTTTTACACTATACAGTGGTTTATTTTTAATTTTGCTGTTGGCCAGTATTTTTTTACACTATACAGTGGTTTATTTTTAATTTTGCTGTTGGCCAGTATTTTTTTACACTATACAGTAGTTTATTTTTAATTTTGCTGTTGGCCAGTATTTTTTTACACTATACAGTAGTTTATTTTTTATTTTGCTGTTGGCCAGTATTTCTTTTACACTATACAGTAGTTTATTTTATTATTTTGTTTTTGGCCAGTATTTTTTTACACTATACAGTGGTTTATTTTATATTTTGCTGTTGGCCAGTATTTTTTTACACTATACAGTAGTTTATTTTTTATTTTGCTGTTGGCCAGTATTTTTTTACACTATGCAGTGGTTTATTTTTAATTTTGCTGTTGGCAAGTATTTTTTTACACTATACAGTAATTTATTTTTTATTTTGCTGTTGGCCAGTATTTCTTTTACACTATACAGTAGTTTATTTTATTATTTTGTTTTTGGCCAGTATTTCTTTTACACTATACAGTAGTTTATTTTATTATTTTGTTTTTGGCCAGTATTTTTTTACACTATACAGTGGTTTATTTTTTATTTTGCTGTTGGCCAGTGTTTTTGTACACTATACAGTAGTTTATTTTTTATTTTGCTGTTGGCCAGTATTTTTTTTGGTTCCTTGAAATTTTTTTTCAGTATACCGTTGACAAAATTTATTCGCTAATTCGACTATTTTAACTATACATTTTTTTGCCGACTCCCATTTTTTATTCGCAGTAAATAGTGTAATTTTTTTCATTGGCCAGTGTTATTTCTTATTTATTTTCAATCAACCAGCGTTTGTTCTGATTTAAGATTATAAATCTATGATATATCACAATTCTTTAATATATTGTGTAAATCTTCGAATCAAAGGAAATAAATTCGGAAACATGTTAAAACTTATATTTATTATTTGATTTATTTATTTATAAATTACAGAATTACGAAAAAGCGCTGGAATCTCTCAAAGAGGCGGCGAGATGTCTAGGAAAATCTTCGGATCCTGAAACTGGTAATACTGAATTAATAATTATAATGCTGGCAACATTGTAACTTAAAATTTCGTTACAGGTACACAAATTCTCGCCATCCAAGAGCAGAGTGCGTTTGTAAAACGGTTTATTGATATAAAAAAAACACTTCAATCTGGTGATATTAATGCAGGTAACTGGCAACATTATATACATTATTTGAGCGAATCGAACGAAGTGAGCGGAGCGTTTTACTGGAGACTTTTTACATTCTGTCACGAATTGGCTCGAAAAGTACTTGACGGAAAATTATGAAACTTTGCAATCACAAAAGACACACATTAGGTGACGGGTTAAAAAAAATTGAAATGTCCTCAAAAACAATTTTTTTTTTAATATCATGTCAAAAAACTGATATCCCATTGGAGTCAATGGGAAACGATGAGTCAATACACTGGGCTCGCTTCGCTCAATATGCAAACGGCAAATGGTTTGTTGGCGCCCCATTTTTATAATGGCAACATTACATTCATTAAATCGCGAAAATACTTTCTACACTATTTTATATAAATTTTTTACAACACCATCTATTGGAAATTTATAGAACTATGAATTAAACACTATGTATACTAGGGGCGCCAACAGACCCTCAATTTCCCATTGACTCTAATGGGATATCAGTTTTTGACATGATATTTAAAAAAAAAAAATTTTTGACGACATTTCAATTTAAAAAAAAACCCATCACCTAATGTGTGTCTTTTTGATTGCAAAATTTCATAATTTTCCGTCAAGTAGTTTTTGAGCCTATTTGTGACAAAGAATGTGAAAAAGCCTCCAATGGAACGCTACGCTATCTTCACTCATAAAAACACCAAATTCGCAATAAAAAAATACATTATTAATCGAGAAAAATCGACAAAAAAAATTGTGCATAAAACTTAACGAAACGAACACCCTGACTCGGGTTTTATATATATATATATATTATATATATAAAACTATTATTATATTATATATATATATATTTATTTAGTATTAATATGCAGGTGTAGTGAGTAGTGAACAGTTAATCAGAGCACTGAGCGGAAGACCTGGACTGATATCAGAGGAGCAGGTCCTCAAGCTACTTGTGCAAAATGCACCAGATCATCCCAGAGCAGAAGGTAGGAGTATTTGTATGTGAGAATTTAAAAACATTAAAAAAATATATATTTTTTCTCCAGAATTCCAGATGAAATTAAACGCAATACAAAAACCAACCCAAGAAAACAGTCATATGACCGATTCCCCAGAACAAAGTATTGAAGAAGACCTAAATTGAATAAATAAATAATAAAAAATATTAAAACTTTTTTTTTTTCCTTAAAATTTGATAGATTTTAAGTAAAAATATAAATAAACTTAACTAGGGGCGACAACAGGCCCACAATTTCGACTCGCTGCGCTCCCGAAATCTCGGGTGCCGTTTGCATGTCGAGCAAAGCGAGCCCAGTGTAATAAGTTATCGTTTCCCATTGGCTTCAATGGGATATCAGTTTTTTGACGATTATTCCTCAACGACATGACATTTTTCAAACTTTTTTTTAAACCAATCACCTAATGTGTCTTTTGATTGCAAAATTTCATAATTATCCGTCAAGTAGTTTTCGAGCCTATTCGTGACAAAGAGTGTGAAAAAGTCTCCAGTAGAACGCTCCGTTCGCTAGGCTCGCTTCGCTCAATTATTTAGTTTTATGTGAAATTGCATTTATTATGAATTTGTATAAAATTACAGCTAGAACTCTAGAAGTACGAAATTTATTTTGGTAACGCCGAAAATACTGAGAAGTTTAAGCCTTTTTTTATATTGTTAGAATGACCTAGATTCGGAATTAGTTATTTGTTATATATGTAAGGAATAACTTACTTTCTGAATTTCATTCTTCGGAACCGTTTAGAAAACTTTTTTTGAAGCAACATGACATAAAAACTACATAACCGATTTGAATAAAAATTAGTAGACCTTGGGAATGGACATGTTTTAAAAAAAAACAATTAAAATATCTCATTCCGTTCAGAAATGATGGTCAAAAAACTGTTTCTCCCATAGACTTGACGTTATTAGAAGCTCCTCACGCTTGCCTCGCTTATAAGCAACACCACATAAAAACTACTATATTTATATATATATACCTATATATATTTTTTTAAAGAAAAGGGGACTCAGCTCAACTCCTGTAGCGCATGGCGTTGGATTACAATTAAATTTATAAATTAATTAAAATTATTAATTTGATTTTTTTTCTAATTTTTTTATGTTTTTATTTATTTTGTACTACAATTTTTTTTTTAGTTTAGTCAAAATATTTTATTCTGTCCTTCAAAGAACATAACAAACCTGTCTGTCAATACAATTGACATATCTGTCAGATAGGTTGTATATTTTGTAGGTTACTAGTTTCACGTGTTTGTTGTGATATTATAAATGTAAAAAATGGTGCGACACAATAATCAATTACCAAATAATCTTACACAATTACAAAATTTGATTAAGAGAGATCCTGACTCCTACAAAGATGAGTTTCGACAGCAACTTGCGCATTTTGAAACAACACTCGAGATTTTTAACTTGAATCCCACTCAGTACAACAAGAAATTAGATGAACAGGCGATGTTTTTAGCGCAAGTAACTCAGTGTTATCAAAACGAAATGAAAACATTTCCTCAGAAAATAGTAGATATTCTGAAGACCCATAATACGACCATGCACAATGAAATGAGATTATCCCTTTGTAAATGTTTGATATTGCTACGAAATAAGAACTTTGTGACAGCCTTCGACTTACTGGAACTATTTTTTACGCTCATAAAATGTCAGGACAAAAATTTGAGGGAATATCTTAAAACTCACATTATAACAGATATAAAGAACATGAACATGAAACACAAGGACATGAAACTAAACTCTACGCTACAAAACTTCATATATTCGATGTTACGGGATAGTAATACGAAGACAGCTAAATTAGCGATTGATATATTGATCGAACTTTACCATAAAAACATATGGAATGATCACAAAACAGTTAACATAATCTCAGATGTTGGATGCTTTTCTAAAGTTACCAAAGTGATGGTTGCCTCATTAAAGTTCTTTTTAAGCAGAGAAGAAGAAGAGAAGGAAGAATCGGACAGTGATGATGAAGTGGATCCTAGAGACACGATGATTTCAAATAAATTTAATAAGAAAACAAGAAAACGAGAAAAAATGGTAGAAAAAGTAAAAAAAACTGCAAAGAAAATGAAAAAGAAGAAAGAAAAAGCACCAATTTTTAATTTTTCAGCTTTACATCTAATCAACAATGCACAAGGGTTTGCAGAAAAACTTTTCAAACAAATAGAATCGTCAAATGAACGATTTGAAGTGAAACTGATGACGTTGGATGTAATATCTCGTCTGATTGGATTACATCAGCTGTTTCTGTTCAATTACTATCCATTTATTGCTCGTCTTTTGATGCCACATCAGAGAGAAGTTACCAGAATCTTACAATTCGCTGCACAGGCATCACACGAGTTGGTACCACCAGAGGTTATTGAACCAGTGATGAAAGCTATTGCCAATAACTTTATTACCGAGAGAAACTCCACCGATGTTATGGCAGTCGGTCTTAATGCTGTCAGAGAAATTTGCTCCCGCTGTCCTTTAGCTATTGGTGAAGATTTGTTGAGAGATTTAGTTCAATATAAGTCGTACAAAGAAAAATCTGTTATGATGGCTGCTAGATCTCTTATTCAATTGTTTCGGCAAACTATGCCTACTCTATTACACAAGAAAGATAGAGGCAGACCCTCAGAAGCATCAGTGGAATTAAAGAACAAAAAATATGGTGAAGTTGATATTAAAGATTACATACCAGGGTCTGAAGTTTTACTGGAAAAAGAGGAAATAAAAGAAAAGAAGAAAAAGGTCAACAAAAAATCAAAGAAAGACGATTCTGATGACGAATGGGTTGATGTTGCATCATCAGACTCCGAGATCAATATATCTGATAGTGACGATGAAGAAGATGAAGAATCAGAGGAGGAGAGTGGTGATGAAGTTGAAGATGAAAGTGATGGTGATGAATGCGAAGATCAAAATGAAACCAATGAAACGGAAGATAGCAAGGAACCGGATACTTCTGCAACCGAAACGGAAAAGCCAAGGAAAATATTAAAAGCAAAGCGAAATATTTCTAAACAAGATAGAGAAGAAAAAATTAAAGTAGCCCGAGAGGTGGCCATGGATAAAATATTTACAGACGAAGACTTTAAACGTATTGAAGCCGCTCAAATCAAGAAAATGGTGAGCGGTGTTAAACGTAAGTCAAATGTGATTGAAGAAGAAAATGAGTCACCTGAATTAGTACAGCTATCGGCCATCGAAAATATACACAAAAAGAGAAAACATGATAAAAATGCTCGTCTTGAAACCGTTCTAAAAGGCAGAGAGGAGAGAGCCAAATTTGGGTATAAAGATCGGAGGAAGAATGAGAATTGTTCGAAGACAAATAGAGAAAAGAGAAAAACGAAATCCTACCAGATGGTTAAACATAAAGCGAGGGGAAAAGTTAAACGGTCATTCAAAGAAAAACAAGTTGCGTTTAGAAATTATCTAATTAAGCAAAAGAAAATGAAATAAATTGTTTTGATTTATTTATTGTTTTACTGATAAGAAATAAAAATATATTAACATAAAAAGTTTTTTCATGTTCAGTGTAAAACCTTGTAGTTATGTATAAGCTTGTAAACTTTTATCCCGAAGTACCTATTTATAAAAACTATATTTTCTTTTAACACTAAACCTACCGACAATTCTTGTATACCTGTTCCTACTGCACGCCGTCAAATTAACCGGTAATTAAAAGTTATTTTATTATATAACGCAGGTAATAATGCAAATAACTAAAAGTAAAGAGTGTAGAAAATATTATATGCATATTCTAAGAATTGTGATGTAGTTTGATAACGATATTATAACTTTTAAAAATGTGTAAGTTTTACAAAAGTTTAAGAACGGTCAATTTGACCGGTACTTGGTAAGTTCAGTGTTAATGATCTAAATCACACTCACTCCCAGTTTGCTTTTTTTATTATAAACAAAAAATATATATATGCTTTATTAAACTTGTAAAATAAAACACTAAATTAAATTATAAGACCCCACAATGGCGCTAGAATCTCAACAGTTTATTATATAAAGTTAAAATTTTTTGGATAACTTTGACTTTCTTCACAAGAAGTAAAACTACAATTTTATAATTATTTAACACAAATAATAATTTTCAATAATATTATTTTAATCCCAAGTTTCATTACTTCGCCAGATACTATACCCCAATTGAACTTTCTGCCTTCATGCAACAGTAGCACCTTCGCTCTTCATATTAATGACAACTACATTTTGACATTTCACACAATTGACGTTTGAATAAAATAACAAGAATACAATCATCACTTCGAGTAGTCACGAATCTTCTAAAATTATTAATTAACTAAAAAAAAATAATCATCTATAATTTTAAGTTCAAAATGTTAAAACCCAAAGCTCTCACACAGGTTTTAAGCCAAGCGAACACTGGAGGCGTAGAAAATACACTGTAATATATCCTGTCACTTGGATACAATTATTATTTAGTATTTCAGTTGATAATTCATAACTCAAACTAATTTCAGATTACTTAATCATCAAGGAGCTTTACTTGCATATTCAGGTTATAACGACAAAGATGCAAGAGTGACTGCAGCGATCGCTAGTAATGTATGGTCGGCGTATGAGAAACACGGTCGAAATGTTTTTAAAGAAGATAAACTACATCTGATACTAATTGACTGTTTGAACGGTAAAATAGCAATAACACAAGTGGCTAATTTGCTTTTGTGCCTTTACGCGAAGGAGACTGTGGGATTTGGTATACTTAAAGAAAAGATACACGCAATTGCCCAGTACTTAGAAGGCCCTTTGAAGCAAGTTGCAACCTCATAATACTATTCAGCACATGATGGTTAATGTTATATAATACAGCTTTTTATATTTATAATATTATAAAATCTATATTTTAAGTAACTTTCATCAATTTCAAAGATGCTAAGACTAAATAAAGAATTATATTGTTACGATTGCCTTGTTTCTAAATGTATAATATCATTTTATAAAAAAACTAGGGTCGCGAACCGAACCTCGATTGTGACTCGCCGCATTCGCAAAATCTCGTTAGAGTTTGGTGAATTGAGCGAAACGAGTAACCCATCTTCAATTCAGTGTTCAAATCTGAAACTGACAGGCAAAAAATATAGAATAATCAAATATCACATAGCGAAATATTATTACATTGAAGTCTATGGGACAAATTTTTTGGTGATTATTCCTCAACGACATGAGTTTTTTTTAACTTTTTTATAAACCATCGCTATAAATGTCTAAAATTTCATGAAGATTTGTATAGCCTGTTTCATATCAGCCCCGGACATGGGATGCAAAGTCTCACATAGAGCGCTCCACTCCTTCGCTCAATTATTTAAAGTTGTGAATAATTCAATGCAACCTCAATATAACAACTGATGAGAATTAAAAAATATTTATATTAAATACTTAGTTACAACCAAAATTAAATTGGTCTATGATTTGTTTTAAAAAAATGTTAATTTTACATTCTTATGTAGTTACTAATCTTACCATCTGTCATGGTATAGGCATGTTATGAGAAGAGATGAAAGGCATGTGACCAAAAGAGTGGTGGGTATGGTAGTGGAGGGATGGACAGGTAGAGGACAGCCAAAGTAAAGATGTATGGATTGCGTGAAAGACGATATGGAGAAGGGAGTGTGTCCAGAGATTCGTAACAGGAGAATAGGAAAAGAAAAAACATACTGGGTCAAACTCAAACACAAAAGTGGGATAAGGGCAGGAAGATGATTATTTAAAAATAGTCAATAATTTGTCTAAATATAACTGTTTAACACTAAACCTACCAAGTACCGGTCAAATTGACCGTTCCTAAACTTTTGTAAAACTTACACATTTTTAAACGTTATAATATCGTTATCAAACTACATGACAATTCTTATAATATACATATAATATTTTCTACACTCTTTACTTTTGGTTATTTCCATTATTACCTGCGTTATATAATAAAATAACTTTTAATTACCGGTCAATTCGACGGCGTGCGGTAGGAACAGGTGTACAAGAATTGTCGGTAGGTTTAGTGTTAATAACATAAGATTATAAGTTGACAAAAATCGTTAATTAAGTAAAATACTTTCTATTAAGTTTGTGACGATTGATATTTATAAAAAAAAAAATTACAAATATATTCATAATGTAATGGTATATTTTGTATTATATTTGGCGGCAATTCAAGGATAGTCTAAAAATTATGTTAAAACTCGGAAATTGTTGTATTGAGGTTCATAGTATTATTTTTTATTCATAGTTTTTAATTTTCAGTCCGCTTTTTATAAAAATAAATCTTGTATATAATAAAAAACTTTAAAATTTTAATATTTTTTATTTAATATTACTTACTCTAATATTTACAAACTAAATACTATTTAGTTTTTGAAATAATTATAAAAATGAAATAGAAATGAATTTTCCAAGTAATTTTAATGTCGTTTGTATGGACTTGGTAATGTATGAATTTATTAAATATATACATTCATTCATTTTATTTTGCTCCTTTCTTCTCTTCTTGATAACTTTTGAATGGCTAAACATTTTTTCAATCTGTTTTCGCTATAACATCCGCGTTCAGCTCAAACATACATGAGAACATTTTTATCTAATTATCTCCTCGCATTCTGGAAACAACTAAACACAAAAAGGGCTCCCAAACGGTTAAGAGCTTAGCTTACGCTCAGCTCAATAATGGAGTATATAAAAAATCTCTGATAAAGATTTCTCTTAATATTACAGCTGTTTCTTTCCTAAGGCTAAGTTCACACTGCGTATCCTGATATGCACCAGCCTTATATGAATATATTTTTCCAACACGACAAATATATTCAAATGAGGCCCATACGTTCCCCCCTCCCCCCACGGGGACAAGGGGGAGTCTATGGTCGCCTTTATTACTGTCGCACGAGAATCGCCTGGTGATGGAGTATGTATTAATGTTAGGGTTATTTTTTTTCTAAGGACAAGTTCACACTGCCTATCCCGGTATGGACTAGCCTTATTTGAATAAATTTTTCACATGTTCTTAGAATTATTTTTTCCTAAAGCTAAGTTTACACTGGTTATTCCGGTATGGAACATTTGTTCACGTGTTAGGGTTATCAAAAATGGGTAAGTCTAGTACTGAGTATCCTTATTTGAATTTAACTTTTACATATTAGGGTTGTCAAAAACGGAAAAGTCTAGTGTTAAGTGTCGTTATCTGAAATTATTCACATAATAGGGTTGTCAAAAACGGAAAAGACTATTGCTGAGAGTCCTTATCTGAATTAATCTTTTACATATTAGGGTTGTCCAAAATGGATTAGTCTATTGCTGAGTATCCTTATCTGAATTTATTTACATATTAGGGTTGTCAAAAATGGAGTAATTTTTTCCTAAGGCCGAGTTCACACTGCCTATTCTAATTTAAATTTATTCACTTATTAGGGTTGTTAAAATGCATCAATGCTGAGCTTCGCCATCCTGCAGGTGAGGGTAGAGCGTGGCAATCCTGGATCCAGCGGCCATGCGCCCTGCGAAGTCCGGTCTCCGGGCCGGGCGTGGAGCCCCTAGCAGGGCATCCAGCGCGTTACGTGGCGCCCACACGTCCCCCCCTCCCCCCACTGGAGATAATGGGGAGTCTGTGGTCGCCTTTATTACTGTTGCACGAGAATCGCCTGGTGATGGAGTATGTATTAATTTTTGAGTAGAAAACTATTTTCAGAATTTTATTATTATGGAATCTTATTTCAATAGAGCATTAAGAAGTACTGGAGAGAGAATGTATGTTTAAAGCCAGTTAAAGTTTAATTATAAGGCTTGGTTCACACGATTAAGCAATACCCAAAATCAAAAACCAATTTTAAAGGTACATTATAAGGCCTGGTTCACACGAATAAGCAAACCCAAGGTCTAAAGCCAGTTCAATAAGGCGGTACACACCATCGGCTGTGCTGTGCGTGCGAGTGACATGCAGCGCCCGCAACAACGCGCGGTGCTGGGGGGACGCCGCGTGCGCCCTCACCAACCCCTCCGCCTCCCCCCACACCTGGCGCCACTGCTCCTCGCGGCGAGCGCTCGATTTACCTCTAAAATCAATTAAAAACTTTGAGGATCACAGTAAATTCATGAAAAAAATTTGAGAAGCATGTGAAAACAACAAAAAACTTCATATATACCGTGCGGAGGCTGGTAGGTGGGGCGCGGGCAGCTCGTGCCGCGACTCCATCCCTAGGAGCGAGAGTAGCACAGCACGGCACTGCTCCACCTCCTCATCGGTCAGGGTCTCCTGAACCACCAGGCGGGTGAGGGGTTCCATGACCTGAGGTCAAAAGATTGGATAACACCTGTACTATTGGGGTCAGTTTTAGGGTCAAAAGATCGACTTAGAAAACTCTTCACCAACGTCTGAACTATATTCTTTTAGTATTGGATCACCCCTCTCCCCACTTACGGGTTATTTTGATGAAGAATGTCTTTTTACGTTTTATTCCGTTCTTCTTTTCATGTATATTAATATTGATGATAAAATCTTTAGACTCCAAACCTATAATAAATTGACAAGTGCTATCAGTTTTCGCTTTGAATCTTTCAAGAAGTCAGGTGGTCAGGTGGTCAGGTGGTCAGGTGATCAGGTGATCAAGTGCCAAGTGGTCAAGCGGTCAAATATAAATGTTAAGTGATCAAGTGCCAAGTTGTCAAGCGGTCAAATACAAATGTTCAAGTGGTCAAATGTTAAGTGGTCCAGCGATTAAGTATCAAGTGATCAATCAGAACCAATGATCAAATCATCAAACTCACGGCCCCCATGTTGAATATGAGCGTGGATGATATAGTGAGAGGCCAGTAGGTGGTGTGCCTCTGCAGGCGGCTCCTCGCCCTCCCCACCGCGCCCGCTCCCTTCAGCGGGAGGAGTCTGTTCTGCTGCATTAGGGCGCCGAATTCCTTGATGCTGTAATTTTTATATAACGATAAATGATTGATATAGAACGTCTCCGCTAAGCGACTTTCTCTCTTTCTCTCTCTCTCTATGTGTGTATGTGAGAGCGTTTGTGTGTGTGTTTGCTAGCGTACGTTGAAGCGAGCGTGTGTTCGTGTCTCTCTTTCTCTTTCTCTCTCTCTATGTGTGTGTCTGTATGTGAGAGCGTTTGTTTGTGTGCGTGCGTGCATTGAAGCGAGCGTGTGTTCGTGTTTCTGTGCATGCAAGCTAACATGCGTACGAACAAGCGAGTGTGTGTGTATGTGTGTGCGTGCAAGCGAGCGTGTGTGTGTGCGTGCAAGCGCACGTGTTGTGCGTGAAAGCGCGAGTGTGTGTGTGTATGTGTGTGCGTGCAAACAAGCGTGTGTGCGTGCGTACAAGCGCGCGTGTTGTGTGTGCATGCAAGTGCGTGTGTGTGTGTATGTGTGTGCGCTAGTGTAGGGGTGTGGAAGCGAGTTTGTGTGTACGTAAGTGCGTTTAACCAAACGAGCAAACCAAATGTGTGTGAGTAGAGGAAACACTTTTTAATTAAAGATTGTATTTTTTTGTGTTTCGAGATTCGAGAAGACAAAAAGCGCTTCTGTTGTATTCAAAACTAAATAATGGAAATTTCAACACATTATATTATACATACCGGTAATCTGTGACTCTCCCACCAGCACCCTCGGAGAGTGCGGGGGGGTCGTCATAGGGAGAGCGACCCCCCAGCGCACCGATCCACAACTCTCCACCTTGTGCCGCCAGCACGTGGGACGCGGAGCGACCCCCTCCCTTCTTACTGTGGAGTTCAATTGCGAAGAATTATATGAAGAGAAATATCTATAAGTCAAATAAAATTCTTTATCAGGGTTTTATAAGATCTATACTAACTAGGGGTGAAAACAGACCCTTAATTTCGACTCGCTGCGCTCGCGAAATCTCGGTGCCGTTTGCATATTGAGCGAAGCGAGCCCAGTGTAATGACTCATCGTTTCCCATTCACTTCATTGGGATATCAGTTTTTTGACGATTATTCCTCAACGACATGACATTTTTCAATTTTTGTTAAACCATCACCTAATATGTGTGTCTTTTTGATTGCAAAATTTCATAATTTTCCGTCAAGCAGTTTTGGAGTCTATTCGTGGCGAAGAATGTGAAATAGTGGAACGCTCCACTCGCTACGCTCGCTTCTCTCAATAACTGACATTCCAAACTGGAAACTGGTAAGAATCTTGAAAGATACTTAGGTATTTTTATTATATAAGCATCCGAGAATAATATATCTGAAAATTTCCACTTTAAGGGGGGGGAATATGGAGTTCTTTGTTCTGAAGAGCACTTGTTTTTCTACAGTGTCTCTTTTATCTTTTCTATACATAATGATACTTTATCTTTATTCAACTTTCATTCGTCAATCGCACCTGGGCACCTCGAGGGTCACAGAGCGACCGTTGAGAAGGAAGTTGACGAGACATGCCGAGGGTCGGGAGGCGGCGTCAGCCGGTGTGACGCGCCACAGCGGGCCGTGACACCCCCCTGCTCCACCCTCCGCGCCGCGGGGGGTCCACCACCTCAGAACCACCTGGCACGGAGTAATGATATGATAACATCCATTCGTACACGACAAAGATGATTTTTTTATAAATTAATCACATAATAATATAAAAATCTTGAAACTGGATCATGTACAGTCAATACTATATTCTTTGTGTGTGAATGTGTGTGTGTGTGTGTGTCTGTGTGTGTGTCTGTGTGTGTGTGTGTATCTTCCTCACCGACTCCTCGGCCTCCGCCTTGGTCTGCGAGGCTCTCAGACCCGCGTGGGCCTCCGCCGAGTGGATGATCTCCACGTCGTAGTTGGCGCTGGATGTCGCGTTCTGCTCCTCCTGGTTATTCAAGAACAGTTACACCTGGATCAGTTCCAGAGTATGATAATATTTCCAGTAGTAGCAATCAAGCGCAATTATATTTTTTCTTTACTGAAGATTAAATAAATGCTACTGACAACTTAGAAGAACTTGACATATTATCGCCATATAGGTTGAGGGTAGATCAAAATTTAAATAAATAAAAAGCGATAAAACTAATTTACCTTTAGCCAAATTTCAGAAACTGATTATATTGAGTAGAGGTTCAATTTTAGAATATTATTAATTTTCCCAAAATTTTAATAGCAATTTTGACGAGGATAATTTTGGTTTTAACCCTTTGCGCTCGAGCGGTGCCTGAGAGGCACCATTCAGATCGATGTGTCTAAATGTCTTATCTCGGGTGATTCTATCGCCATAATTTTTAATAATTGTATTACAGTAACACTAAAACTACCAATTACCAGTCAAATTGACCGTTCTTAAACTTTTGTAAAACTTACACATTTTTAAACGTTATAATATCGTTATCAAACTACATGACAATTCTTATAATATGCATATAATATTTGCTTCACTCTTTACTTTTAGTTATTTCCATTATTACCTGCGTTATATAATAAAATAACTTTTAATTACCGGTCAATTTGACTGCGTGCGGTAGGAACAGGTACACAAGAATTGTCGGTAGGTTTAGTGTTAAATTAAAAAAAAGTATGTATAATGTTAAAATATACGAGTTTAAAGTGTCTTATTGTGACTAAAATTATTTTAACTTAACAATAACGAACTCATGAAATAAGCGGGAGCGTGTGGTATTACTCTCGAAGCGCCTCGAGCGCAAAGGGTTAAATTATATTTACGTAAGATCTGCCTCATTGCGCACGCTTGCAGTAACCTTACCTTCATAGGGATACCCGTGACAGTGGTAGTCGCCAGTCGGTAGTGTGGCAACACCAGTCTCCCTAACAAGTTCGCTAACGCACTCGCACGACACGCTATTACTTCTACCTCCATTATACCACCTGCCAGCTGAAACAAGTTAATAGATACACATATATTTATATTGTAAACTAGCAGGTTACCCGTGCTTCGCGAAAGTGCAGAAGAGGGGGGGGGGGTTTACACTTTTTTAGCTGTAACTTTGTAACGGTTTGGACCTTTGCAAAATCCTTTCTTATTGCACCTATTCAATATGTCAGGAGTCTTGTGTCCAAATTTCAGCTTTCTAGGTTTGGGCTGTTCGGTTTGGGCTGTAGAGCGATGAATGAGTCAGTCAGTCAGTCAGTGAGTGTCTTTGTGTTTTATATATTAAGATGTAAAAGCGATTTCGTTACCTCCACCGTACATATTTTGATAAAAAAAAAAATATAATAATTTATCTTGATAATAAGTATAGCCGAATACTAATATAATGTTAGTAAACTAACTAAATATTTTATGATAAACTGAACTAAAAAAACTATACTGAATTTACCGACATGGTTTTTATTTATTCAATCGAAATTTTATCAACACCGCCATCTATTGATACATTATAGAACTTAGTTAATTAAATTATAAACTATCAAATTCGTAATAAAAATGGAATATTATAAAACAAGATAAAATATTCCGTCAACACATCTACAATCGAAATTGAGAAAGATGAGCACAAACAAACATTTTGACGTAAATTATATATATAAAATAATTCACATAATACATTCGATAATTTTAAATAATTAATTAACACATTCATGTTACACTTACTCATACACACGTACTCATACGCACGCACGCACGCACGCACGCACGCACGCACGCACGCACGCACGCACGCACGCACGCACACACACACACACACACACACACATTTTGCTTTTTAACATTTATATCTTCCGGTAAAACCTCTCTGTAGTTTATATTATATTTTATCAGATTTTAAACATTTAATTCATAATATTTATTTATTTAAAACTAAAAAAAAAATATTACATAACAAAATATCATGAAAATGGCGGACTTAATGCTAAAGCATTCTCTTGCAATCGATATTATATTTAGAGAGAACAGAAGAGGGGGTAACATAATAATAAAATTAATATAGAATAGTTATATATATATATATTGACACACACGCACAAACGCACGCACACACGCACGGACGCAGGCACGCAAGCACGCACACAGATACACACAATATTAAGACATTTTCTCCAAAAGATATTTCTCCATAATATACTGTAGTTCTTTAATTTAACACTGTTGGATCAACAAATGAACTAATAATATATATATATATATATATATACATATATAAACGTGTGTCTTTACCTGTGTCAACGGTTGGCTATTAACTCTGGTGTCTGCTGTTTCCGGTGTCACATTTATAACTATCAAATGACAGTAACTGATAGCGAGGACCCTGGAACAATATATATGTATATATTTTTGACATATATAATAGTAATGGCCATATGTGTACAAAAAAAATGTGTATAAACTTTTTTTTTGTTTTTTTTTAATTATTTACAATATTAAATATATTCATTAGTTTTTTTGTATTTATTATATATTTTTGAAATATATTATAATTAAATAATATGTCCGTACATTAAAAGTTTAAAAAAATCCTTTATATAGATACTTATGCAAACTTTTTTGTATGTTTTTTTTCATTTAAAAAAATAACTGGACTGGTTTTGATAAAATTATTGTAAAGATAAAGAAAGATATTAATAATGGACAGCATAAGTTAAAACTTTTTACTGAAAAACTCAACTCAAATCCCAAAAAAAATACAAAAAACATTATTGTATACTAACGGTGGGTTTGCTGGATCAGGTGTGGCCGGTTGAGGTTCTGATGCCTTCTTGTTTTGCATCACTAGCGTATTCGTTGCTATTTCTATTAAACTTCTTATAGAATTGTCATCTCTGGCACTAGTTATACATATAATACGCCCTCTAAAATAACAAAATAACAAAATATCAACTGTAATTTTTGCATATTATTATTTATTTATTTATCTTCACGCCATATCCCTTGGGAGCCAGAGACAGAGCGCCAAACGCTATGGTCCCTGCATACCTCTCGCCTCGGCCACAGACATCAACCTATTCATACATGCCCTCCGGGGGGTCCTCATGCTTTTTACGTGACCTTCCTCCAGTATCATAGCTACTGTGTTTTCGAAGGTCACTCGAGGCCTCCCCGTCTCTCTTACCGCTCACTTTTCCTATATAAATCTTTTTACCATTCTTTCATCACTCATTCGTTCGACGTGCCCAAACCACCTGAGCACATTCTTCTTCATTCTTTATGAATTGTTTGTAAGAATTAAGAATTAATTCAATCTTGTAATTTTGTATACAATTACCGGTTTTGAACCAATCTCTCCGCTGGTATGGCTGCTTGAGCTGCAGTTGGCTCACCGAGGCTCTCGATGGCAGCGCACAGCCCCACCACATCCCCCCCCGCCCCACGACGCACCGGACCCACCAGACATAGACCGTTTAACAGCTGTTTGAGGGAATATTTTAAATAATAATAAATATGAGTTCAGAATATAATTCCAATTCAGTTTTAGTATTTTAACATCATAATATCATATACTAGGGGCGCTAACAGACCCTCAATTTCGACTCGCTGCGCTCGCGAAATCTCGGGTGCCGTCTGCATATTGAGCGAAGCGAGCCCAGTGCAATGAATTGTTTTAGATTAACTTTTTGATATCAGTTTTTTGACGTTTATTCCTCAACGACATGACCTTTTTCTATGTTTTTTTTTTCAAACCCTCACCTAATGTGTGTATTTGATTGTAAAATGTCATAATTGTCCGTCAAGTAGTTTTCGAGCCTATTCGTGACAAAGAATGTGAAAAAGTCTCCAGTAGAACGCTCCGCTCGCTATATAGCAAGTATGGTATGTTGTGAGTATTCACTTCACTCAATAATTCTAAATATATGTCGTCAAAATATAGTTTCAATTACCTTTCAGTATATTTAATAACAATTAAAATCAACTAATGTGATGATTTTAGTAGCAAGTAATAACATAAACTAAATATCTTATTAAAATATGATGTATAAGGCAGTCATTTTATAAACACAACAGTTTCCGATCTTAATTAATTTATTGAGCGAAGCGAGCGGATCGCTCTAGTGGAGACTTTTTCACATTCTTTGTCACGAATAGGCTCGAAAACTACTTGATGGAAAATTATGAAATTTTACAATCAAAAACACACATTAGGTCAAATCGATCATATAAACACTTACATGTGTAAAATTTTGTTGACTTAATGACCATGTGTTGAGAACATGAGCTGCAAAGTCGCTTACAACAAATCTCATCTGTAAACAAATGTAAACTTTTCTTTTAAGCTAGCCAAAGTTAAACAAATAAAAAAATTTATATTTTTATCATTCAGTAATAAATAGCAATGTTTTACTTCATTATGTATTTACAAAAATTTAGCCTTATTTGTTAACTTTTGACAAATTTAAAATTTATAATTATGTCAACATTATATTACTTAAATGACTTGGTATAGGCATGTTATGAGGAGAGATGAAAGGTATGTGACCAAGAGTGCTGGGTATGGTAGTGGAGGGATGGACAGGTAGAGGACTGTCAAAGAGAAGATGGATGGATTGCATGATAGACAATATGGAGAAAGGTGTGTGTACAGAGATGACTAGTAACAGGAGAGTATGAAAGGTAAAAACATACTGTGCCGACCCCAAAAGTGAGATAGGGGCAGGAAGATGATGACATGTTAAGTTGTCTCAATGGCCCTCCAAAATCAATTATTACTTAAAATTTTGTTACATTAAAGTAAATATATATCTTGATAATTTAATTTCTATAGAATTTATGTGATCATTCCAACAGACGGTTGTTTCGATGCTATATTATTAATAACCCATGGACATTTGCCATAAAATACTATTCAAAAAATTTAAAGAACAAATTAGGGATTTCATTGTATTATAATTGTTTAAACTTACTAATTTTCCTTCTGGAAATAAATCCCATACAATCCGACAATATTCCACTGCCGCTTCAACGCTGCAAGTCCATAGGGACTTGCAAACAGGTGGTAGCGGCACATATCCTGGACCGCGGCTCTTTGCAACATCGAAATCTATTGGATTATCAGACGATAAACCAAAATAGGGAGTATGATCGAGTACGAACATAGTCTTATGATTTGTAGGGAACATCTTATTAACAATAGAGATATCACAATATTTAAAATAATAGAATATTTTTAAAATATGCCATCAATTCGGAATTGTAGCTTGTAGTTTTGATTTGTTTCGGGTAAACGCTCAAAACAATTTTGTCAATTGTCATTGTCAATTTGACATTAAGTATTTGACACTCAGCTGGAACTTTACTCACCAAATGCTGATGTCATAGCGCTTAAAAGATAAAATATAGAAATAATAATGATAAGAATTGATCAAATTGGCAGCAATAGACAAGTTCATTTATCGGTAGATTAATTTTCTTCATGTAAAGACAAGGTAAGAAAATTTATAATTATTATTTATAGTTATTTTAAGATGAATTTTTAGTTGTGGTACATTTAATTTAAACGATTGTTGAGCCATTTTTGTGTCTAATACAATTAATATTCACATTATTTCAAAGAAGAAAAATTCGTTGCACATTAAACACATCACATTTCTTAAAAATCTTTTATAAATACAATGGTTTAACCAATTCCTAAGAAGTTTTTATTCAGATTATGTAAACATTAATTATGATATTATGCTCAAATCAAAAGAACATTTATTTACTTGATATAACACCGTTAATGCTGTTCAATAATTGAGCGAAGCGAACGAAGCGAGCGAAACGTTTTACTGGAGACTTTTTATATTTTTTGCCACGAATTGGCTCGAAAACTACTTGACGGGAAATTATGAAACTTTGCAATCATAAAGACACACATTAGGTGATGGTCTTAAAATAAAATATTTGAAAAATGTCCTCAAAAATTTTTTTTTTTTAAATATCGTGTTAATAAACTGATATCCTATTGAAGTCAAAGTTTCATAATTTTCCGTCAAGTAGTTTTTGAGCCAATTCGTGACAAAGAATGCAAAAAGTCTCCTGTAAATCGCTCCACTCACTTCGTTCGCTTCGCTCAATAATTTTAACTTGCTTTTAATAAACACCACTTGCTTGAAAAAAAAAATGTAGTTTGTATTTTTGTGGTAACATTTCATAATATTTGAAATATTTTTGTGCTAGTTTTAAATTTAAAATGTCGAAGTAACTCTATTTATTTATTTTTTACATTACTAAATAAAAATAAAATATTTTTACGATTATTGAAGATCGAATTAAAAAACCGAAAAATCTTTTAACAGGCACATCTCTACAGTGAATGTGAGAGAATGATAAAATGGTGCATTCGTCGATCAAACCGGGCCACACATTTGAAGCCAGAAATTAAATTAGACATCCACCATTTTGTTTATTTTTGCGAAAATACTTTTTAAGTCGAATACGATAGTGAGATTTTGTACTACGTCGCGATAAAGCGTTGGTAAAATAATTCTGGCAATGATTATAAGATTAGGAATGTGCTATTAGCGTACACTACTGTCGGGCCCTTGTGTTGAAATTTGCAGACATCGGCCGCGCCGCTAGTAAACACTCTTTAAAAATTAACATCCTATCTTCCAAGAAAAGTAAACGCCCGACTGCGGAAGGTGCTCGAGTCGATGAGAAAGGTCCGTTAAAATTCGTTCAGCGAATTTTTAGCAAGCCGAAGGGGAATAACTCCCTAACATTAAAGGTAAGTTGAGGTGAAACATCGGATGTTAGAACTTAGAACTAGTGCATTGTGTTCTTTTCTAAAGTGAAGGTAATTATTTAGGAAATATCAAAGGGTTGTGGGCGACAGTCCCCGGTGGCGCGCCCGGCTAACATGAATCACACTCCTGCACCTGACAGACCACAGCATGACCCAAATGTGAACCAGGTTGAGGAAATGGAGACTCAAGAAGGTGAATGTTATATCATCGAAATGTTAATACACATTTACGTCAAATACTTGTCAGTGAAACGTGAAGTTATATTAATTAAAACTAGTTACAAATGGCTGTGAAACGGTGACATCAGATATTTTATTTTCAAAACGCATTTTATTTATACAATATTTCACATTTTACCTCAATATTTGAGGTAAAATAATAATTATTATGTCTATTTGCATTTATTGCATTTCATAATTGATCTGCTTTCAACAAAATGCATAGTAAAAACAAATAAAAACTTTCTTTGTTTTCAAAATTGCAAGTTGTTATCTAAATTTAGAATTCTTTGTTTAGTATTAGTGTTACTTTATCTGTAAATTTATAATACTATTGTTTACATAACATATAGATTTTCAGTTTTATAACACCATAAATATTTACATATCTATAATAATATGGTAATGTTGGTAGTCACATTTTTAATGCTAACAGTGATGCCAACTTTATAGTTAATAATAGAAAAAAGACAAGAAATATTTCTATTGTGGTTAATAAAAAGAAAAATATACATTTAACGTTAACGGAGACGCAGAAAGATCAGTCATATGTAAAAACTGAAACTATATTAATATCGTTAACAGAAAGTTATAATATAACCAAAAACCTTAATTTTTTCTATTATTTACGTAAAAAAATAATCTTTTCGGAGTTTTAACATACAATTTTTAAGTTATTCTGATATGTATGTACAACCAGGTTGTAATTCTTGTGCAATATATCCGTTATATTATCTATTGAGTAATTAAAAATGAACTTTTTTTTTTTCTAAACAGTAGTTAATATATATATATATATATGATTGTTTGTTATGATACTGGAGGAAGGTCACGTAAAAAGCATGAGGACCCTCCGGAGGGCATGTATGAAGAGGATGATGTCTGTGGCCGAGGTGAAAGAGGTATGCAGGGACCGTAGCGTTTGGCGCTCCGGCGTCTCCGGCTACCCCGTAAGGGATATGTCGTGAAGCTAAATAAATAAATATATATGATTTAATACACAATGAACAGAAAATTATGTTATTGTGTACCGAGTCTCTCTCTCTCTCTCCTTGGCAATTATTATTCCCATCTGATGGTGGGGTCTGCCTTTCTCCACTTCGCTCTGTTGGACATATCTTCCTCAGTCACGTCGCAGGAACTCATATCCTTTCGAATAACATCTAACCACCTGGTCTTCGGTCTTCCCCTTCTCCGGACACCCCGGGTGTTCAGATTGGCTACTGTGTTGCCTATATAGTCTGGAGGTCTTCTCTTGACGTGTCCGAGTCCAATTATTGAGTACCGAGTTGTATATAAAATATTTTTTGATAAGATTTAGTTACATATCTTTCTTTACTGGTGACAAAAGATAAGGATATGTATATTTTTTTTGTAGATATTTTTTTTTTATAAGAAATAAAATTATAATTGTATCTGCCCAGTTTTATATATAGAAAGAAGGTTTTATATATATATATATATATATATATATATATATATATATATATATATATATATATATATATATATATATATATATATATATATATATATATATATATATATATATATATATTACTAAAGCATAGATAATGAATTTATATAAGTATTTTTTTATTGTTCCTGCCTGGTTGTATATATAGAAAAGAGGTTGTACATGTGTCAAAATTAAAAAAAAAATTCAAAATTACTGTCAATAAAACAATGGATGAACAGTTTTCAATGGAAACATAATAATAATTGTCCATATAACAAATAAATGTTTTAAAGTACTCTACCTTTTATAAGATAGATATCTTTTATCTTTTGTAAGTGTATCTTTTGATTGTTGTGTTATCTTTTTTTTTTAGTGGAGACGGTCGATACCGCTACAGATAAGATTTGGATGGAGGAACTTATTAAGGGACCCAATGGGGGAGTTGTTATGAGTGATGTTATGAAAAATCAAGAGACCTCGTCAACGGATATGCCAGTAAGTTTATACAAGATGATATTTTGATCTTAACACTAAACCTACCGAGCACCGGTCAAATTGACCGTTCTTAAACTTTTGTAAAACTTACACATTTTTAAACGTTATAATATCGTTATCAAACTACATGACAATTCTTAGAATATGCATATAATATTGTCTACACTCTTTACTTTTAGTTATTTCCATTATTACCTGCGTTATATAATAAAATAACTTTTAATTACCGGTTAATTTGACCGTGTGCGGAACAGGTGTACAAGAATTGTCGGTAGGATTAGTGTTAATATTTTTGTACTTTTGTATATATATAATATATTTTAACCTTTGATCCATACTATATAGATCTCTTTGGTATTAAGATCATTAATTTCATTAATGAAAGCATAATTGTTATTGTTTTTTTCATTTGATAAATTTTGACAATATTTATCGTACTATAATAGTATTCTTAAACTTAATGAAAGTGTAATTATGATAATATATTTCATTTTTTTATTATTCTTAATGAAATTATAATTGTGATAATATTTGTAATTTGATAAATTTTCACAATGTTTATCATACTATATGAGTATTGTTGATATTAATGAAAGTGTAATTATGATAGTATTTTTTCATTTGATAAATTTTCATAATAATTATTATACTATATATTTATATGTATGTATATGTATAATGTATTTTATATAAGAGAATATACTATATTAATATTCTCGATTTTAATGAAATTTTCATTTAATTTTCACAACATTTTTCATTTAATTTTCACAACATTTTTCATTTAATTTTCACAACATTTTTCATTTAATTTTCACAACATTTTTCATTTAATTTTCACAACATTTTTCATTTAATCTCCATTTGTACATTATAATTCCCAGTTGGCATGCCTGGACGCAGAGATGGAAGACGACGAGGCCAGATCGGAGGCAACCTTCAGATTCACCGTCCAAAACTTCAGAAACCTGAAAGACTCTGTCCTCTCACCGCCATGCTACGTGAGGAATCTGCCCTGGAAGATAATGGTGATGCCGCGACAGGCCCCATCACCTGACAGGCAGCAGCAGAAGTCACTCGGCTTCTTCCTTCAGTGCAACGGTGAGAGTGAGTCCTCGAGCTGGTCGTGCCATGCTATGGCCGAGCTGAGGCTGCTATCCCACAAGCCGGAGACGGAACCGTTCTATAGGAAGATACAGCATTTGTTTTATAGGTGAGTGTTTTTTTTTTAATTAGATTTTTAATGTTTGAAGAGTTTTAGGGATATGTATCTATATAGTTGATAATATACTTAGTAAGTAACAAATATGCGCATATGCTTGCATATTCGTATTCGCCGATATTCGCATATGTTGGCATATTCTCAGTCGCCAATATTCGCATGTGTTCGCATATTTGCAGTCGCCGATATTCGCATATGTTGGCATATTGGCATTCGCCGATATTCGCATATGTTTGCATATTGGCATTCGCCGATATTCGCATATGCTTGCATATTCGTATTCGCCGATACTCGCATATTTTTGAATATAGCAGTAGCCGATATTTATATATTTTTTTATAGTTTGAATTACAATAAAATGGAGTTTTGTTAACAAAAAAAATATTTTTTACTGATATATGTCTCTAAGAACTCGTCTATTTAGGCCTAAAGCCTTCAGGCTTTTAAAGACTGAAGCCTGGCTGTATATTTTAATATTAATAATTAATAGAATTGATTGCTATTGTTCTAGTTGTTCGTACATTGCTCACTAAATATTGTGAAATGATCACAATAGTGAAATACTAAGTTTGTTTCTTGGTTCTTCTCGGTATTTTCGTTTGGAAAACTGGTAGATTTATTTTAATTTCGAGTGCCTTTAAGGGCTTTTGATTATTGAGCGAAGCGAGCGGAGCGCTCTACTGGAGACTTTCACATTCATTTGTCACGAATAGGCTCGAAAACTACTTGACGGAAAATTATGAAATTTTTACAATCAAAAAGAGACACATTAGGTGATGGTTAAAAAAAAAGATTTTGTAAAATGTTTAAAAAACTGATATCATATTGAAGTCAATGGGAAACGACGAGTCATTACACTGGGCTCGCTTCGCTCAATATGCAAACGGCACCCGAGATTTCGCGAGCGCAGCGTGTCGAAATTGAGGGTCTGTTGGCGCCCCTAGTTTTGATAAATATGAATATTTATTTCACCAGCAAAGAGAACGACTGGGGCTTCTCTCACTTCATGTCATGGAGCGACGTGCTGGAGCCCGAGAAGGGCTACATCAAGGATGACTCTATAACCCTGGAGGTGCACGTGACGGCCGAAGCCCCGCACGGGGTCTCGTGGGACTCCAAGAAGCATACGGGATACGTAGGTTAGATAATTTTTCGATAAAATCCTTTTTTTTAGTTTGTAATACAGTAATCATATAACACATATAACCCCTTGTATAACGCGGTGGATTAGTTCCGCGTTATAGGAAAGCGCATCGGAATATTTTCCTATAACGCTTTTTCGCTCTTAACTGTTTTATAATACAGTAATCCTATAACGAGGATCCGCGTTATAAGAAAGCGCATTGAAATGTTCTCGTATAACTCGAATCGAATATTAAAAGGAATAAAATATATATTAACTTTTACTTAATATAATTTTATAACAACACAATTTTTCTTCTTTAGAAATAAATGGTTTAATTTATTTAGTTCTGTAACATACCAATAGATGGCAGTGTTGATAAAATATTAATTGATGTAAAACTGTTTGTAGATGAAATCGCTGGCGAGAGCTAGTATATATATATATATATATATATATATATATATATATATATATATATACTAGGATCCGCCAACCGTGCGCGGTGGGTTTTGAGCTGAGCCCCTCTCCTTTCTTCTCTTCTTGATAACTTTTGAATGGCTAAATATTTTTTCAATCTGTTTTCGCTATAACATCCGCGTTCAGCTCAAACATACATGAGAAAATTTTTATCTAATTATCTCGTCGCATTCTGGAGACAACTAAACACAAAAAAAGATCTTCCAAACGGTTAAGAGCTTAACTTACGCTCAGCTCAATAATTTGATGTTTCCTTCCAGGCTTGAAGAACCAAGGCGCAACGTGTTATATGAACTCGCTCTTGCAGACATTGTACTTCACCAATCAGTTGAGGAAAGCCGTGTACAAAATGCCGACAGAGTCGGATGACAGCACCAGGTAATATATATATATATATACTTACTATTTACTTATCTTCACTCCATATTCCTTGGGGGGTAGCCAGAGACAGAGCGCAAAACACTACGGTCCCTGCATACCTCTGTCACCTCGACCACAGATATCAACCTCCTCATACATGCCCTCTGGAGGGTCCTCACGCTTTTTATGTGACCTTCCTCCAGTAACATAGATACCGTGTTTTCGAAGGTCACTCGAGGCCTCCACCCGTCTCTCTTACCGCTCACTTATATATGTTTGTTTGTTCCGTTTAGTCTCTGAAACGTCCGGACCGTTTCTAACACATTCTAGTCCGGCTAGCTTTCTACGTTTCTTATTATGAGTACCGGCTAGTATAATGAAATTCTGAAGCCGGTTGCCGTCTAACTTGTAACGTCAAGGAGAGGGGGGGGGGGGGTAAAAAGTATAAAATTTGTTTGCGGCAACCAGGTATAGAAATTAAAATGGCAAACAGGATAGATTTTGAAACGACGTGAATTCACGTCGGCGGCAACGAGGAATGTAATTTGAAATCACGTGAATTCACGTCAGCGGCGACCAGGAATAGAATTAGACTTTCACTAGTGTATAAGCTAATGTTAAAAGTAACTTGTCTACTTAAAAAAACATATTCCGTAAACGAAGCCAGCAAGCGCAACTAGTATATTAATAGAAGCTGACGTAAACATATAGTTTAATATATATAATGTGTGTGTATGTATGTATGTCCCAGGTCGGTGGCCCTGGCGCTCCAGCGCGTGTTCTACGAGCTCCAGTTCTCCGACAAGCCGGTTGGTACAAAGAAGCTGACGAAGAGCTTCGGTTGGGAGACCCTTGATTCTTTCATGCAGCACGATGTTCAGGAGTTTTTGAGGGTAAGTTATATTGCTGCTGCTGGTGTATCAACTGTTACTACTGCTATATCTACTACTACTACTACTGCTATATTTACTTTGATACTGACTACTTTTTACTTTTTTATTTTTTTTACTTTTTTATTTCTACTGCTATTGGTATATCTGTGCAATTTTCGGTTGAGGGGTTCGCGGGGTACGGGGTAGTTTGTTGTTCTACTAAAGTTGTTCTACTAAAAGCACATGAAATGAATATCCGCATCTAAAAAAAATTATAATAATAATCTCCCTTTCCTTTCAGTTGGGTAAATATTGAAGTAGAGCTAGCATCTTTCATTATTCGTTGTAGTTGCGTGTGCACTCATAGGTTTGACTCACACATTGACAAAAGATAGCACTCTTATACTATAACGGTTAGGAGGAATAGAGGGAGGAGGGGTGCGTCTTCGTGAATTGCACTAGCTATACTACTATAACTACTACTGCTATATCCACTACTACTATATCTAATAAACCTATCAACATCACCAGGTTCTGCTCGACAAACTGGAGAGCAAGATGAAGGGTACATGCGTGGAGGGGACCGTGCCTCGTCTGTTCGAGGGGAAGATGACCTCGTACATCAAGTGCAAGAACGTGAACGTGTCCAGCACCAGGGTGGAGACGTTCTACGACATACAGCTCAACATCAAGGGGAAGAAGAACAGTTAGTAGTTATTTATCATCACGCCATATCCCTTGGGGGGTAGCCAGAGACGAAGCTCCAAACGCTACGGTCCCTGCATACCTCTTTCGCCTCGGCCACAGACATCAACCTCTTCATACATGCCCTCCGGGGGGTCCTCAGCTTTTTACGTGACCTTCCTTTAGTATCATAGATACTATGTTTTCGAAGGTCACTCGAGGCCTCCCCCTGTCTCTCTTACCGCTCACTTTTCCTATATAAATCTCTTTTTGCATTCTTTCATCACTCATTCGTTCGACGTTGCCCAAACCACCTGAGCACGTTCTTCTATATATATGTGTGTGATTTACCACTCACTGACTCATCACGAAATCTTCGTAACTATCTGTCCGATTAACTTAATATTTTACATAGTTACTTCTTTAGTGACGTAGACGTGCACTGAGAACGGATTTTACGGAATTACTATCACAACGGATTTCAACTTTTTTAATTTCGACAAGTTTTAAACCTGTGGGAGCTACACACTTAACGCGGTTACCATAGCAACCCAAGTTGACATCTAAGTCAATAGTGTGCCCAGCGAGGCGGGCGGTAATCAGCTAGTATATATTTTGTTGTATTGTCGGTCTGTTGTTGCGACTTGTTATTACAAAAAAAAAAAACAAACAATTCAATTTTTCCGTTTGTCTGTTTGGTTTGCGTAATCTCTGAAACGGCTGGACCCATTTTAACGGGACATTAACTTGCGGATAGATATTATTATAAGGAGGAACGTGGGCTGCTTTTATTTTATTGGGTACTATCAGGTTACCCGTCCTTCGCGACGGACGGCGGGGGGTAAACTTTGCAGTTTTTTAGCTGTAACTTTGTAACGGTTTGGACCGTTGCAAAATCCTTTCTTATTGCACCTATTCAATATGTCAGGGGTCTTGTGTCCAAATTTCATCTTTCTAGGTATTACGGTTTGGGTTGTAGAGCTATGAATGAGTCAGAGAGTCAGTGAGTGTCTTTGTGTTTTATATATGAAGATAAGAGTGTACATGGTACTAGTATATATATATATATATGTTCGTCTGTTTGTCTGTCTGGTCCAGATAATCTCTGACACGGCTGGACCGATTTTAACATAACTTTCACTTGGCACCCAAAGTTTTAAGGAGTAGTAAAAATCTAGTACTAATAAAATATTTAATTTTTTCAGTCGACGAGTCTTTCAAGGACTACATTAGCACGGAGACACTGGACGGCGAGAACAAGTACGACGCGGGGGAGCACGGGCTGCAGGAGGCGGAGAAGGGGGTCATCTTTGCGACCTTCCCCCCCGTGCTGCACTTGCACCTGATGAGGTTCCAGTACGACCCCATCACCGATAGCTCGGTCAAATTCAACGACAGGTAACGCCTGAACTCTCATCTTTCACACTCCAATCACTATAAACTAGAGATATTTGAGCGAAGTGAGCGAAGCGAGCGGAGCGTTATACTGGATACTTTTTCACGACGACATGACATTTTTCAATTATTATTTTTTAAACCATCACCTAATGTGTGTCTGTTTGATTGCAAAATTTCATAATTTTCCGTTGAGTAGTTTTCGAGCCTATTCATGACAAAAAATGTAATAAAGAAACGAACACAAATGTATGGAGATGGAGAGAAAAAGATAGAAAATATTGTCCACTGCTGTTGAGCGTCATCTATTGGTCAATCTTTGAACTTAAGTAATATATTAAAGTTTGTATTTTTATAAATACTCTACATCTTAAACGCTGTCTAACTTGAAGTATACTATTTAGTAAGTAAGTTACTTTGAAAAAGTAAATATACTATAAATAGTAATGTGCCTCCAGATTTGAGTTCTACGAGCACATCAACCTGGACGCGTACCTGCAGGAGAAGCCCGAGACCCCCGCCGACTACACGCTGCACGCTGTGCTCGTGCACTCGGGGGACAACCACGGGGGACACTACGTCGTGTTCATCAACCCCAGGGGGGATGGCAAGGTACTCATATAGTGTAGTGTTCATCTACGAGAGGGGGGTGGGGGTAATGTTGATCCGCCAAAGGGGGGATGGCAAGGTACTCATATAGTGTATTGTTTATCCACTGGAGGGGAGTGGGGGGTAATGTTGAACCGCCAAAGGGGGGATGGGAAGGTATTCACACAGTGTAGTGTTGATCAACCCGTCTGTATGTAACGGAAGCTTTGAACACCATTTTGAAATTCAGGATGGCGGATTTGAAACTTTATGTACTTTAGGAGCGATGACAATGCAATTATATGAAATAAATTATTTATTTTCACCTACATTACTTTTGATCGAACTCTTTTACACTGATTTTACTAACTTATCTTTTATCTTTTTCCAGTGGTGCAAGTTCGACGACGATGTGGTGTCACGCTGCACCAAGCAGGAGGCCATCGAGTACAACTACGGGGGACACGACGAGGACATGGCCCTTACCGTCCGGCACTGCACCAACGCCTACATGCTGGTGTATATTAGGTAACTTTTATCTTTTTTTATCTTTTATCTTTTATTTTTCTCGTGTACGTTCATAGAGAGTGTCCTTGAGGCATTGAGCCCGCCTCTTTTTGCACTATTTTGTGTATTGTGGAGTGAAGAATTAAATACTAGTGGCCCCAGCCAACAGACCCTCAATTTGGACTCGATGCGCTCGCGAAATCTCGGGTGCCGTTTGCATAATGAGCGAATCGAGCCCAGTGTATTGACTCATCGTTTCCCATTGACTTCAATGGGATATCAGTTTTTTTGACATGACATTAAAAGATTTTTTTTTTTGGCGGCATTTTTCCATTTTTTTTAAACCATCACCTAACCTGTGTCTTTTTGATTGCAAAATTTCATAATTTACAGTCAAGTAGTTTTCACAAGTAGTCAGTAGAGCGCTCCGCTCGCTTCGCTCAAATAATATATATATATTAATTGTTTGTTTCAGGGATTCTCAATTGAAGACTGTCTTACAAGAGGTGACGCAGGCTGACATACCTACAGAGCTCAGCGAGCGACTGGCCGAGGAGAAGAGGATCGAAACCGTTAGTTTATAATATTATATATATATATTCTTAAAGGATAGAGGTTTAACACTAAACCTACCAAGTACCGGTCAAATTGACCGTTCAAACCATCCAAACTTTTGTAAAACTTACACATTCTTAACCGTTATAATATCGTTATCAAACTACATCACAATTCTTATAATATGCATATAATATTGTCTACTACACTCTTTACTTATAGTTATTTCAATTATTACCTGCGCTATATAATAAAATAACTTTTAATTACCGGTCAATTTGACGTCGTGCTGTAGGAACAGGTATACAAGAATTGTCGGTAGGTTTAGTGTTAAAAAGAACAAAAAGGCTCCTGCTGGCGAAAGTGTTTGACATTGCCCCCCCCTCCCCCCCTCCCCACCAATTTTTAGGTCTAACAATATATATATATATATTATGTTTAGATCCGTCGCAAGGAGCGAAACGAGGCCCACCTTTACATGAGCGTGAACGTGGTACTGGAGGACTCGTTCGACGGCCACCAGGGCAACGACCTGTACGACCCCGAGCGGGCTCACTGCCGCGTGCTGAGGGCCCGCAAGCAGGCCACGCTTGCGGAGCTGGGGGCGGCACTGGCGGAGCACTTCCGATACCCGCGGCAGCAGATGCGGCTGTGGCCGTTCAGCGCGAGGTCCAATCAGGTTCGATACATGCCACTATGGTCTCTGATCCAACCAATGTAATAATATCTTCTATTAGTATGAATGAGTCTTGATATTTTCCGTATAAATCGTTGGTAATATTAAATAAGTTTGGGAACTTCTGTTTTAAATAATAGAGGCACTACATTTTATCTACTTAAACCAGAGATTCCCAAACTTAATTAGAATCAAATCAACTAATGTACATATTCTTAGCGCTCCCCCCCTCCCCCCCCCCCCTATTAGAAGTATATTTTAAACTAGATTTTTCTTACTAGAGAGAGCAATAATACAACTTTACTGTAATCACTTTAGGACTTCCAATTTTTTCTGGGTCCCTTACTTTCCTCTAGGGCTCCATCATCCAAGAGGGCAAAGATTCACTCCTCTAGGACTCGAGCGTCCACAGTAATTTATTGTCAATTGTTTCCAAATCCCTCACCGTTCTAGGCCTCTCTCACCCAAAGGCGAAGACCCATAATAATTATAAATTGTTTCCGAATCCCTCGTTGCTTTAGGCCTCCAGCGTTGAAGGGGGCGAAGCCCTACTAATTACCACATGGTTTCCAGACCTGCCGCCCGACATGCCTTGACGTCGTCAACGATCAGAACAAGACGATAGTAGATCTATCGGAAAACATGAATCCCTGGAACGTCTTCCTGGAGATGCTGGCACCGGACTCGGGATTAACAGCACTACCGCCCTTCGACAAGGAGAACGACGTCGTGTTGTTCTTCAAGTTCTACGATCCCAAACAGAAGAGGATACACTACTGCGGCCATCACTACCTGCCCATAGCAAGCAAGCCTGCCGATCTGATACCGATACTGAATAAACGGGCCGGTCAGTAAAATATATATATATATATATATATATATATATATATATATATATATATATATATATATATATATATATAACTAATACTAATTTTAAAAGAGTAATTTAGGTTACTCTTATTTATAAATATATATATACTAGGAGCGCCAACAGACCCACAATTTCGACTCGCTACGCTCGCGAAATCTCGGGTGCCGTTTGCGTATTGAGCGAAGCGAGCCCAGTGTATTGACTCATAGTTTCCCATTGACTACAATGGTATATCAGTTTTTTGACGATTGTTCCTCAACGACATGACATTTTTTTTTTAAAAGCAATCACCTAATGTGTGTCTTTTTGATTGCAAAATTTCATAATTTTCCGTCAAGTAGTTTTCGAGCCTATTCGTGACAAATTTGTGGAGTATTAAGTTAGCACTACTAGTGCTAACTTAATACTCCACAAAATGGCGATTTTTATTAATAAAAATATTATTATTTACTAATAATAATTCAAAGAATGATTATTATTATTATTGATCGAATCCGCAGTGAAGAGATTTACAGAATGGCAGATACTAGCGAAGATGTCACGGTGAGAATGAAGAAGAACGTGCTCAGGTGTTTTGGGCACGTCGAACGAATGACTGATGAAAGAATGGTAAAAAAGATATATACAGGAAAAGTGAGCGGTAAGAGAGACAGGGGGAGGCCTCGAGTGACCTTCGAAAACACAGTATCTATAATACTGGAGGAAGGTCACGTAAAAAGCACGAGGACCCCCCGGAGGGCATGTATGAAGAGGTTGATGTCTGTGGCCGAGGCGAAAGAGGTATGCAGGGACCGTAGCGTTTGGCGCTCCGTCGTCTCTGGCTAACCCCCAAGGAATATGGCGTGAAGATAAATAAATAAATAAATTATTCCCAGGTTTTCCTCCCGACACTCCGCTGAATCTCTACGAAGAGATCAAACCCGACTTCGTCGAGAAGATAAACAACTACAACGATCCCCTAGAAAAGGTATTATTTATCAGTTTTACCCTTGCAAGTACCTTTTATTATATATAAGTATAGAAAGGAAACACAACATGTATGTTAAGAATAAAATACGATTCAATTCCTTTAATAAACTAGGATCCGCCAACCGTGCGCGGCGGGTGCTGAGCTGAGTCCCTCTCCCTTTCTTCTTTTCTTGATAACTTTTGAATGGCTAAACATTTTTTCAATCTGTTTTCGCTATAACATCCGCGTTCAGCTCAAACATACATGAGATAATTTTTAGCTAATTATCTCGTCGCATTCCGAAGACAACTAAACACAAAAGAAGGTCTCCCAAAAGGTTAAGAGCTTCGCTTACGCTCAGCTCAATTATTAGCATTAAAAAAACACCATGTATATATGAATATGAAATTCTAAACACCATGTCTATAAATTTATATAAATAAATAAAGCCAAATAATTTGAACGTTAATTCCGTTGAAATAACGTACAATTTTGCATGGCGACAAATTATAATTAATTTTGCTAGATTCTGTGGTACTTTTAGCGAGCCCGAGACGTCCGAAGGTACTGTGATTATTTATATAGTTTATATATTTGACGAGGCATCCAAAATGGCGTCCCCCCCCCTCATCCCGAGGCGTGAACCCCTCCGCCCCCGGGTTGAGGTGATGATTTATCTAGTTTACGTAATATTATATGTCTGACGAGATATCCGATATCCCGTCAACACCCCCCCACCCGGGGCGCGGCCCCCCCGCCTCCCCCCGGGTTGAGTGTGTGCACTTTGCCAGGTATTGGACGAGCTGATGGACGGCGACATTATCGTGTTCGAGAAGGCGGAGCGCCACGACGACCTCGAGCTGCCGACGTGCCAGGACTACTTCAAGTACATATTCTACAAGGTGGAGGTGCAGTTCGTGGACAAGACTGTACCCAACGACCCTGGGTATGTATCGAGGGTGAGAGAGAGAGAGTGAAATAGAAAGAGAAAGCAAGTCTACAATGTGTAAAAAATCTTGTACCTCGTGGAAATGTTGTCTATAATTATTTATTTTTAGAGAAACAGCAATTCGATTAATTTTATTTATTTTTAATTAAGATGTATGTACTTGGAAAAATGAAAGAGAAAGAGAGAATTAATGAAAGAGAAAGAAGATCAAGACTGGATCTCAAACATTGTTATGTTTTGATATTAAAATGTTATTGTTAAATAAAATTTAAAATAGCAACTGTTTTAGTTTCTGACCGTTTCTTGTCAGCATTCCGGTGGTATCTTACCATTTTTTAATCCAAATTTTTTTCTCTCCAGTTTCACAATGGAGTTGTCGATGCAAATGCGCTACGATCAAATGGCACGCGCCGTCGGACAGAGACTGAACGTGGACCCCTTCCTGATACAGTTCTTCAAATGCCAGAAGTATGTATACCCCACTACCTAATATCTCCCCCCCCCCGTTTTTGACCCCGCTCCCTCTAATGTGAAACTTCAAAAAGTTCAACGCAATATATCTAAGTATATATATGACTAGGAAAATGTATATCATATTGGCTAAAATACCAAAATTCAATTCCCAAAAAATTTATTTGTTCCAATTGTAGAAGAAAGTATAAAATATTACCCAAGTTGACCCCCCCCCCCCTTCCCCCCAAATACAACGCAACGCAACCAAACGCAAAGCACCACTACCAGCTAATTAAATAAAAGTTGCTCGAACTGCTCCAGCTACAAGGACACTCCGGGCATGCCGCTCCGGTACTCTTACGACGGCATACTGAAGGAGCTGCTGGTGTACTGCAAGCCAAAGTGCACGAAGAAGCTGTTCTACCAGATCCTATCCATCAAGGTGAACGAGCTGGACAACAAGAAGCAGTTCAAGTGCCTCTGGGTTAGTATGTTTCTTTTTTATACAACCTGTGGCGCCAACAGACCCTCAATTTTGACTCTCTGCGCTCGCGTTTGCATATTGAGCTAAGCGAGCCCAGTGTAATGACACATCGTTTCCCATTGACTTTAATGGGATATCAGTTTTTTAACGACTATTCCTCAACAATGTGACATTTTTAAAAAAATGTGAAAAAGTCTCCAGTAGAACGCTCCGCTCGCTTCGCTCAATTAAGTAATCGTTCGGTTCCAGTTGGTACATTGCTACAATACAAATATATTGACGTTTGTGAAACGGTGATGAAAATCAAGAAATACTCACTCAAATATATTGATGTTTGAGAAACTGTGATCACAATGAAGAAATACGCACTCAAATATATTGATGTTTGAGAAACTGTGATCACAATAAAGAAATACTCAAATATATTGCTGTTTTTGAAACAGTGATGACAATAAAGAAATACTCACTCAAATATATTGAGGTTTGTGAAACGGTGATCACAATGAAGAAATACTCACAAATATATTGACGGTTGTGAAACGGTGATGACAATAAAAAAATATTCTTTCAAATATATTGACGTTTGTGAAACGGTGATCACAATAAAGAAATACTCTTTCAAATATATTGATGTTTGAGAAACTGTGATCACAATAAAGAAATACTCACTCAAATATATTGACGTTTGTGAAACGGTGATCATAATAAAGAAGTACTCAGTCAAATATATTGACGTTTGCGAAACGGTGATGACAATAAAGAAATACTCACTCAAATATATTGAAGTTTGTGAAACCGTGATCACAATAAAGAAATACTAAGTTTGTTGTGTGGTTCTTCTCAGAGTTCTCGTTTGGAACACTCGTAGTCTTATTTTAAGCTGGAAATTCTTTACAGCACCTATTTCGATAAGTACGGTATCAAAATAGCTCTTCCAGAAACCAGGACAAAAAAAATAGAGGTCTGTCATGGTATGGGCATGTTATGAGGAGAGACGAAATGCATGTGACCAAAAGAGTGGTGGGTATGGTAGTGGAGGGATGGACAGGTAGAGGAGGGCCGAAGAAAAGATGGATGAATTGAGTGAAAGACGATATGGAGAAGGGAGTGTGTACAGAGATTAGTAACAGGAGAGAATGGAAGGAAAAAACATACTTAGTTAACCCCAAAAGTGGGATAACGGCAGGAAGATGATGATGATCAAACTAACTCTTCCACTAAAATATATTTTGTATTCCAGGTCGGTCCAAACTACAAGGAGGATAAAGAATTAATATTATATCCAAATAAGGGAGGTAAAGTGTCCGACATACTGGAGGAGGCTGCCAAAGTAGTTGAAATGTCACCTGATGGATCCGGAAGGTAGGGTGTAATGAAATATAAGTAGATTCTGGTATTTTAAAAGTAGAAAGTAGAATGTAGCATGTTTTAAGTAGAATATAACAATAACAATACTAATAATTGTCTTCTCTATTTGAAGGTTGAGGATCGTTGAGGTGTCGTGTCACAAGGTGCTCCCCGGTCCCGACCCCGACCTGACGCTGGACCAGGTCACCGTCTCGCAGCCGAGGCTCTACCGGATAGAGGAGATACCGCGCGACGAGATCGACCTACAGGTAACGCACACACATACATGCATACCGTCAACGATATCCGCTGTGAGGGTTTAGAGGACCCTTTCATACCGCTGTGATGTGGTATTTCCGGTTCGATGCGATATTGATGAAGAAAAGCGAATAGTTCCTCCCGGATGTTGCGAGGGCTTCCGGTGATCATCGGCGACCCGAACGCTCGTTGGCCCTTGCGCTGTTACGTAAAAAAAAAAAAAAAACGTTTGCCCCACAATCTGTAATATCCATCCCCCACTTTCCAGGAGGACGAGGTGCTGGTCCCGTGCGCTCATTTCCAGAAACAGGTGTACTCTACCTTCGGGATCCCCTTCTACGCCCGCCTCAAGCACCAGGAGCCGTTCTCGGCGCTCAGGGACCGCCTCCAGAGGAAGCTGGACGTGCCCGATAAGGAATGGGAGAAGGTGAGTTGATCTGTTGACGTGTATAATTAGATCTGTTGACTGTTAATTTGATGTATACGAGTGTATAGTTTATCTATAAACATGTATAATTTGATCTATGACATGTATAATTTTATCTGAAGACATCTCTACGTGTCCAGATCTAGTAATAGAAACCGTATTTTATATAAAATATTAATTCGTTTTTTATATTTTTTCTTTCAGTACAATTTTGCAATAGTGACAAACGGCCGACCTAACTACATAAGTGAATCTGCTACAATTAATATATTCGAATTCAGGCCCGCCAGTAACGCAAGTGAGTACGCACACGCACGCACGCACACACACGCACGCACGCACGCACACACACGCACGCGCACACACAAACACACACACACACACACACATGTTGTAACATTATACAAAACTTGTATGAATGACCCATGTGTCAGTTGTAAGTCGAGTTCGAAGCTCAGATCAGTTAATTGAGCGGAGCGTTTTACTGGAGACTTTTTACATTCTTTGTGACGAATTGGCTCGAAAAGTACTTGACGGAAAATTATGAAATTTTACAATCAAAAAGACAGACATTAGGTGATGGTTAAAAAAAAAAATAATTGAACCATTGTTCAAAAATTTTTTTTTTTAATATCATATCAAAAAACTGATATCCGATTGAAGTCAATGGGAAACGATGACTCAATACACTGGGCTCGCTTCGCTCAATATGCAAACGGCACCCGAGATTTCGCGAGCGCAGCGAGTCGAAATTGAGGGTCTGTTGGCGCCCCTAGTTTATATATATTTTATACGTATCGATACTTTACGACCGCTATCGATACAGTATCGATAGTTTTGTGGTACTTTTCCATCCCTAAAGTCACCTCCCTTTACAAAAGAGTCCCACATATTATAATTATTATTATTATTATTATTATATAATTTTATTATTTTTATTTATTTATTTACCTTCACGCCATAATATCCCTTGCGGGGTAGTCAGAGACGACGGAGTGCCGAACGCTACGGTCCCTGCATACCTCTTTCGCCTCGGCCACAGACATCAACCTCTTCATACATGCCCTCCGGGGAGTCCTCATGCTTTTTGCGTGACCTTCCTCCAGTATCATAGACACTGTGTTTTCGAAGGTCACTCGAGGCCTCCCCCCGTCTCTCTTACCGCTCACTTTTCCTATATAAATCTTTTTTATCATTCTCTCATCACTCATTCGTTCGACGTGCCCAAACCACCTGAGCACGTTCTTCTTCATTTTAATTAATTATCTCTGTTTCAGATGCGACGGGTCGACCCTGGCTCGGCCTCGAGCACATCAACAAGACACCCAAGCGATCGCGCGTCAACTACCTCGAGAAACCCATCAAGATTTACAACTGAACACACACAGACAAACACACATAGACACACACTAACTCACACACACACACACACACGCGGAGATTCGTCTGTAACGAAAACTGTAATAGTGAATATATATATATATAATTAGAGTCGAAATAGAGTCATAACAAGATATATAGAGCCAAAATTATTAATTCTTTTGACACTATTCATTCATTCGCCCGTAGATTTTTTTTTTGTTTGTTTTTAATTTTCCATAGTATATATATATATATATATATATATAACCTATCCCCACTCTAAGATTGTATAATGAATTTTTTATACGTGATACAGATTTAGCCCCCCCCCCCCTCCCCGTCACAAATATTCAAACATTTGTATGTATAATAAAAAGCCTTAACAAGCCTTCGATATTAGTATAACAAGGATTTATTTATCATTCGTTATAAGAACTTTTTGAGCGAGAACTTTGTTCGGGATTACGTTATGAGAACTTGCGGAGCGAGAACTTTGTTCGGGATTATGTTATGAGAACTTACGGAGCGAAAACTTTGTTCAAGGATACGTTATAAGAACTTTCGGAGCGAGAACTTTGTTCATGAATACGTTATAAGAACTTACAGAGCAAGAACTTTGCTTAAGAGAGTACGTTATAAGAACTTACGAAGCAAGAACTTTGTTCAAGAGTATGTTATAACAGCTTACGGAGCAAGAGCTTTGTTCAAGATTATGTTATAAGAACTTAGAGCAAGAACTTTGCTCAAGAGCACGTTATGAAAACTTTCAGGGCAAGAACTTTTTTTAAAAGTACGTTATAAGAACTTACAGAATAAGAACTTCGGTCCCTTATAACCATTAGTTATATAAATAAATGATTTATTCCAATAATTATGTGTTAAAAACCTCCTTTTCTCGTTGGGCTGTTTGATTCGAACCGTTGCCTGGTTGTATGCTTTTAAACAAAATGGCTGACTGTGGAATGGTTCGGTCGCTCTTGAACATAGGTCTCTTATAACAATTTGAGCGGAGATATAAGAAAAAGGTTATGTTATTATGCCAATTATGACGTGTTGAATAAAACCTCTTTGTTTTTAAATGAAAAACTCTTTTCATCACGTGACTGTTGGGTTTTGAACCGTTGTCTGGTTTGTTTGCTTTTAAACGAAACGGTTGTACGCGGAAAGGTTCGGTCTCTTATAAGCATTGTAGCGGATATATAAAGTAAAAAAAAAATAAAGTTTTAAGTTATTATGCCAATAATGATGTGTTGAATAAAACCTCTTTGTTTTTTTAAATCATACTCTTTTCATCGTTGGGCCGTTTGGTGTTTGGACCGTTGCCTGGGATTTGTATTTTTTTTTTTAACCAAAATGGTGATTCGGTGAAGCTGTCAAAGTATACGATGTGAATTGTTTTTAATCGCTACTAATTATTTAATTATTGTAAAAAATATTTGATTTGAACATGTATGTATGCGTATTTATTGTGAATTTATTTTATTTATATATTTATTATTTTATTTTACTAAATGAATCGTGATTTTGTTTTTATTATAAACTATATTTACGCGCGATTACGCTCGGAATATGTTTGAATTAAATTAACCCAAGTTACTTATAATCCTACCGATAAAAGTTCTATCAAAATCGGTCCAGCATACAGTTTTTTAAAGTTTCATATGCATTTAGTGAAGTTATTTCGTATTATGAACGGACATACAATTTTTATTTTTATGTATATATAATAATGAGTCGATTTTAACAAATTTTATGTTTTTCATTTTCGTTGATCCGAATCACCTCAAATACAATAGAGTGGATTATTATTATTATTAATAATATTAATTTTATTATTATTATTATTTGAAGGAGCACTTCTCTTTGCGACTGTACCTTATATAATATTTTTCCTCTGCGTAATGTTGTTTGTTACATAAATAAATGAAAGCCGAAATTATGTATATATATGTAATAGTAAGTTGGAGTAAGTTTTTTCTTAATGCCTTAGACGTTTTAGGACCATTATTTTTTTTTCGTGGTTTTGCAATTAATTTAATTTTTGCCCCCCCCCCCCCCTCCCCCCAACTACCCCCCTTTTTAATTTTATTTGTCCCCGAACTCGAACGTTTCACGTCTGTCTTTACGTGAACGAGTTTGTTGTGTATTAACATGGTTTGAGGTTGTTAGATATGATGGCGGCTTTGATGGTTGCCGAATTTGATAATAATAATAATTGCAAATGGGATTGTAGTCTTAGTTTATTATTAACATATTGTCCGGTTAACGCGCTGAGACTGTACGCGGACTGGTACAGACTGTTGCAGACTGTTACAGACTGTTGCAGACTGTTACAGACTGTTGCAAACTGTAACAGACTGTTGCAGACCGTAACAGACGGTTGCAGACCGTAACAGACTGTTGCAGACCGTAACAGACGGTTGCAGACCGTAACAGACTGTTGCAGACTGCACGCAAACTATTTGATCGCCAATGTCTGTTTTGTTGGATTCTGAATGTTTCTCTGAATATAATCCTATATTTGTTTAATTTGGTTTATTTTTAAACTCGCTACCCTTAATTTTTGACGTTTATTTTGAATCTTTTGAAAAATTTTATAAAGTTTGTCTTGGATATGGCAATATACACATATTTACGTTAAAGTATACAAGATATTTTGATTTGAAGACAAGCAGCACAATGAAGATTCAGTTCGATCTGTCTGATGCTGCACTGGAGCGAGCTGCTGCTATAGAATTATTGAACTTGTTTTACAAACTACTCGCTAAATTAAATATTTTCTTTCGTTAAGTTAAAGAACTTGGATTTGTATGGAATAAGAGCAACGCCATCTAGTGTAATTAATGCAATATAAGAAATTGCTTACTTAACGTAGAATGAGAACAACGCCATCTAGTGGCACGAATGTAAAAACAAGATTAGCCTAATGTATCTAAAATTGTTCTTATTTCACATAAATCTGTTTTCTCTACCGTGATCGAGTCAATAAAAAACCCTCACTTACACTCGGAACAGATAATTATAAATAAACCTGCAACCCCACACGAACATAATATAAAAGTCGTTTATTGTTAACACCGCCATCTATTGGAAATCTGTAAAAAGTTAAAAGTGAATTAGTAAACTATTTAAAGTGAATTGAATCCTTTACAAAAAAACCTCAAATAGGCAATAAAAAAATAATAATTTTATTAATTGAGATAAGAACTAAATCTTTTAAGTAGAACCAAACAAATATCTACAAAATTTAATTGAAATCAGTTCAGTGATTCGATATTAGAATAAACAAACATTGTGACACAGGATTTTTGAATATATAGAGAGATTTGTTATTGAATTGAGTTATATTTATTGAGCTGAGCGTAAGCGAAGCTCTTGACCGTTTGGGAAGCCTTTTTTTGTGTTTAGTTATCTCCAGAATGCGATGAGATAATTAGATAAAAATGTTCTCATATATGTTTGAGCGGAACGCGGATGTTATAGCGAAAACAGATTGTAAAAATGTTTAGCCATTCAAAAGTTATCAAGAAAAGAAGAAAGAAGAGGGGCTCAGCTCAACACCCGCCGCGCACTGTTGGCGGATCCTAGTAAATAGTAATAGAACAATAACTGAATGGTTTTTAAATATCACAGAAGCGATTCGAATACTGGGCAATGTAAATTCTGTCATTTTCCTAATTGTCAATGAAATTTTAAAACTAAGAATACTATAATAGAACTACAAGAATATATAGTGCTTTTGTGGAGAATAATTGAGAAGCATTGGATGAATAAACCTTTATTATTTGGGTCTTCATATAACATACTTTACATTCCAAACAATAATTAATTTTACGAAACTAAAATTAACTAGGATCGGCCGCCGTGCGCTGCGGGAGTTGAGCTGAGCCCCCTCAGTTGTTTAAACATCATTTCTGAACGGAATGAGATATTTTAATTCTGTTTTTTTAAAACAATTGCAAGTTCTACATCTCTGGCAATTTTCATTAAAATCGGTTCAGTAGTTTTTATGATGTTGCTTCAAACAGAAGTTTCCCAAACCGTTAAGCGCTTCGCTCACGCTCAGCTCAATTAAGGTTATAATTACAATTAAATAAAATATTTCCTTAAATAAATTTTAAGTAATGCAGGAGAGGAGAAGGAAACTAGAAGAAATTTACTGACATTCATTAAAAGTCTGCATTTACAAGGGTGATACATATAATTTTTTATGATATTTCTTTAAAAGCAGTAAAACTGTGTATTTATTAGATATTTTAAGGAAAATAATATAAAAATCCTTAGGGAAAGTATTTCAAAACATGATTTAAGCGCTTGAAAATAGTTTGATACAGATTTTCCTATTTACTTTACACGTCCATACATATTTGACAAATCTAAATTCACTGAAATTATTTATAACGACAAATTATAATAAAAATGGGGTAAAATCCACCAGATTATTTAATATTACCATATACAAAACTGACAAATATAAAATTTTTATATTCATATTTGTATTTTTACATAAAACTAACTCACACCTTATACTTTATGCATGAATTTAAGATAAAGAAAGCTTACTAAATGTTTGAGGAAACTTGCTATCCCCGAAACGATTTTTTTTTAAATATATTTATATTGATATCTTAAAACTTATCCTAAGATAAGATTTATCCTAAGATTCATAAATCTTTAATATATAAATACAAAACAAAAAATAAGGAGTATAAATCTGTATTTCAATCGATACTCTTTGGTTAGTGGCATACACAAGGGTATGTGCAACAGAGTTCTTTAGCCACATTGTTCTAATACACCATCACGTACTAACAATATATGTTATATTATATGTTATATTAATATTGTGAAATTATCTATAAACATGATAAGTTTGTCTTTTTAGTAAATAAATATAGAATTAAAACAATCAACATAATCAGGAATAGAATCTTATACTTCTGGATATGCTTCGGTCTGTGAAATGGAGGTGAAGTTGGACTTTGACACATTGAGACGAGAAAGCAAAGCAAGCACTTGTATGATTTTGGCTTTGAGTGAAATCTCAATGTTTTATATTTATTTATTTATCTTCACGCCATATCCCTTGCGGGGTAGCCAGAAACGACGGAGCGCCAAACGCTACCCCTGCATACCTCTTTCGCCTCGGCCACAGATTAACCTCTTCATACATGCCCTCATTGTTATACTTACTAAAAAAATGGAATTTCAAAGTAAATTCCACTAATTCTTTTTAATAAATGACAAAAACATAAAAGTGGTTTCTATATCAGAGTCCAAAGAATTTAACTAAATAATTCTAAATCGTCTGGTTCTCACCCAAATATGGGTGTTCCACAAGGATCTATTCTTGGAGCATTTTTATTTTTACTTTATATGAATGACTTGCCCTTTCTTTAAAAGGTCTATGTGATATTATACTTTTTGCTGATGGCACCTCACTTATTTTTTAAGTTAAGCGTGATAGGGTTATGACGCAGTAAACAGTACTCTAAAGGACACTCCGTTGATTAGAAACGAATAATATAGTCTTAAATGCTAAGAAAACTAAATTCTTGGAGTTTACACTTCCTAATGGAAAAAGTTAAAGTGGTAGCTTACTCCTTAACAGTGAAGTGATAGAACTGATTGACTCAACAAATTTCTTAGGTATAACTTTAGATAAAAAGCTCCAGTGGAACCCCCATCTTTCTTATTGTTTTAAGAAAATTATTTTTTTAGAAAAATTAGAAGTTAGAAGAATTGATGGACGTTAATACTATTTATAACTTAAAAGCTGGAGATTCTCTGAGAGATTTTTTTTTACAGAAAAAAATATTCTTACAGTCGCTTCTCAATACATATTTAATAACGTATGATTTATACGACTCATTTGCACGATTTTTAATATAATGTACATCATCTAAGATTGTTAAATTTCTTTTAAAAAGAGTAACTGTTGAGTTGCTCAGCAGAGCAGCATTCTGAACCGACACTGACCTTTTTTATTGTAATAACTGAGGATTCAAAAGTGCATGTAAATCTACTTAAAAATATTTTGAATATGAATTTATAACTTGGTTATCTGAAGGCAATAAATTTTTGATTACAATGCGAAAATTATGCCTCACAGTAAGAATAGTTACAAAAGAATACAACAAACATTTGAAATACTGAGAAAATGCAAAGCTGAGACAGCACCTCGTATGGCACCCACTATGTATCTAACGTTTTGAACCCATTAGGGGTTATTCGGAGCCATCTTCCTGCCTTTACCACAATTTCGGTGTCTGAGCAGTATATTCTTTCCTTCCATACTTCCTATTACTCTTCATCTCTGTACACACTCCCTTCTCCATATCGTCTTTCGCGCAATCCATCCATCTTTTCTTCGGCCGTCCTCTACCTGTACATCCCTCCACTACCATACCCAGCACTCTTTTATTTATATGCCTTTCATCTCTCCTCATAACATGCCCATACCATGACAGAAGACTACCTATATTTATTTCTGTCACTGGCGCTACTCCCAAGCTTCCCCTAATATACTCATTTCTTATTCTATCCTTTCTTGTCACCCCACACATCCATCTTAACATTCGGATCTCCGTTACATGCAAACGCTTTTCATCCTTCACCTTCATCTCCCAGCACTCAGATCCATAAATAATGATAGATCTAATGATGGTTTTATATATTTTACCCTTTATTTTAAGGGGAATTCGGGCATCACACGTTGTCCCGGTGACTTGTCGCCATTTCATCCATCCCATGTTGATTCTGCGCTTTACGTCCCGTTCAATTTTGCCACCGCTTTGTATGAGAGAACCAAGGTAGCGAAAGTCCGATCAGACTGGTAACATTACTCCATCCAACAAAATAAGAATAGAACCGGAGACATCCCTGAAAGAACAAAAAGGACAAGAACAATGTCATCAGCAAATATCATGCGTTAGGGTGCCTCTTCCTGTGTGTCCAATGTTCGAACATTCATTATCAACAAGGAGAGGTAGGGACTCAGAGCCGATCCTTGATGTAAACCTACTGCCTCATTGAACTTGTCGGTGTTTCCAGCGACCGATCGGACTTATGTTCTCCGAGACATCAATCTCGTCTCGCATCCTTTTCTCTATCACTTTCTCCCACACTTTCATAGCATGTGACATGAGCTTTATACCATGATAACTGTTGCTGTCTTGAACATCACCCTTATTTTTATAAATGGGCACTAGGTCACTAATCCACCATTCATCGGGGATCACTTCTTAATGTAACAACTTTTTAAAAAACGAAGCCAGCCACATATATCCATATTCATTTAATACCTTCCATACCTCCCCTGCTATTCCATTCTTCATACCTTGCACAACCCCTTCCACTTCATCATTGGTCACTTCTTTCACTAATCCTTTAAACTCCATTCCAATCATTTTCTTCGTTCATCAATGTTTCAAAATATACCTTCAACCTTTCTTTTATATCCTCATTTCTCATCAACACCTTTCCAGTATCATCTTTTAAGCATTTTACATGTATGATATCTCTAGCATTCTTCTCCCTACATTTTGTTACATGGTAAAGTTCCTTTTGACCTTTACTAAACTCTAGCGACCTTTATAACTCCTCTTGCGCCTCAGCTTTAGCGATGGCTACAGCTACTTTCGCTCTCTTCTTACATCTTTTATGTAGCATTTCCATCTCCACTTTCATTGTCATCCGATACTTTCTGTCACTGCTTATACGCATCTTTCTTCTCTTTCAGAACCTTTTACACGTATCCTTACTTATCATACCTTTTCCTTTTGTTTCGCCTTCATTATTTGCCACAGTTCTAATCCATCCCGCCATTTCGTTTCAACTATCATTCAAAGATTTTTCTTCTACGCTACTCATATTTAAAATTTTATCTGTCACTCTTTTTTTAAAATTTACTCAGAGTTTCTTCCATCTCGAACAAATACCATTTTATTTTAGGTGGGAGTCGTTTCTTGAACATATTTGTATGCACTATATGTTTAATTTCCATGATGAGGAGCCTATATGCTGTGAGACTACACTTTCGCCCGGCAGTAGGTACCTTGCAGTTTTTGACGCAATTGATTTTATTTCTCCTTTAAAAAATAATCAATCTGCGTCATATAGCGGCCACTTTTGTATGTAATTAAGTGTTCATCTTTCTTCTTAAACTATGTATTGGATATAGCCAAATCGAAAGTTAGCGCAGCCTCCAGCAAGGCCTCATCATTAAGATGACGAAAACCCCAACCATGACGTACTCTTTCAGAACCATCATTCATACTTCCCACATGCCCATTAAAATACCCACACATATATCTGCTCATTGTCGGGAACATCCATCATCACAGAATCAAAATCTTTCCAAAACTTCTCTTTCATCCTATCAACACATCCGGTTTGAGGAGCATACACAATTAATACTTTAAGAATTAAACTTTCAAAAATCATTTTCACAGCAATGTTTCTATCACTCACCCTCTTAATCCCCGTCAAATACTCTTAGATTCTCATCAAGCATAATTCCAACACCATTCCTTTTTCCAACATTCCCGCAATAATATAAATTGTATCCCTCACCAATTTCTCTCGTTTTGATCTCTTCCATTTCATCTCCTATAAACATGCTACATTTATTCGTCTTCTCTTCAACACATCCGCATATTCTCTTCATCTTCCAGTCATCGTACCAACATTCCAACTTCCAAACCTCAGTCTTACATCCCTTTGTTCCCGGGCTAGCTTCTTGCGGTGACACAGGTATTAAACATACTGCTAAAAGATTTGGCTCTGGTTCACGGCCGGTCGCTTAATACAATGAAATGAACGTTTAAATATATAAATCACTACCTTAAAACAATATTATGACTTTTTTTCAGATACAAAATTATTTTAATTCTTCAATTTATTCAACTCAACATAATTGTCAACATATTTGATAGATGTTGTCCGCGGCGGCATTCAACGATTTTACTAACTTGACAACAGCGCCATCTATGTATATCAGATGTAAACAATCATCACAGGTTTAGACGAAGTCTAACAGATGGAGCCACTTTCGCATTTTAAATGAGAATTGGTGGATTTTTTAAAGATATAACTTGACCACAGCGCTATCTATGTATATTAGATGTAAACATTCATCTCAGTTTTGATTAAAGTCTAACAGATGGAGCAACTTTCGCATATTTTTTTAAGATATAAATTGAATACAACGCCGTCTATGTTAAAGAGATCTCAACACGATCGTCTCAGTTTTCCTTATGAGTCTAACAGATAGAGCCACTTTCGCATTTTTAAAGATATAAATTGAATACAACGCCAACTATGTTAAAGAGATCTCAACACGATCGTCTCAGTTTTCCTTATGAGTCTAACAGATGGAGACATTTTCGTCTTTGCAAAATTATATGATTAGTATGAAGACATTGCAGGAATATAATAAAGATTTAACAAGACACATATTTTAAGTTTATTAATTATTTAGGTGAGAAAATATGTTTTATAAGATATAACACTATTTTAATAAAAACTGTTCCCCCAATTTCATGTATTATAGTTTTTCATTCATTTTGCCGTACAAAGAAAACAATTTGTTAATATTGAATTAAGATTGCAAATTACTAAATTTATTAATTAGTACTACTATCAAAGATAAATGCAAATTTTCTAATATTCTCCAAGTAAAAATATATCAAAACAAATAAATATATCCAAAAATAAATTTGACGAATCTTTAACAAAATTTTCATATATTGTGTTCTATTTCACTTCGCTTCATGTAATATTATTTTTCTCCTAAATTCCAACATCAAAAAATAAAAGTCGACATTTCGTTGGATTTGTACATAAATATTTGTGAGACAAGTTTAGGGAGAATAGGAACGAAGTCGGAGACAACAACTAGGTTATATATATACTATATATACCCCTGTATTTACTTTACATGTATAATCTTTTCTTTGTATTATTTATAAGATTATAAAACACTATTTAACATTACTGAGACATTTTATAATATTGGTATTAAGAGAATTTGAACTAAAATTGTACAATAAATTTTTTTAACACTATTTTTAATGAATAGATAATATTCATATTCTAGATGGGTAGGTAGGTAATTATGTAGATGGTTAGGTAGGTACATGTGTAGGTGTGTAGATAAGTAGTTAAGTAGATAGATATGTAGGTAGGTAGTTAGGTAAGTAGATAGCTAGGTAGGTGGTTAGGTAGATGGGTGTTTAGGTAGTTAGGTAGGCAGGTAGATATGTAGATAGGTAGATGGGTGTGTAGGTAGATAGGTAGTTATGTATGTAGGTAGGTAGGATTAAAATAAAACTGCAACATTATAAAATTAATATCTTATATTTGTTCAATAAAACTACATGGGCCCTCGCTTCGGCGCCCGGTAACGGTGTCTCAAGTGAATATAAACTCTGAGGGCAGTCGTAAGGCAATGGAGTGAGTTAATACAAACTATTGGAATGTCATTTTTTTTCCAAATCATCCGAATACCCTATAAAAAACTTACAAAACCGGTAAAACTTAGATCTATTTTTAAAATTAAAACGGAATCGGAAATAAATTACCTATGTAGTGTAAGTGGGGGTTGTGGGGGGTCAGTGGGAGGGGCGCTGGGGGGCCTCGCGGGGCCGCTTGGGAGGCTGGGAGGCGTCGGGGGCCTCGGAGGCCTCGCCCAGCGAGCTCTCCTCCGCCGAGCTGGCCTCCTCCAGGGGTCTGCAACAATCACTTATTTGTACCACAAGGTCTTACACTCAAGTTTGAATTTGAAAATCTACTTTAATTTCAAATTATACATTATTATGGAATAATTTGATAACATATTTATTAAAATAAGCCCGTCAATTTAAAATTAAGTCTACGAGTGTTCCAAAGGAGCCCTGCTCTGCGAGGGACCACACAAAGTCACCCGGTTTAGTGTTGGGTCGTCCGAATAACAAACCAATATGGTATATAACTTAAGACCAGGTCAGTAGGAAATTACAGCTTATGTTACCACTTGTGGAGGGTATAATTGGTATGTTACCACTTGTGGAGGGTATAATAGATATGTTACCACTTGTGGGGAGTATAATAGGTATGTTACCGCTTGTGGCGGGGCGTGCTGCGCGCTGAGTCGCAGTCTGAGGCGGAGGCGGGCGAGGGTTTGTCAAGAGAGTCCTCCGTGCAGGACGCAGCGTCACCGTCCTCAGCTGACACCAGCTTGCCTGATGATACAATATAATCATACACTTACAATACGATGACTTAATATTATTAAACAAAGACACACCAACTAACTCGGTGATATCAAACTGACCGTTTCCATTGGTGGGTGGTTCGAGGTTGCTCTCATCACTGGGGGGTGGGGAGGTCTGCTTGCGGCGCCCCCCCAGCAGCTCGGGCTGCAGGTCGGTTATAACGTGGTGCGTCCACAGCGCCAGCTCCACGCTGTGGGGCGACCACTTCCTGCCGCAGCCGTTTTGTTCCTGGGATTATATTAATTATTAATGATACCTTCAAAAATGGGATTTTACTGCAGCCATTTAGTTTCTGAGATTATATTAATGTGATTTCTACATAATTCATTTTTGTTATTGTTTTGTTATTGTGTAATATTCACTAGATAATTTTGTTATTTGCTATTCCTGTTTCCTTATTGTGTTTACATATAACACTAATTCATATATATATATATATATATATATATATATATATATATATATAAATATATATTTGAAGCATTAATTAACAAAATATTAACTTAAAAAAATGTTTTAATATCAAGTAGTATTTATTATTAATATATATATATATTTATTTATTTTGAATTTAAAGATTTTATTATTTTTTAATTTGAATAAAAGTTTAAACTTAAAAATTGTTTTACTACATTCTTTATATTAACTTTTAAATTTCTATTTTTTGTACCAAAGATTTTAATCCAATCCAATCCTAACCAAAATCTTAACGAATATTACACCAGAGTGTACAATTCAATCAAAATATACTTTTCAGACCCCACTTTATCTGTTGTGTAAATAAAAATTATTATTACAAATCGTAAATATAAGAAATGAAAATAATAAAATAAATATTTTTAGTAATATTAATATTATTTTTCAAGTAAACTAATTTGTAATATCATTGAGCTGAGCGTAAGCTAAGCTCTTAAGCGTTTGGGAGACCTTTTTTTGTGTTTAGTTGTCTTCAGAATGCGACGAGATGTGAATTATTTGTAAATAACGCGTTATACGAGAATATTCTTACAACGCGTTTCTATAACGCGGAATGAACCCACCATGTTATAGGAGGGATAACTATAAGATTATGCAAGAGTAATTACTATTTTTGTTTTACCTGTCTCAGTAATATCCATTCATAATTCATCAAAATATTTAACGCCAAAATGTTTGATGCACAGTTTAGAAACAACATTACGTTATAAAAAACTAAATTACATTATTATTATATTAAAAATAGAATATAGGACTGTGCTTTTAAATTATATTTCATTGGATCTACATTATTACTCCGGCCGCTACAAAGTGACAGTCACTTGTCAAGTGTCAAATTACATTATAAAATTTTATTCTACGGCGCGCTTTTTTTTTTTTTTTTATTCTCCACCAACTTTGTTTTAATATAAACTGCCAGATGTGATAAAAAACGTTTAATAACATATTATTTTTTTTTAATTTAGAATGGTAAAGATGTTTTATTCTAAATTATATTTCATTGGATCTACATTATTACGTCGGTCGTTACAATGTTAGAGCGACAGTCACTTGTCAAGTCTCAAATTACTTTATAAAATTTTATTCTACGGCGCGGTTTTTTTTTTTTTTTATTCACCGCCAACTTTGTTTTAATATAAACTGCCAGATGTAATAAAAAAGGTTTGACATATTAAAACTTTTTTCTATTACTTGTGACGCTCACACACGCGATAAATTGATTTACATTAATATGAAAAAATACATTTATATTATAATTATATGTAAGAAATGTTCATTTAAACGCTTTGGAATTTACATTAAAATGATTCAGTCTCAATAAAAATGAATGAATCATTCATTCAACACATGTTATGTTAAAATATACTAATGTTATTATTTTATTTTTAATAATTTAAAGCTTGTTCTTTTTTTAATTTTGATTTATTAAAAAAAAAATGTTTTTTTAATGTTATTTTTTGTCCATCAAATTTGAATTTAGAATTGCTTAAAAATAAGAAACTCTTCTAATGTTACCAATATTTGTATAATGAAATTTGAATTTAGAATTAGTTTAACTGAAAAAATTTGTTTTCTTTTTTTTAAATGTTACTATTTTGTATATGATGAAATTTAAATTTAGAATTATTTTAACTGACTAGTGTTTTTTAATGTTACAAATTTTTTAAATTAGAATTACTTCAACTGACTAAACTGTCTTTTTTAAAATGTAAAAAAAATTGTAATGAAATTTGAATTTAGAATTACTTTAACTTACTAGTGTTCTTTTTTTAATGTTACATTTATTATATGATCATATTTGAAATTAGAATTTAGTTACTAAACTGTCCTTCTTTTTTTAAATAAAAAAAAATATAAAATTTAAATTTAGAATTACTTCATCTGACTGAACTGTCCTTTTTTGTAAATGTAAAAAAATTATGATAAAATTTGAATTTAGAATTACTCTAATTTACTAGTGTTCTTTTTTTTTTTAATTATAAATTTTTATTTATTTGAATTTAGAATTACTTTAAGTAACTAGTGTTTTTTTTTTAATGTCACAAATTTTTGTGTTCAAATTCAAATTTAGAATGAAATCAAATAAGTGTTCTTTATTTAAATATCACTCACCTTATTTAACCTATCACAGACATTGAGAATATGTTTAACAAAATTGAGGTATTCCTTGGCAGTGTAGTCGCTCCCTTCCATTTCTGGTATGGCCTGGACGCATTCGTCGGCCATGAACGGTGCTATCTCCGGCCTGGCCGCTGTCAGGAGTGCTGATGCTGTAGCTGTTCCGACACCCTTGAGGTTACTGAGGGCTGTCATTGCTGATTCTATGTTAGGTAGCTTCTTGAATGCCTTCTTGGTCTCTTGCATGACAGCTCTCGGTGTGTTCACTTTGATGAGATATGATAATTGTGGATAGAATTTTCCTCTCTGTAACAATAATATTATTATTATTTATTTATCTTCACGCCATATCCCTTGTGTGGTAGCCAGAGACAGAGCGCCAAACGCTACGGTCCCTGAATACCTCTTTCACCTCGGCCACAGACATCAACCTTCAAACATGCCCTCTGGGGGTCCTCATGCTTTACGTGACCCTCCTCCAGTATCATAGATACTGTGTTCTCGAAAGTCACTCACAACAATAATATATGTATAATTAATTATATATTATACAAAATTTACTATACTATACTTCAAAATTATATTATACAAGTATAATATTTAAAAAATTTGTTATAATAAATATATATTACGGACTTTCTTGTAGATTAAATCCCTCTTATAATACTGTAGGTAACAAAGTGGGGAGGTCCGATTGGAAAGATATATATATATAACTTGAAATATACTGTACCGATGAAACAATTTACTCATTATATATAAAAAAAATGTTATTTATTTAACTTTACGCCATATCCCTTGCTGGGTAGCCAGAGGCGGAGCACCAAATACTACAGCCCCTGCATACCTCTTTCACCTCGACCACAGACATCAACCTTCATACATGCCCTCCGGGGGGGCCTATGCTTTAGGTGACCTTCCTCCAGTATCAGATACTGTGTCAGGTCACTCGAGGCCTCCCCCTATCTCTTTTACCATTCTTCCATCACTCATTCCTGCATCAGTATTATAAACATACCGCTTGTTTCCATTTCATGAGTTGCACCAGCTCCTCGTGTACCATGTGTGCATCTTTCCCTCTTGATTTGATTTTCTTTGGCAGTTCATTCTGGTACCTATAACAAAATATATTAATATATACCAAATATAATATTACACTAAATACATATATATATATATATATATATATATAGTTACAAATTGTTATATTTCATTTGAAAATAGCAACTGTTGTGTTTCTGGGTTGCTCTTCTCAGAGTAGCTTTCCGAGTTGGTAGCTTACTCACGGACTGACTACACTGACCTTTTTAATGTAATAATGTACCTCATCTAAGATTGTTGTTTCTTTTAAAAAGAGCAACTGTTGTGTTTCTGGGTTGCTTTTCTCAACAGAGCAGCATTAAGAGTTGGTAGCATACTCACGGACTGACTACTGACCTTTTTATGTAATAATTGATTCAAAAATGTGTAAATGCATACTTGAATAAAGATATTTTGAATTTGAATTGCAATAATAATTTAAGTAAACAAAGATATATATATATATATAGCGTAGCGTTACGTTACGTTAGCGTTATATATAGTTACGAATTATAGTAAAAGCCCGCGAAATTATTATCAAATTATCAAATTTGATAAAAGACATAATAAAAGAATAATAATAATAAATCAAAATTATCAATTGTTTGACCTTGAAATTAAATTTAAACGGGTAGAATATAAAAAAGTTTTGAAGTTCTAAATCATTGTAAAGTTCGAACTTACGAGAACTAACGAGTACATAGTTACATGAGAACTTTAAAAACTTGATGAGTCATTATATTATAATATTGCAATTTATACATAAATTATGTTATGTATAATTAATTGTATATTACTTTTAAGTTACATTGTATAAAATCAAAAATAATATTATTAAGCTAAACGACAAGTCACCATTTTGAACGGATGTAGTAACTTGAATTCAACAACGCGTTGTGTTTTATACATTGTTGTTATATATAATAATATTTGTTATACATCATTATAAATGTTATTAATGAATAGAATTGTATATGAACAAAATGAGTATAATTTTGTCATCGTCAAGTAAAGTCAAAGCCACCATTTTAAAACGCCTAAGCCCCGCGATTATTTCACACACACTACTCAACACGAACTCATGGCATCAGGATAAAAACGATTGTCATTTTGACATCGATCCCACGTGACGTGGTTTTAATGAGCCGCCCGGACTAGATGCAGTGAGGTAACTATCAAATCACTGATACACAATACAAGTTCATTGACACTGAAACCAACAACTGCATTTTCACATCTCAAAGACGTTCACTTACCAATTGTCCAATTTTAATAGCTCCTCAGATTTCTTTGTTTTCTGTTTTGCTTTCAATTTAATAGCTTGTGGGTATAACTTTAAAACACTGTCAAATTGTTTCGCATCCGCCTCCAGAAAGAAAGTAGACGTGTCTTTAGCGGTAGCCATTGTGAACGTTCTAAATGTACAACACTGTTCTGCGTACCTATTTAGTTAGCTATAGCTCCGAACTCGACGCGGCGGCAGCACCTGGCCAACTGGGCGGCCTCTCCCCACTAGCCGCCATCTTGTCGACTCAACTCCGTCACGTTCGATATTATTTCCAAGAATAATTGTTATATTCTGCCCTAATTTTACTTTAATCATACATAAAATGCCCTAAAATGATATCAAATTCTTAAAATAAATACATAAAATGCTATAAATGCGAAATTTTCTTTGTTTCGCTATAAGAATGACACAAAAAACATATACTTACGTATAACAAGGTTATATCGGACATTAAGTCTGCGTCGTTCTATAATCGGGCGTCGTGTCATGTTGAAAAGTAAATCAAAATCTGTATCCACATAAATATATCACAACACAATCAAAATTAATAATAATAAATGAAAATAAATTTCACAGTTAGTCACTTCGACCTCCATGAACGATCGCACTATCAATTTCCTCATGACGCAACACATCCACCGAATCAGCTTTGGTAAACACGCATATTTTCCGTTGCAATTCAGTACACACTGAGGCCGGAGTAGTCATGAAGTAACTAGTGATGTACATAAGGCATTTAGGTAGTATACGGGGTACGTCACACCAATCCGCTGTTGTTTTGTTCTGCTCCCTCTTTTATAAGCATTTTATTAAGATAAGCCGTCGCGTTCTCAGCATTTAGCATTTCTTATTAGTCAGTGTATTTACTTTTTATTATAATACGATTTGTAGCTACTTCTTTATTCGGTGTTAATTTTCTTGGCTTACAATGTATGACTAAGTTATTTTTAATTCTCGTCCTAAATTGAAATATTTTTTATATACCAAAACTATTTGAAAAATCCACTATTACCAGGCAAAGACATTGTATATATATTTTTATTATAATATTATTTATAATGTTATATATATCTTATAATTAATAAAATTGTCAAATCTAGTTATAGTCAAAATTATGTTTACTAATAATTTGATATCAGTCAAAAATTTAATATTTTTATATACCAATAATTGTATAATATACATTTTCACCAAAAATTCTAGCTTAATATAAATATATTTTTATAATCATTTATTGTATTTAAATAATTAATGTCATGATTTTTCGTAATCCCACATGAAACAAAATATTTGAATGTCAATATACTTAATTATAATCTATGTAGTTTTATTAACACTAAACCTACCAAGTAGCGGTCAAATTGACTGCTCTTAAACTCTTGTAAAACTTACACATTTTTAAACGTTATAATATCGTTATCAAACTACATTACAATTCTTAGAATATGCATATAATATTATCTTCACTCTTTACTTTTAGTTATTTCCATTATTACCTGCGTTATATAATCAAATAACTTAATTACCGGCCAATTTTATAACGTACGGTAGAAACAGGTATACAAGAATTGTAGGTAGGTTTAGTGTTAAAAAAAAAGTTCAAGATAGAAATAGAGTCATTTATATGTAAATAGAAAATTAATACCCAATACTATACTAACAGAAGGATTTAATATATATATATAATATTAAAATACAATACAGTAAATACTTTGTGAATTAAACTCCTTACATATATTTTTTTTTATTAATTTATTTCATACATATGCTAGGTTCTCTCTATTATGCTTTTAATATGTATAATATTTATATAGTAAATACTTTTTTGACTAGACTCCTTATGTATTTTTTTTATTAATGTGTTTCATACATAGCGTAGGTTCTCTCTATTATGCTTTTAATATGTACAATATTTATATAGTAAATACTTTTTTGATTAGACTCTTTACATTTCTTTTTTTTTGGTTTTTCATACATAGTGTAGGTTCTCTCTATTATGCTTCTAATTTGTATAACATTATAGCAAATACTTTTTAGACTGAACTCCTTACATCTCAATTTCGTTTAATTTCTGTTTCATACATAGCATACGTAATTTCTATTACACTTTCAACAAATACAGTACTTATATAGTTACATATTTCTTTTTAGTTGAGCGAAGCGAACGAAGTGAGCGGAGCGTTTTACTGGAGACTTTTTACATTCTTTGTCACGAATTGGCTCAAAAACTACTTGACGGAAAATTATAAAACTTCGCAATCAAAAAGACACACATCAGGTGATGGTTTTAAAAAAATAATTGAAAAATGTCCTCAAATTTTTTTTTTATATCATGTTAAAAAACTGTCATTGAAGTCAATGGAAAACGATAAGTCAATACACTAGGCTCACTTCGCTCAATATGCAAACGGCACCCGAGATTTCGCGAGTGCAGCGAGTCGAAATTGAGGGTTTGTTGGTGCCCCTAGTTTAGTTTCATATAGTATAGGTACTCTTTATTACGTACAATATTTATAGTAAAAACTTTTTCTTATATACTTCTTACATATTTAGTTTTTTTTTACACAAAGTAAGGTACTAAATTATTCTGCTTAAAAATAATAAAATGAATTATTACATTCTCCACTCTCACAGCAAAAAGTCGGCCTATTCTTAATTATTAATTAAAAGGCTACGAGGTAAAATTGCACAGCGTTAATGAGAACTTCTTGTTATATTTTGTATTGTCGTTTTAATGTCTGAAAAAAGGTTTTATATAATACATTCAAGTCACAATTCTTTTGGTATATGCAATGGTATCTGCAAATATGTCTGCTCGAAGTAGCAGCGGCGTTAGGGCTACTGACACCCCGGGCAAAAATATTGAGGCGCCCACTTAAGGAAATCAATATCGAGTATTTATTTTTTGCTGAACCAAATCATCTGACAGTTGAACATAGTTGTGAATAAGGCACATAGAGCACAGTATTGAGGGTACACAGCGCGGAAGGCAGAAGGCCGAGGCCCCAGACCTCAGCGCCCCCCAAATCTGGCGCCCCGGGTCGTCACCCCACCGCGCGCCCCCCTAACGCCGGCACTGGTTCGAAGAATATTGAGATAGGATAGGAAGGGAGAATGGAGGAAAAGGGATTTGGCATCAAATTCAAACAGGAAATGCAGTCATAATAACTCTTCATACTCCTTGTGAGCGGAGTCTTATTAAAATATCTTATGTTATTAATATAATTAAAATAGAATTAATATTTTTAAATTAAACCAAAAAAAATACAGATTAAAAATCTTAAATTAAATATTGAAAATATTTAATAATTCACAAAAATTATATTTTTAAACTATTAGATTTATATAAGACCGCCATTTTGAAAGCCACAGAACCGCAACATTTTATGATTGACATATTTTATTAAATAAACACGAAGTAAAAAAAATATATTGATAATAATATACACAAATTGCACAAATATAATTTGCTCTAAAAATAATATTTGTAAATTAAGTCAGTCTTTATGCAATCATAATTAATATAAAACTTAAATTTACAGACATTTAAAAATATTTCTAAGTACCAATTTTAATTAGCTGTATGCTTTTTAACAGATTGAAAAGAAAAAAAAATATTTTCAAACTTTCGCATCATTAATAAAAAAAAAACAAATGACATTCGCTTTTATTATACATATTTGAGAAGCAAAAAGGTTATATATCTATATAAAAATACACGGCTCAATATTTTCGACCTATCGGATAAATCATATAAAAATACGTGAAAAACATTTAATATTTTGAAGTTTCGGATCATTTATAAAAAAAAATGACATTAGCTTCTATTAGATTTGAGAAACAAAAAGGTTATATATCTATATAAAATATACACGAAACGGTTTAATATTTTCAAACTTACGCTTCATTAATAAAAAAAAATGACATTAGCTTTTATTACATTTTTAAATCAAAAAGGTTATATATCTATATAGAAATTACACGACAAAGGTTTAATACTTCAAACTTTTACGCATTATTAATTAAAAAAAAAACAAATGACATTAGCTTTTATTAGATTTGAGAAACAAAAAGGTTATATAGCTATATAGAAATTACACGAAATAGGCTTAATATTTTCGTACTTTCGGATGTCATCAAAAAAAAAAAACAAATGACATTGACAATTGACAGAATATTTATATTGTTTTATTTGTCTTATATAATATTTTTTAACAATATGTTATATTTAAAGCATCAAAATATAAACTGTAGAGAGAATTATGTTCCTACCTATGTTATTTTATATGGGGTGTAGATTAACGGTTCCCAATACTGAATATTTGAGGGTTGTTACAAAAAGGGACGCGTACGAGGTTTATTTTTTATGAAACGCATAATTTATTTAAAAGCAACCTTATCACAATGTATTAAGGTCTTGTTTACAATAATATTATTTTCTTTGAACTGACTACACGCTGGGATTCATTTGAGAATTAATGATGGCGATATTTGAACATATGATATTCGATTAAAATTTTGAATTATTTTATTGATTTTAAAACTAAATTATATATTACATTTTTTATAATAATATTTTATTTTATTTTAATATTTGTAAATATAATTGCGAAGTCAAATCAAAATTTCATTACCTTATATACATACTAGTATATACAGCTGTCTTTTTATAAATTATTTTTATTGTTAACAATATTTGGGTCTCCAATATAAATTTGTACATTTATAATTGACTAACAAACATCCAAACATAAATATATATGATTGATTTACTCGGGATACAAAGAAATTTACATTTATTAATAAGTATATAAATGAAACAGAGTTATCAAATTTCATTATTTTTAATATTTGAGCTGAGCGTAAGCGAAGCTCTTAACCGTTTGGGAGACCTTTTTTGTGTTTAGTTGTCTCCAGAATGTGACGAAATAATTAGATAAAAATTGTCTCTTGTATATTTGAGTCGAACGCGGATGTTATAGCGAAAAAATGTTAAGCCATTCAAAAGTTATCAAGAAAAGAAGAAAGGAAAGAGAGAGAGAGAGAGAGTTGGCGGATCCTAGTCAAATATATAATATAATATCGATAAATGAATTAAATTCAAAATCAATCAACAATTTGTATGTTCTATGAATAATAACTTGAAGCTTACTAGTTTTTGCTCCAAGGTCGGCGAGTCACTAATCATGCACACTACAATGTTATATATTTAATTAAATATAACCCTTATTTATTATTTCTTAAGATCTATATTGCTACACACCAATTGTTTTATTGTAAAATGCGTGGATAGTTACAACAACCACAACACTTACTACAATGTAATATTATTTAAGAAATTTTCGCCTTTATTGTCATAAGATAAGATCTATATTTTTATACACCAATTGTTTTATTGTAAAACGCGTGGATAGTTACAATAAAAACAAGTCACACACTACAATGTTATATTATTTAACTAATTATAGCTTTTATTATCATTAGTTAAGATCTATATTTCTATACACCAATTCGTTATTATAAAACGCGTGAATAGTTACAACAACGCAACTACAATGTTATATCATTTAACTGATTATTGTCTTTATTGCCACACAATAAGACCTATATTTCTATCAACTATTTTTGTTTATAAAATAGATGATACAAGAACGAGTATTGTAAATACAGTGCCATCTAGTTATTTTTTTATACAACTCGATGTTAATAATCTATGTAAATAACAATTTGCGATTTTAATTTATATTTTAAGTATTAATTTGTTATGTTTTTATTGAAATTGATTTAGAAAAAATTATAATTATATATTTGTTTTAATCACACTGAGGATACATTTATTTAAGATAAGAAATAAGAAGACTTACAAATTAGAAGAAGTGAAATAAAAATGGCGACACCAGCTTTTTAACGTATTTCATTGCTATATTTCTTTATTTCTTGTTTTTATTTTTATCTTCTATGAAAATATTTACAATTTGTAATATTTACAAAATGCAATTTTTTTTATTATACTAGCTGTTGACAGCGACTCCGTCTGCTGCATAAACAATTTGTACTTTGAATGTTAGAAATACGCTTATAAGGAAAAATGAGGAAGGGCTCATTTCAACTCCCGCAGCGCAAGGCGGCGGATCCTAGTATTTATTAATATTATTTTCATAAAACGTTTTTCTGAAAATAACGTACGCGTAAAATAAGATTTATCCAATTTGGTGCAGTTATTTAGAAGTTATGATCAAACATTTCGGTGATTCATTTTTATTTATTGAGCGAAGCGAGCGGAGCACTCTACTGGAGACTTTTTCACATTCTTCGTCACGAATAGGCTCGAACACAACTTGACGAAAGTTATGAAATTTTGCAATAAAAAAGACACACATTAGATGATGGTTTTAAAAAGAAATTAAAAAATGTCATGTCGTTGAGGAATAATCGTCAAAAAACTGATATCCCATTGAAGTCAATGGGAAAAAAAAATCGTGTGAAAAATTTGCTTTACAATTAAATCTACATTACCGATATTATCCACAACGATGAGTCATTACACTGGACTCGCTTCGCTCAATATGCAATCGGCACCCGAGGTTTTGCGAGCGCAGTCTAAATTGAGGGTCTGTTGACGGCAAATTAACAATGGAATAATATAGAATAAACATTTTGATAGGTTATTATTAAATAAATTAAATTATTCACGATTCAACCTTACCCAATAAATATTTTATAACGTTGTCACTAGTGTCGCCATCTGTGTTTCATTTTTACAATTTCATTTTATTTATTAACACTAAACCTACCGACAATTCTTGTATTCCTGTTCCTACCACATGCGGTCAAATTGAACGGTAATTAAAAGTTATTTTATTATATTACGCAGTTAATAATGGAAGTAACTAAAATTAAGAGTGAAGACCATATTATATGCATATTATAAGAATTGTCATGTAGTTTGATAACGATATTATAACGTTTAAAAATGTGTTAGTTTTACAAAAGTTTAAGAACGGTCAATTTGACCTGTACTTGGTAGGTTTAGTGTTAAACAAAGTTCACTATTTTACCAAGAAACGGTTTATTGCTGACTCAACACGTATATATTTTTAAAAAATTGACAACTTTTAGGATTTTTTTGTATGTCTCTGCTTTTAGCCTTACTCAATGACGGGTTCAAAAAACCGCCCTTGAAAAAAGGGGGGTCTGAAGGGTCAGGGGAGCGGTATTGAAGTCGCCTCCTGTGAGGCTCGGACCACTAGCTCAGGTCAGCTAGTTGGGAAGCAAGGATAGGATGTGGGAATGATACTAACGCAGTGTTGGCAACCTAGAATGAGGCTGATCGTACCAGGAGCGTAAAATTATCGTACCTAACAAAAAAATATCGTACGTTTCCAAATATGACATGAAAAGGCGTTAGTTATTAACAAAATAGATATTACCACAAAATTATCGCCAAATTTGGGGGGCGCTGAGGTCTGGGGCCTCGGCCCTCTGCCTTCCGCGCTGTGTACCCTCAATACTGTGCTCTATGTGCCGTATTCACAACTATGTTCAGCTGTCAGATGATTTGGTTCAGCAAAAAATAAATACTCGATATTGATTTCCTTAAGTGGGCGCCTAAATATTTTTGCCCGGGGAGTCAGTAGCCCTAACGCGGCTGCTGTGTGCAATAATTTGATACGTTGGTATCAAATTTATCGTACATGTACGATAATTATCGTACGATTGCCAACACTGCACTAACGTCCTCTGGTCCTCTGACGGCAGAACGCCGGAGCAATGCTTGGGTGGGGTCTTCGCTGGCGAAACTCCAAACATCTACAAAGTTTTAATTTAAATATGTAATTAATAAAATGTAATAAAAAACATATTAATCTTAAATTAAGTTTTAATATCAAATTATTATAATTAAAGTGATTTATAACTAAAATAATAATAATAAATCTCAAGAAATAACGTTTTAAAAACAATCTCAAAGTATTTACATGAATTCTTACATCGTTTTCATTCTTCGTATTTGGACAATATATATTACATTTAACAAATATGACATTTATATAATCTATATATATATATATATATATATATATATATATATATATATATACTAGGATCCGCTAACAGTGCTGTGCGGGTGTTGAGCTGAGCCCCTCTCCTTTCTTTTTTTCTTGATAACTTTTGAATGGCTGGACATTTTTTCAATCTGTTTTCGCTATAACTTCCGCGTTCGGCTCAAACATATATGAGAAATTTTTTAGCTAATTATCTCGTCGCATTCTGGAGACAACTAAACAAAGACAAATGATTTTTAAGTAAAATGATTATTATTTATTGAAAAAAAGAAAATGTTAAATACATGTTTATTTATAATTACTAAAAAATTACAAAAAAGTGTTATTAATAATAATACAAAATAGTAATATAAATAAATATGAAAATAAACTAAATCAGTAAATTATAAACAGCGCCATCTCTCGACAGTAATTAACATTTTCCTATCCACAGACATTCCATCCATACATCCGAGAAAAGTGAAAACAATACAGAACGAACAAAGTTCGTTCGTGAAAATATATATAAATAATTAAATATTTCAGTCTTAATATACTATATTACGTTTACTACCACGCCATAATTAAAAAACAAAAGTCAGGGTAAAATATTGTATTTAGCGATTAAATATTAAAAATAAATCCTTAACACTAAACCTACCGACAATTCTTGTATACCTGTTCCTAACACGGTCAAATTGACCGGTAATTAAAAGTTATTTTATTATATAACACAGGTAATAATGAAAATAACTAAAAGTAAAGAGTGAAGACAATATTATATGCATATTCTAAGAATTGTCATGTAGTTTGATAACGATATTATAACGTTTAAGAATCTGTAAGTTTTACAAAATTTTAAGAACAGTCAATTTGACCGGTACTTGGTAGGTTTAGTGTTAAATAAATAAACGTATTATCAAATAAAATACACTAAATCGTAATACATAACCCTAATTAGAGTTATAATTTTACACTAAGTTACTTCACTATTCGATTTTAGTACGCTACTTGACTTAGTGCTTGATAAATTGTATAAAGAAACTAAAATCTTTTCGACAATGTATGTGTGTGTGTGTGTGTGTGTGTGTGTGTGACACCGCCATTTTTATTCATTTACCGCTTTACATACATTGTTTTTAATTATTAAATACTAGCAGGTTACCCGTGCTTCGCGATTGACGTCGAAAGTGAAGAAAGGAGGGAGCGGGGGGTAAACTTTGCAGTTTTTTAGCTGTAACTTTGGAACGGTTTGGACCTTTGCAAAATCCTTTCTTATTGCACCTATTCAATATGTCAGGAGTCTTGTGTCCAAATTTCAGCTTTATAGGTATTATGGTTTGGGCTGTAGAGCGATGAATGGGTCAGTGAGTCAGTCAGTGAGTGTCTTTGTGTTTTATATATTAATTTATATGACTCCTTTGATTTTAATATATAACAATAGGCAATAAATAATATTTACACAATATTTATATCTACAACACTCCAAGGAGTGAAAGATAGTGACATGGGAGTGAAAGTAGGTGACCTTAAGGTCAATTGCTTACTATATGCAGATGATGCAGTGCTCATTGCATCATCAGAATGCAATTTGCAGGCATTGGTCACCACTCTGAAAGATGGGTGTGAAATTAATGGTCTTAACCTGAATGTAGATAAGACGAAGGTTCTGATATTTGAAAGAAATGAAGAAAGAACAGAATGTAAGATCAACGTGAATGATAAGATAATAGAACAAGTGAATGAAGTGGTATATTTGGGAAGTATGTTTAGCAGAGACGGAAGATACGAAATGGATGTGGAAAGGCGTATTGCTGCTGGTAACAGAGTCAATGGTGCTTTGACTGCATTGTTGAGACGGCAAAACGTCAGTATAGCTGCACGTTTGGCTGTACACAATGCAGTTTTGCTACCGACACTGTTATACGGCAGCCAAACGTGGGTAACACAGAAGAAGAATGTAAGAAAGATGAATGCTGTGGAGATGCGATCTCTTCGCAGAATATGCGGAGTCAGTCTAGCTGATCGAATCCGCAATGAAGAGATCCACAGAATGGCAGGTACTAGCGAAGATGTCACGGTGAGAATGAAGAAGAACGTGCTCAGGTGGTTTGGGCACGTTGAACGAATGAGTGATGAAAGAATGGTAAAAAAGATTTATATGGGAAAAGTGAGCGGTAAGAGAGACAGGGGGAGGCCTCGAGTGACCTTCGAAAATACAGTAGCTACGATACTGGAGGAAGGTCACGTAAAAAGCATGAGGACCCCCCGGAGGGCATGTATGAAGAAGTTGATGTCTGTGGCCGAGGCGAAAGAGGTATGCAGAGACCGTAGCGTTTGGCGCTCCGTCGTCTCTGGCTACCCCGCAAGGGATATGGCGTGAAGGTGAAAAAAAAAAAAAAAAAAAAAAAAAAAAAAAACATACAAGAAATAGCAATATTATTAATATATTTATATAATTTTACGTGTTCAAGGACAATGTTACGCGAAGACATTTTATAATCTGACCTAGATGTGAAAGTTGGTATGAATGAAGTGACGTCATAGTTATACAAGTACAACTATATTTATATATATATATATATATATACATATAATTATATTTCTTTTGGCGCCGTATTACTGAAATAGTCGCGACTCGCTAGCGACGCGAGTTGGACGCTTCCTTGCTTACATTTTGATTGTACATCCCTTTCTAACTCGCGTGTTAATGTATCTTCTATCTCACGTGATTCTATCTGTAATCAGTGTTCTCTTTACTTCGAATCGAGAATTTTGTGTGTTATGTCTCTTTCTAACTCGTGTGTAATTATCTTCTGCCTCATGTAATGTCACCTCGTAATCAGTAATGTTTACATTCTATATCAAGTAGTTCAGCGATTGTCTTGTGGTTGTTAAGGTAATATATTTACTTTATTATTTATTACAGATTAAAAATAATTTTTTTTTTTTATTTTACACAACACGAAGGTTTAGTATTATACTGAATTTTTTTAATATATTTACTTTATTATATTATTTATTACAGACTAAAAATAATGTTTTTTTTTTTAATTTTACACAACATGAAGGTTTAGTATTATACTGAAATTGTTTAATATATTTACTTTATTATTTATTACCGATTAAATATAATAATGTTTTTTTTTATATTACAGTAAAAGGTTTAATTGATAAGTCTTATACTAAAAAGTATAATAATAATAATAAACTATATGCTTTCTTTATAAGAATCTTAATTCCTCTTATTAATATTTTTATTACAAGTTTTCTATATATAAAGCAGAATATATTTACAGAATATAAAAGATAAATTAATTTTAATGTAACAATTATTATAATATTATAAAATATATGAATTTTATTTTTGATATTTTCCAAGATATAATAAAGTTTCTATTTCGATTTCTGTCAAATGAAAAAAAATATTTATAAATTGTTTAATTGTTTTATTTGTTTTTGAAATCAAAATTAATAATGCAGTTTCCAGTTAAATAAAAATTATTGTGTATTTAAAAAACTAATATTAATTAATAATAAAATTAAATATATATATTTTTAAACCCTTATTGCGATATCTAGTCGTATTGCTAGCCACCGATTTCCCTTTTCTTATTATTAACACTAAACCTACCGACAATTCTTGTATACCCGTTCCTACCGCACGCCGTCAAATTGACCGGTAATTAAAAGTTATTTTATTATATAACGCAGGTAATAATGGAAATAATTAAAAGTAAAGAGTGAAGACAATATTATATGCATATTATAAGAATTGTCATGTAGTTTGATAACGATATTATAACGTTTAAAAATGTGTAAGTTTTACAAAAGTTTAAGAACGGTCAATTTGACCGGTACTTGGTAGGTTTAGTGTTAATTATTAGGACGGTTTATCGAATTGATTGTTGGTTCTAGTTGTTTATATATTGCTAACTATATTGACGTGTGATCACAATAAAGAAATTAGCTGAGTTTGTTGTGTGCTTCTTCAGAGCAGGGTGCGTTTGGAACCCTCGTAGCCTTATTTTAACACTAAACCTACCAAGTACCGGTCAAATTGACCGTTCCTAAACTTTTGTAAAACTTACACATTGTTAAACGTTATAATATCGTTATCAAACTACATGACAATTCTTATAATATGCATATAATATTGTCTTCACTCTTTACTTTTAGTTATTTCCATTATTACCTGCGTTATATAATAAAATAACTTTTAATTACCGGTACATTTGACGGCGTGCGGTAGGAACAGGTATACAAGAATTGTCGGTAGGTTTAGTGTTAAATTGGAGAGTGTCTTTACAGAAGGGCTTATTTTGACAAATAGGCCCTCCTGTCACTTCTATTTGATACACAAGTGATCACTGGTATGGATTCAAAGTGGAAAATATATAAATAAATAAATAAATAAAATTTTATAACAGTTATCACTTAATTTAAGATTACCGTATTTTTATTGATTTTTTCTTAATTGTTTAATTCCAAAATGGCGTGTTATAAATGACTGATGCTAAATATTTTGTAATTATTATAAATTATTATTTCTCTCATCTTAAAAATTCTATTAACTAGGGACGCCAACAGACCCTCAATTTCGACTCGCTGTGCTCGCGAAATCTCGGGTGCTGTTTGCATATTGAGCGAAGAGAGCCCAGTTTAATGACTCATCGTTTCCCATTGACTCCAATGGGATATCAGTTTTTTGACGATTATTCCTCAAGGACATGACATTATTTGTTTTTTAAACCATCACCTAATGTGTCTTCTTGATTGTAAAATTTCATAATTTTCCGTCAAGTAGTTTTCTAGCCTATTCGTGACAATAATGTGAAAAAGTCTCCAGTAAAACGCTCAACTACGCTCGCTTCGCTCAAAAAACGAATATGTTTTAAAAAACTTGTTAAAATTTGCCGGCAAATTTGACGTAAATACATTTTGTGTGTCAGCCATTTGTTTAGTTTTTAGATCAAAATGGCGGAACATTTTGTTAATGTTAATAAGGATGTGACAATTAATAATAATTTAACTTTAATTATTTATAATTAAGTCTCCATTTTGTATTTATTTAGACTTTTTATAACATAAGTCAGTAATTTAAGTTTATTATTATCATATAATTTTTTTATAGCATTATTTGAGCTTAGCGTAAGCGAAGCTCTTAACCGTTTGGGAAACTTATTTTTAAAGCAACATCACATAAAAACTACAGAACCGATTTGAATGAAAATATTCAGAGCTGTAGAACTTGGGAATGGACATGTTTAAAAAAACAGAATTAAAATATCTCATTCCGTTCTGAAATGATTGTCAAAAAACTGTTTCTCATAGACTTAACGTTATCAGAACCTAGAAATACGCTTATCAGCAAATAAAAACCAAACATATTTATTTATTTATATATATATATACCACTTTGAATCCATACCAGTGATCACTTGTGTATCAAATGGAAGTGACAGGAGGGTCTATTTTGATATCGTATGTATCAAAATAAGCCCTTCTGTGAAGACACTCCAACTTAAAATAAGGCTACTCATGTTCCAAACACGCCCTGCTCTGAAGAACCACACAATAAAGTCAGCCGGGTTTTTTTTATTGTTATCACTGTTTCACAGACGTAAAGTACATATATATATATATATATATATTTATTAAAAAGGGGAGGAGGTTCAGCTCAACTCCAACAGCGAACGGCAGCAGATCCTAGTTTTAGTACAGTAACTATGCCAAGTCTGTATATTAACACTAAATTTACCAAGTACCGGTCAAATTGACCGTTCTTAAACTTTTGTAAAACTTACACATTCTTAAACCAAACTACATGACAATTCTTATAATATGCATATAATATTGTCTTCATTCTTTACTTTTAGTTATTTCCATTATTACCTGCGTTATATAATAAAATAACTTTTAATTACCGGTCAATTTGATAACGTGCGGTAGGAACAGGTATACAAGAATTGTCGGTAGGTTTAGTGTTAAATATGATAAATGCTACTCAATTCATGAATAATTTATAATAAAATATATAATTTTAGCGGAAATCATAATAACAATAAAATTAGAAACTCATATTCTTATAATAATAATTATAAAAGAAAAATTACGTAAATATAAAAGATAATCCACATTAACTGACTGTATCTTTTAATCTAATCTTTTATCTAAGTTAATTTGTAGAGAGAGATAGATATATAAAAATTGTTTTTATCTTATAGATAAGTTGAAACAAAGATACATTTCTGACGTCACGCTCAGGCAAAAATATTTGAATGTTTATTAATTTATATATATATATATCACTAGCTTATTCCCTCCCGCTTTGCTGGGTACACTATTAATTTGGATGTGAACTTAGGTTGCTATGGTAACCTTTGTCATATTATCCGTTGTCATCGTAACCGTTGCTATGGTAACCGTGTTACGTATAGCTCCTACAGGTTTAAAACTTGACGAAATGCAGAGTTGTAATCCGTTGTGATAGGAATTCCGTAAAATCCGTTCCGTGTGATGCCCGAATTCCCCTTAAACTAAAGGGGAGAATTTATAAAAACATCATTAGACCTGTCGTTATGTATGGATCTGAGTGCTGGGCGATGAAGGTGATGGATGAAAAGGGTTTGCATGTAACGGAGATGCGAATGTTAAGATGGATGTGTGGGGTGACAAGAAAGGATAGAAGCGAACATAAATACTACACATACACACACACAGCGTCTTCGCCGGCGAAGACGAAGCCCCCATCCAAGTACGTTGCTCCGGCGTTCTGCCGTCGGAGGACGTTAGTGTCAAATCCTAACCTACATCCAACCCTCGCTTCCCACCTAACGGCGTCCTGAGCCGTGGTTCGAGCCTCACAGGAGGCGCCCTCAGGACGCGCGTTCCTCTGGGGCCCTTCAGGTCCCCCTTTTTCAAGGGCGGGTCTCTGCACCCGTCCATTCCACCGGTGACGCTGTCATGGCCAGTAGGGCTAACAGCAGAGACACACACAAAAAAAAAAAGATAGAATAACAAATTAGTATATTAGGGGAAGCTTGAGAGTAGCTTTAGAGGTAGCCGTCTGTCATGGTATGGGCAAGTTATGAGGAGGAATGAAAGGCATGTGACAAAAAGAGTGGTGGGTATGGTAGTAGAGGGATGGACAGGAGAGGACGGCCGAAGAGAAGATGGATGGATTGAAAGACGATATGGAGAAGGGAGTGTGTCCAGAGATGAGTAACAGGAGAGTGTGGAAGGAAAAAACATACTTAGTGAACCCCAAAATGGGATAAGGGCAGGAAGATGATGATATAGATAATTGACACATATTATACGACCAAGTTAAGTACATTTAACTAAAAATTGTCATACTTAATTTAGTAGTATGATAGATATTTTAAAAGATTACAGGAAATGAACAGTCATATTGTTTGAAATTTATTGTTTTTTTTAAATGTTTTTGAATATTGTTTTTGAACATTTAATTGTTTATTGTCAGACAAGAAAATACTGACTTAGAAAAATGAAAGAAAAAATAATTTATATCTTTTCTTTGATATGATTATTTAAAATATTTATTTATTTATTTTATTATATTTTTTTATTGCAAAATTTTATAATTTTCCGTCAAGTAGTTTTCGAGCCTATTCGTGACAAAGAATGTGAAAAAGTCTCCAGTAGAAGAAGGCTCCGCTCGCTACGCTCGCTTCGCTCAAAGAACTATTTAGATATTTGTATCAAGTATGTATTTTAATAGCAATTACTTTTAAAAAATATATATTTGAAGGTATATATGTATATATATCTGTCGGTTCAGTTTAATTTGAATTAATGAAGGGTCCAAATTCCAGTATAGAATAATAAATAAACAGAGACAATCACTTCAATCAATGCATACATTAAAGGGTCAATATGTGACCCGCGGACTCTGTTACATTGCTTGGACTTTGTCATTAATAAATTACTTACTTACTTATTTATCTTCACACCATATCCCTCGGGGGGTAGCCAGAGACGGAGCGCCAAACGCTACGGTCCCAGCATACCTCTTTCGCCTCGGCCACAGACATCAACCTCTTCATACATGCCCTCCGGGGGGTCCTCATGCTTTTTACGTGACCTTCCTCCAGTATCATATATAAAATAAATTAATGTTATTCTATATAAAATACCAAATATCACCTAAAAAAACTAACTAACTAGTAACGTTTTACTATTTTAGGGGGGTTTGGGACCCCCCACAATTTTTGCTATATTCCTGTATTTTTTGCTTCCAAATTTTTTTAATACTTTTTAACATAAAAAAATATATTTAATATAATATAATTATTATATTATTATGATAATATCTTTACTGACAACGTCAATCAATATATACAATAAAATTTGTATATACCATCTGTCTGTCAAATATTTGAATTTAGAGATTTTCATATATTAAAATGAATTAACACAAGAATGGGGTAAAACAAGGAAATTTACTATTTAAAATACATATTTATATATAGCTTATTACCTCCCGCTTCGCTGGGCACACTCTTAATTTGGATGTGACCTTAGGTTGCTATGGTAACCGTTGTCATAGTAACCGTTGCTATAGTAATTCTTACCCCCGCGTTAAGTGTATAGCTCCTACAGGTTTAAAACTTGGCGAAATACAAAAAGTTGTAATCCGTTGTGATATGAATTCCGTAAAATCCGTTCTTAGTGTACGTCTACGTCACTAAAGAAGTAACTATGTATAATATTAAGTTAATCGGACAGATAGTTTAGGAGATTTCGTGATGAGTCAGTGAGTGATAAATTGCTTATATATATATAATTTGGTTATATAGGGAGAGGAGCGTATAAGGGTCCTTAAATATACACCTGGATCGCGAGTCCCAGGTTTTGTTTGCACTCACCTTGCAACGATAGGTGAATCCATGGAATGCTAAAAAGCTACGTCTCAATATGAAAAACACAGAATTGTATGAAAAAATAAATTGCTTTATAAACGTAATTAATTCTATTTTATCAAGTATCATTGAGCGAAGCGAGCGGAGCGCTCTATGTGAGACTTTTTGCATCCCATGTCCGGGGTTGTCATGATAACGGCTTTACCGATCTTCATTAAAATTTGCACATTTATAGCGATGGTTATTGCGATGGTTTATAAAAAAAAGTGAAAAAAAACTCATGTCGTTGAGGAATAACCACCAAAAAATGACAGTTCCATAGACTACAATATAAAAAAAATTCGCTGTGATATTTGATTATTCTATATTTTTTTTCGAGTTCAGCTTTGAACGCTGAATGGAAGATGGGTTACTCGCTTCGCTCAATTCGCCGAACTCTACCGAGATTTTGCGAGCGATTCAAAATCAAGGTCCGGTTCGCGAGTTAATGTTTATATTTCAATATGTCGACATATTAAGAAATATATGACATAACATATTAATAATATAATGTTCATAAAATGACAGATGCAGCCATTTTAGCGATCTCCATTTTGATATTTTGACATCTATTTACAAACGTATTTAATATTTACACATATTTCAAGAATTTAAACTTTTATTACAACACACAAACAAATTGACAATTAGTATATTATATTTTTAAGTATTTAGTTGTATTTTATTGTTGTGTTAATATATGTTAATATATGAAAATCGCTAAACTCACTGACATACAATAACTATTGTATGAAGTATTGGTTGATGTTAAAATACAGATATATTTTCATAATTGAGCTGAGCGTAAGCGAAGCTGTTAACCGTTTGGGAGACCTTTTTTTGTGTTTAGTTGTCTCCGGAATGCGACGAGATAATTAGATAAAAATGTTCTCATGTATGTTTGAGACGAACGCGGATGTTATAGCGAAAACAGATTGAAAAAATGTTTAGCCACTCAAAAGTTATCAAGAAAAGAAGAAAAGAAAAAGAAAAGAAAAAAAGAAAAGAGGGGCTCAGCTCAACACCCGCACAGCACGGCGGATCCTAGTTAAATATATCGATTTTTTAATTGTGTATTAGGACTATTTTGATACCATTTTTACTAAAATAAGTCATTGTTCAAAACGAGGAAAACCACACAACAAATTTAGTATATCATTATTGTTTACAAATATTATAACATACAAAGGTGAAAACGATAATCCAATAATCTTCTAAGCATATATATATATATATCATGTTATCAGTCGAACCTTGACCTCTTATCAATATTGAATAGGCCTGGCAACCGATCAATATGTCTCAATATAAAACATTCTTTTCTTTCTTTTCTTTGAATATTAGTTGTTTATAACTATATAGTTAAAAGAAATAAGTTTGGGAACCACTGATTTGTTAAATGACTTGAGGGGGGGATAAAAATGTAAGTGTTTTTGGTGAATTAAGAATTTGGAAAGGGAGATTAGGTTTTTGGATCTTACACGACGAAAATTTATATATATATATAAGCGATTCACCACTCACTGACTCATCACGTAATCTCCGTAACTATCTGTCCGATTAATTTAAGATTTTACATAGTTACTTCTTTTGTGACGTAGACGTCCACTAAGAACGAATTTTACGGAATTCCTATCACAACGGATTAAAACTTTTTGCATTTCGTCAACTTTTAAACCTGTAGGAGCTATACACTTAACTCGGTTACCATAGCAACGGTTACGATGACAAAGGTTACCATAGCAACCTAAATTCACATCCAAATTAATAGTGTGCCAGCGAAGCGGAAGGGAATAAGCTAGTATATCTAACAACAAAAATCTGCAAGCAAATAAACTTATCCGAATAAACAACTACCAGAAGTTGTTTGTCTGAGAAGTTGTAGCCACTAAAACTCAGCGGTATTTTTTTAAAGCCACACTTAAGCGATAATTTTATTTACATATTTTGGACCACCTGTGAAGGGGTAGCCACATAAACTTAGCGTTATTGTCTTATGTTTTTTTAAAGCCACACTTAGCGATAATTTTATATACTGACTGTTTCTATTGTAATAATTGACGATTCAAAAGTATGTGTTAACCTACTTAAAAGAAAGATATTTTAAATTTGAATTTGAGATATTATACCACCTAAGAAGGGGTAGCTACAAAACTTAGCGGTATTATATTCTTAAAGCACACTTAGCGATAATTTTAAATAGATATTATGAACCACCTGAGAAGAAACAGCCACAAAAAATTCAGTAATATTGTTTTATACCCACACTTAGCGATAATTTTATATAGACATTATGAACCACTTGAGGAAATAGCCACTTAAAATCAGTAATATTGTCTGATAGCCACACTTAGCAATAATTTTATACAGACATTATGAACCACCTGAGAAGAAATAGCCACAAAAACTCAGCAATATTATTTTATAGTCACACTTAGCGATAATTTTATATAGACATTATGAACCATTTGAGGATATAGCCACAAAAAACTCAGCAATATTGTATTATAGCCACACTTAAGCAATAATTTTATACAGACATTATGAACCACCTGAGAAAAATAGCCACAAAAACTCAGAAATATTGTCTTATGCCATACTTAAGCGATAATTTCATTTAGATATTATGGGCCGGTGATACACGATGCCGGTGCTCCGTAATGCTGATCACCCCGCTGGTAAGGGAACAGACTCTGTGGCTACCAGGTATGGAGTCGCTGTGCTAGGGTCCTGGGCGGCTGAAACTGGTTTGTACTTGATATTTTAATTTACTGATAAGATCATATTCATTTTATATAGCACTTTAAAGGGCGGACTTGCTAACTGTTCTATTCTGTTCTGTTCCGCTCCGCTTCGCTCCGCTCCGTTCGGCTCCACTCAGCTCCACTCCGCTCCAATCCGCTCCACTCAGCTCCACTCCACTCCGCTCCGCTCCGCTTCACTCCAGTCCACTCCGCTCCGCTTCACTCCACTCCTTTCCACTCCACTCCACTCCACTCCACTCCATTCTACTCCACTCCACTCCATTTTATTCTGCTTTTCTTTTATAACATGAAACAATAGTTTGATTACAATTGTTATATTGAGTGAAAATGTAATTTTATTGATCATACGTGCCTTTTATTACTTACCAGTGAAGTTTCTCACAAACTATTTAGCCAAAAGAATATTTGTACTGACAGATATATTGTACTATATATATATATATATGTCTTTAATAGTATATATTAGTGTCCAATACATCAGACACTAACTCAACTCGCGCACTAAGTAGTAACACTTTTTATTAATATATTTTTGTACAAATATATTAATATTGTATTTTTATATATATTTTTAAATTTAAATAAAGATTTCGGTGACACAAACAATAATTACCATTCCTTTGTTAAATTATTTTTGGAGGTCGTTGACCGAGGTCAGCTGTGACCAAAGCGCTGCCAAAAATCAAAATATATGTCTGATACTAAAGAGAAGGTCTAAAAATTACCCAAATAAAATTCTTCAAAATGGCAGATTTTTATTAAAATTTTTAACATTTCTTAAATTTTATTTTGAAAATAATTTTCTAAGACTTATAAACGTTGGCCCAATGTGGCCAAGTTATAACCAACATTACAACCTTCAAACATCGACAAATATTATTACTTAAGAAAATATTGGCTATAATCTAATATAAAATTTATTATCAAATAATATTTTCTAAATACTTCACCAATAAATTTAAATGGATTCGTCATTTAATAATGTATGTATGTATATTTTCAGCCACTTACCCGTTCGATTTAACCAAAACCAGGCTTCAAATCCAATCGGAGGTTGCAGCGACGAAACATGGTTACAAGGTACACTTCATTAACACTAAACCTATCAAGTACCGGTCAAATTGACCGTTCTTAAACTTTGTAAAATTTACACATTCTTAAACGTTATAATATCGTTATCAAACTACATCACAATTCTTAGAATATGCATATAATATTGTCTACACTCTTTACTTTTAGTTATTTCCATTATTACCTGCGTTATATAATAAAATAACTTTTAATTACCGGTCAATTTGATGGCGTGCGGTAGGAACAGGTATACAAGAATTGTCGGTAGGTTTAGTGTTAAAAATAAATATCACTAACATACATAATAACATTCATTTATTCACATAATACATTCTGTCATTCAATCTCATAATATTAATCATTCATTCATTCACATAATAACTTATTCATTCATTTATTTACGTAATTTCAAATTCATTTATAAATTCATATACTATATACATATTCAATACTCATAGACATATATTCATTCATTCACATAATAAAACATTCAATAATTCATCATTCAATCATTCATTCATTCGTTCTCATAATTACTTCATTAAATCGTATAATTTTCAGATTATTTTAATTTGAATTTCACTTTAGCTGATGTTATAAAGTAACTTGTAATTTTTAAAAAACATTCCGAAATCACGTTCACAGCAAGTACATAATAAAATATCACCACTTAAGTTTACTGGCTTCATATTAAATAAAAACATATGTGTGTAGACACACACACGCACAAACACGCATAAAACACACACACACACACACACACACACACACACACACACACACACACACACACACACACACACTCACACGCACGCACATGCACACGCACGCACACACACGCACACTCACACGCATACACACACACACACACACACACACACACACACACACACATACGTACACACACACACGCACGCACACTCACACGCATACACACACACACACACGCACACACACACGCACGCACACACATACGTACACACACACACGCACACACACATATATATATATATATATATATATTTTTATATATAAAAATCCCAAACAGGTGGAAAAGCACGGCATGGTGAAAACAGCTGTCGGTATCGCGAAGCAGGAGGGGGTGTTGAAGTTATGGAGCGGTCTGGTTCCAATGTTCCAAAGACACGCCATCTACTCGGGGTGTAGGCTCATCTTTTACGAGCACTTCCGTAACGCGTTCAAAGATGGCGACGGGAAGGTGTCTTTGGCGGTCGCGTCTGTTGGTGAGGTTTTGAAATGTTGTTTTAATAATAAATAATAATGTGTGTGTGTGTTTGTGTGTGTATTTATGTGTGTGTGTGTGTGTGTATGTGTGTGTGTTTGTGTACATGTAAGTAGACGTTTGTGTGGGTGTAAGTTTGAGTGTGTACCTGTGTTTGTGTACTTCTGTGTATGTGTGTGTGTGTGTATTTAATTTTATATTTAAAGTAAGAAAGAAAATAACAACAAATATTCACAAAAATACTTCATAGAATATTATCATATACATACTATTTATAAACATACATTTGCATTATAACATTGAAACATAGTTACGTAATCTACACAATACTAAAATAGAAACACATACTGTCACGACCAAGAAGTATTATTAACATTTTAAATAAACAGGAATAATCACGATCGTTGCCTGAATTAAAAAAAAAAAAAAACGTCAAAATTATTTTCCGCGCCAATTTATTAATTTCTAATGTCAAAATATTTTTTGTCAATTTGTATTCTAATGATATAAATTTATAATATTTTATTACTTATTATTAATTTTTATGTATTTATTTATTTATCTTCACGCCATATCCCTTGCGGTGTAGCCAGAGACGACGGAGCGCCAAACGCTACGGTTCCTGCATACCTCTCTCGCCTCGGCCACAGACATCAACCTCTTCATACATGCCCTCCACGGGTTCCTCATGCTTTTTAAGTGACCTTCCTCCAGTATCATAGATACAGTGTTTTCGAAGGTCACTCGAGGCCTCCCCCTGTGTCTCTTACCGCTCACTTTTCCTTTATAAATATTTTTAACCATTCTTTCATCACTCATTCGTTCGACGTGCCCAAACCACCTGAGCACGTTCTTCTTCATTCACACTGTGACAATGTAATTTTATTGTTAATAATATATAGTTTTATTTTAATCTCTTTATTGTGATATATTGCATCGAATACGTTCAAGTATCTAGGTTAAAGAAAGAAAACATTTGATAAGAGCATATATATATACTAGCTGATTCCCTCCCGCTTCGCTGGCACACTATTAATTTGGATGTGAACTTAGGTTGCTATGGTAACCGTTGTCATCGTAACCGTTACTATGGTAACCGTGTTACGTATAGCTCCTACAGGTTTAAAACTTGACGAAATGCAAAGTTGTAATCCGATTTCGTGATGAGTCAGTGAGTGGTGAATCACTTATATATATATATATAAGATAAGGTAAAGATATTATATCTTAATAGTAACAATAATTATTATATTACAGATATTTTAAAAACATCGCGACATAAAAATTCCTGGCAATACTTCAATGTTTACTTATATAATTGAGCTGAGCGTAAGCGAAGCTCTTAACCGTTTGGGAAACTTCTTTGAAGCAACATCACATAAAAACTACTGAACCGATTTGAATGAAAATTGGCAGAGCTGTAGAGCATAGAAATGGGCGTGTTTTAAAAAAAACAGAATTAAAATATCTCATTCCGTTCAGAAATTATGATAAATAAACTGAGGCTCCTAGTATATTAACTCTATTTTAAGAAGCATTATGTAAAAATAAATATTTCAATGTAGGTTATAACCCAAAAATAATCGCGATAAGATTATAGTTCATTGACCCCGACACTCAAGGTCGTTTAAATAAAGAATTTGTATTGATACGCGATTACTATAAATAAAGTTAAATTTTTATCTTTTACATATTGCCGTAATTTATTTTACGTATTTTTGAAGTATTGTTGTTAATTGTTAATTCTTTGTTTTGTAAGTTATTTTTTTTTGTATAATAAATTGGATATGGTTTTTAATATACTGCCAATCAACAGCATAAGTACTTTTTGCTACTACTTTCTTATTTTTTTTAATATTGTATAATATAATGGATATGGTTTTCAATATACAGCCAATCCATATCATACGTGCTTTTTGTTATTCATTGTTTTTTAAAATATTGTGTAATAAAATGGCTAAAGTTTTCAATATACATCCAATCCACAGCGCAAGTACTTTTTGCTAATATTTTTTTTTTTTTAATATTGTATGATAAATTGGATATGGTCTGCAACATACAGCCAATCCACAGCATAAGAACTTTTTGGTACTTCTTTCTTATTTTTTTTAAATATTGTATAATATAATGGATATGGTCTTCAACATACAGCCAATCAACAGCAAACGTACTTTTTGGTACTACTTTCTTATTTTTTTTTAATATTGTATAATATAATGGATATGGTTTTCAACATACAGCCAATCCATATCATACGTGCTTTTTGTTATTCATTGTTTTTTTTTTAATATTGTATAATATAATGGCCAAAGTTTTCAACATACAGCCTATAGCATAAGGCCTATTTTGCTACACCTTTGTCGAAAGGTCAGACTAACGACGAACAGATGTTTATTACTAAAGATTACAAACAGCTGTTCACAAATCGATTCTAAATAACTCATTTATTTCTTATGGGGACACAATTTATTTAACACTGTGTTATAGGTGTGTGTGTGTGTGTGTGTGTGTGTGTGTGTGTGTGTGTGTGTGTGCGTGCGTGCGTGTGCGTGTGTGAATGTATTATATAGGATTATGTTATATTATTTATTACTAACTAAAATTATATTATTTAAATGTTAGGAGGTTTAGCCGCCGGTTCCCTGGCACAGCTGATCGCGTCACCAACCGACCTGGTGAAGGTGCAGATGCAGGCTGAGGGGCGCCGCGTGCTGCAAGGAAAAACCAGGCGATTCCAGACCTGCAGCCAGGTGTATAAGATGCTGTACGCTGAATCCGGGATACGAGGATTCTGGAGAGGTGTGGATCATATATCCACTTCGAATCAATCACTTGTGTATCAAATAAGTGCTATTTTGGTACCATACTTGGGCATGGTACCAAAATAGTGCTGGTCCAATTTTGATAAAACATTTGCTCCAATTTTCAACTCAGGAGCTGTTCCAAACGTACAACGCGCTGCTCTCGTAAATATGGGAGATCTCGCAGCGTACGATTGCTGTAAGCAGTTCCTATTACGAGAAGGGTTTGAGGATACGGCATTCGTGCACGCATTAGCAGCGTTTACAGCTGGATTCGTGGCAGCTGTCATGGGGACACCTGCTGATGTGATCAAAACCAGGCTCATGAACCAACCAGTTGGACCTGATGGCAGGTGAGACATTTTGGAGCTATTAAGTTAATTTTAAAGGTACTTATTGACCCCAAAAATAGAGTTAATTAAGGTTTGCTTGATTGTCAAATTTTATGGGTACTATTTGACCCCAAAAACTGGGTTAAGTTATACTTCATTATTCAATTTTATGTGTAATATTTGACCCCAGAAATAGAGTTGTGTTACACTTGGTTATTTAATTTTCTGGACACTATTTGACCCCAAAAATAGAGTTAAGGTCTACTTCATTCCCAATTTTGTGGGTAATATTTGACCCCAAAAATAGAGTTGTTATTTTTGATTGTCCAATTTAATGGGTACCATTTGACCCCACAATAGCGTGCTCAGATTCTATCACTAACTAACAGCATTTTACTACAAATTTTTAGTTTATAGAGCTAGGGCTTCACTTCACTATCCAATGTTGGGGGTACTCTTTGACCCCAAGAATAGAGTTGTTATCCAATTTTATGGGACCTATTTGACCCCAAAAATAGAGTTAAGTTATACTTGGTCATCCAATTTTATCGGTATTATATGACCACAAAAATAAAGTTAAGTTACACTTGGTGATCCAATTTATGGGTACTATTTGGCCCCAAAAGTTTGGCCTTTTAACTATTTAGTTAGTACACTAAATAAGCACTCGGTAAATTGGATAATACAATGATCGCTTAATAACTAAACAGTGTGTGTGTGTGTGTATATATTATATATATGTGTGTGTATAATGAAAGGAAGTATCTTTTTTTTAATAAAACATCTGTCAGACATTTCGATTTTCGCGTTTAAGAACTCAAGATTTCCGGTTGTATTAAAATAAGTTTTTTGTTAATTCAATAAATAAATTCTTCATAATTTTCTCACTAAATATTGATATTGTGATCACAATAGAGAAATACTAATTTTGTTGTGTGGTTTCTCTCGTATTTGGATCACTCGTAGACTTAATTATTCTGCGGTTGTTGTAATGTTTCCAAGGTAAAAAAATGGCTAAAAAACCTAATTTGATGATTGACGAATCAAAATATTTTAAAATCAGGAATGTTAAAACGAATTATCGACATTTTATCGATAAAAAAATATTATCAAACCAAGGAATATTTGTAATTTAAAACAGAAATTAATATATCAAAAGAAAAATTATTAATAGATTTTTTATCAATGCTTTGCATTATAACATCGATAAATATCGCCCATCCCTAGTTATAATACTAAGTAACAGTAAATTCTGGGGTCAAGGTCAAGTGTTGAGGTCAAATATTGAGGTCAAAGTCGAAACAGAACGCGCAAGCTCAATGTTACTCTCACTTTCGATACAAATAAAATAGTATATAGAGAGAGAAAGTATTTACTTGTCTGAGAGAAAATGTGTATTATATTAACACACACACACACAGACACACACACACACGCACACACACACACACACACACACATATATATATATATATATATATATATAAATAAGATCAATGGTGACTTAAAAATAATATTACGCACAGTTCAAAAATAAATTCATTGAAATAAAAAAATCTTATTCCACACTTTGAATTAACACATCTTAGACAACATAACTGCTTTCACTATTCTCATATCTAGATATTTTAGACCTCCTTTTATATCTATAGATAGATAGATATCTTAGATATCCTTTCCTTAGCTTTAAGTCTAATCAAAAGTGCATAATAAATCTTATCATAACAATAGTTTGTTGATCTAAATATGTGTAACTTAAGTTGTTATAACATTATAACATAGATATAACATTGTTATATAACATTTATAAAGAGCATCTGCTGAGTTTCTGGTCATCTCTTCTCATTAGAGCAGCATTCCGAGTTGGTTACTCACAGACTGACTACACTGACCTTTTTTATTGTAATAATTGATTCGAAAGTGCGTGTAAATGCGTATTTGAATAAATATATTTCGAATTTGAATTTAACCTGCCTACACGGGAATTTCTGATAGACTGTCCTAGGACTCCTTCATCAACTTTTAACATCCATGTCCAGAATTGGGAACTCTTTCCGTTCAGTGGAAGCGATCAGATCTGAGTCTCTGTATCCTGGTAGAGCCTGGATGGTTGTTGCAGAAAGTAATTCTTCTCCTTCAGTGTCTACTTCTGTAACAAGGAAATATAACACCAGATTTCCCTTCACATTGAGGCCTAAGGATGGTATTTTAAACATAACCTAGGCATAATGAGTGTAAAACATCTTAATATATGAATCGACTACCCGGGGGCGGGATTTGTCAGAATATTTCCCCCTTAAAAAATGATAACAACAAATTAAACATAATATAGTGAGTACCAAATGTGTTTGAGTCTCAATGAAAGGTAAAACTCACCATCAAATTAAAGCAGAACACACCTCGGGAGTCCATTCTCCACAGAAAGATGTATCCCGCAGCCGCTTGGGTCGACTAGCTATATACCATAAACCAGCCAGCATACAGCTTAAAACGACCATGTGCAAGCATTTTCACCACCCAATGCGGTCATCGCATACAGGTCTAACTTTTCGGTTGACTGAGCTTGTTTGCGAAAGAGTATAGTGCAAAGGTATGAGCTGGTTTACTTCTCTGGTTAACGTAGGCCTGACGAGGTTGTTCGGACGCTATGTGACGGCTCATCTCACGAAGATCCTCCTGATTACCACTGGAGCCTTCAACAGCAACATCCATCATCGAACTGTGTATGAGCGATTTGGCAGCTTCGATACGTCAACAACGCTCCACTTGACCGTTGGTCTGATGCAGTTGGGTGTTCTAAAATGAGTGTAGCATCCCATGCTTCTAACCCAAATAAAGAAAATCGATGCTTTAGAAAATGCGTCCCCTATCAGCTATCAGTTTTGGAGTTCCAAAGAGAGAGAACATGTTCGTAGTGTCTTTACAGTTCGTCAGTCTCTTGTCGGTACATGGGATACAATAACATAATTTTGAAAACGCCTCCATAATAATAAGCACATGACGATAACCGACAGTTTCTGGTAAAGGACCTAAAGATAATATGGACTATCAGACAGTCTGTTTTATTCCAAGAATGAATTGGCTGTAAAGGGGCCCGAGCTATTTCTTTGTAAGAAACGCAAATTAAGCAATGGGAAATATATTTGTACAAATATACGGAACTCAACGAAACCAAAAGTATTTTGTGATAAAATTTACAGTTTTATCAACCCCGAATTTGCGCATAAGACTGAACCTATGTCTTTTGGGATAAAACAACAAAGTTTAGAATTTTCACCAGTAGGTGTGAGCCTAATATATAGGATGTCGTTTTTGACAATATAACGACTAGCACCCAATGCTACGCTAGTTTTTGTTTTAGATACTATGTCTCCTCATCAGCAGTCTGAGTGTCTTGTGTCAATTTATGACTTTTGGATGGTACATACATTACTCGTAACCGGCTTTCGGCTAAGGTAGTCCACGTGAGACAAAAGACAACCTTTTCTGTATTTAAGACTAAACTTAAAATCTTGGAGATATACCCACTCGGGAGGCCCAGGGTTGCCACCTGGCAGGTCTTTTTACGCTGAGTAAGTTTTAACGCCTTGCAGTTGGTAACCACATTGAAATGTATCTACAAGATAGTGCCTGAAATACTCGAGAGCCTTCACCACTGCTAAGGTCTCAAGATCGTACGAGTAATACCGAGCCTTAGCTCTCTGGGTCAGTCTATTAAATTAAGATACTACTCACTCTACTTACGACAATCTATGAAGTATGGACGAGCGACCTGTTGTTCAATACTCCAGTAAAGATTGACTCTCTTTTTAGTCAATGCCGAAATACAGGAAGCTTTTTGAGATACCAACTAAAATAGGTAGCTTACCACAGAAATTGCATTACTTGCTTCCCGTTTTTCGGTTAGGCTGAATCAATCAAAGCCCACACTTTCTTATGACTCTGCCTGACCTGACCTTTACTAATTATACGACCCAAGTATTCCATATTAGTAGCCAAAAATGTGTATTTCGTTAGGTTGTTAGAAAAACCAGGCCTTGTCAACATATCAACTACCTTACAAAGCAAAACAAAGCCTTAATTGGTTTCACTCATAATTAAAATATCATCGATGTATACAAGAATGTCCCTAGAATTTATGAACTTGCGAAGGTTCTTAGAGATGATATGCTGATAGATCACTGGTGCATTCGCCATACTGTAGGACCTGTTTCTATATGGATAATATCCTGTGACGTGAAGAATGCTATAAGCAGAATTGAATCAAGACCTAGAGGAATCTGATGAAATCCGGTCGCCATATCTAGGGTTATAAAGTAATTATTATTACCCAAACGATCAAAGCAATTTCTTCGGAAATCTGTCTTGAATCGTAATCTCGTTTAGCTTTCGATCTAAACTCACCCTATCCGACCCTCCTCCCTTTTCTCCACCACCACCACCACCTCCTTTCTTTTCTCTTTTTTTTTTTTGCAGTATTCTCATATCTGCCAATAATTGAGCGAAGCGAGCAGAGCGTTCTACTGGAGACTTTTTTACATTTTTTGTCACGAATAGGCTCAAAAACTACTTGACGGAAAATTATGAAATTTTGCAATCAAAAAGACATAAGGTGACGGTTTAAATTTTTTTTTGAAAAATGTCACGTCGTTGAGGAATAATCTTCAAAAAACTGATATCCCATAGAAGTCAATGGGAAACGATGAGTCATTACATTGGGCTCGCTTCGCTCAATATGCAAACGGCACCCGAGATTTCGCGAGCGCGGCGAGTTGAAATTGAGGGTCTGTTGGCGCCCCTAGTATATATATTTCTAAACCTCGCTGATAATATAAAGCTTTAAGACATACTATTATATTCAGAGGTACACTCTACCGCGGGATGATAGATTGCCTCCAGCAGTCAGTGAAGAACGAGGGTGTGCTGTCTCTATACAAGGGCTTCCTGCCGCTATGGATGAGGCTGGGACCCTGGGCGCTCATCAACTGGATAGCATTCGAGAACATCATGCTGGCCATCGGAGGCAGCACTTTTTAGCAGCTTATTAGATATGAGGCAGCGTAACAAATGTAACATTTTTAGTTATTTTAAGATATTTAAAGGAATGCAGCGTAACATATACTATATGTAGATATAATATAGTTATTTTAAATATAACATTGTTAGATATTTTTAAGATATTAAAAAAGGCAGCGTTCATTGTTATATTACATTTATAAAACGCAACTCTTGTGTTTCTGAGGTATCTTCTCGGAGCAGCATCACGGAGGTATCTTATCTGACTACTGACTGACTGGCTGGCTGACTACTGACTGACTGGCTGGCTGACTACTGACTGACTGGCTGACTACTGACTGACTGGCTGACTACTGACTGACTGGCTGACTACTGACTGACTGGCTGGGTGACTACTGACTGACTGGCTGGCTGACTACTGACTGACTGGCTGGCTGACTACTGACTGACTGGCTGGCTGACTACTGACTGACTGGCTGGCTGACTACTGACTGACTGGCTGGCTGACTACTGGCTGGCTGACTACTGGCTGGCTGACTACTGACTGACTGGCTGGCTGACTACTGACTGACTGGCTGGCTGACTACTGACTGACTGGCTGGCTGACTACTGACTGACTGGCTGGCTGACTACTGACTGACTGGCTGGCTGACTACTGGCTGACTGGCTGACTACTGACTTAATGTTATAATTAATACAAAAGTGTGTAAATGACTAATTGAATGAATTTTTAACAAATGTACTTAATATACATATACTGGCGACTGACTTTGTTCGCGTGAAATGTTTTTTAGCCTAAAACCCTGTTAAAATCGGTCCAGTCACATCAGAGATGATTCAGAACAAACAAATAGTTAAAAATATTTTTTATTTATATACTTTCGTATGGATTTAGTAAAAGCTGTTACAAACAAACAGGACAATTCTATTTATTTATATATATATTAAATCAGACAATATTAAATTAATTTTATAATTTATATAGTTAAGGAGAAAAAAAAATGTGATTTTATTATTATGTAAATAAAATATTTATTGTTCGTTGTTTGTTTTTTATTTCATATAAACTATATACATAATACTTGTTGATGTTAGAGACTTTGTCTGCATAAATTACATCAATTAAAATTGTATTATTATATAACTTAAGGCTTTTTAGGTATAAAAATCACAATCAAAAAAATATATATATAAAAAACTATCTTTCAATTTGGACTAAATAATAAATCTACAAAAATTTATCGTAATTAATTCAGTGATTCTAGATTAACACAAACGAACGTAAAACCACGGGATTTATATATATATATATATATATATTTAATTATTGCCAAATTGAAGTTTTATAAAAAAAATAATTTGTTAAAAAAACAACAAATTATATTATTAATCAAGATAAAAAAAGTTTAAGTTGGACCAAATTATTATCAACAAAATATCATCAAAATTGATTCAGTAATTCAAAACACAAACAAACAGTAACTGGAAGCTGGATTTATTGAGCGAAGCGAACGTAGCGAGCGGAGTGTTCTACTTTTTCACATTTGTCACGAATAGGCTCGAAAACTACTTGACGGAAAATTATGAAATTTTTACAATAAAAAAGACACACATTAGGTGATGGTTTTAAAATTGTCATGTCGTTGAGGAATAATCATCAAAACACTGATATACCATTGAAGTCAATGGGAAACTATGAGTCATTACACTGGGCTCGCTTCGCTCAATATGCAAACGGTACCTTTCAATACACTGCACTCGAATCTCGAGTCTATTGGCTCTATATTACTTAGAGAAGAATTACTTTCTGCAACAACTTTTTCAACCAATCAGCGTTCGATCAACTTGCTTCACACAATCTTACAGCGTATATGAAAACATTTCAACCAATCAGCGTTCGATAAACTTGCTTCACACAATCTTACAGCATATATGAAAACATTTCAACCAATCAGCGTTCGATCAACTTGCTTCACACAATCTTACAGCATATATGAAAATATTTCAACTAATTAGCGTTCGATCAACTTGCTTCACATATTTGAAATCATTTCAACCAATCAGCGTTCGATCAACTTGCTTCACACAATCTGACAGCATTTATGAAAACATTTCAACCAATCAGCGTTCGACCAACTTGCTTCACACAATCTGACAGCATTTAAGAAAACATTTCAACCAATCAGCGTTCGATCAACTTGCTTCACACAATCTTACAGCATATATGAAAACATTTCAACCAATCAGCGTTCGACCAACTTGCTTCACACAATCTGACAGCATATTTGAAATCATTTCAACCAATCAGCGTTCGATCAACTTGCTTCACACAATCTTACAGCATATATGAAAATATTTCAACTAATTAGCGTTCGATCAACTTGCTTCACATATTTGAAATCATTTCAACCAATCAGCGTTCGACCAACTTGCTTCACACAATCTGACAGCATATTTGAAATCATTTCAACCAATCAGCGTTCGATATTTCAAATCAAATTTAGCAAAGATTTAACACTAAACCTACCAAGTACCGGTCAAATTGACCGTTCTTAAACTTTTGTAAAACTTACACATTTTCAAACGTTATAATATCATTATCAAACTACATCACAATTCTTATAATATGCATATAATATTGTCTACACTCTTTACTTTTAGTTATTTCCATTATTACCTGCGTTATATAATAAAATAACTTTTAATTACCGGTCAATTTGATAACGTGCGGTAGGAACAGGTATACAAGAATTGTCGGTAGGTTTAGTGTTAAGTTGGACCAAACTATTATTAACAAAATTTCATCAAAATCGAGTGAGTAATTCAAAACACAAACAAACAGAAACGGGAAGCTGGATTTTTTGAGCGAAACGAGCGGAGCGTTCTACTGGAGACTTTCACATTCTTTGTCACGAATAGGCTCGAAAACTACTTGATGGTAAATTATGTGAAATTTTGCAATCAAAAAGACACACATTAGGTGATGGTTTAAAAATATCATGTCGTTGAGGAATAATCGTCAAAAAACTGATATTCAATTGAAGTCAATGGGAAACTAGTCATTATAGTGGGCTCGCTTCGCTCAATATGCAAACGGCACCCGAGATTCCGCGAGCTCAGCGATCCAAAATTGGGGGTCTGTTGGCTAGTACAATTATATTTCAAACCAAATTTAGCAGTCTTAAACAAAAAAAATGTGGAAAAAAATAAAACAAACATGACAATATTAAATTTTAAATTTATTAGTAAAAAATATGATACATCTTCCACAATATTGGAGAATTAACTTATTAAATATATGATTACAATACGTTTATAGCACTTCGATTATTGACAAAAAAAAATCATCACAAAACAAAAAAACAGCAAAACAGATCAAAATATATATAAAAAAACCCAATTATTCATCCAAATTAAGTACTGTATAAAAAAAAAATCCAAAAAAAAATTAAAGGCAAGCAGTTATACAAATTTTATATCAAAAAATTATTGCATGGTATTTTTTTTTTGTGCGTAAGGCCGTGTACATACCTACGGTTAAACACCGTTCAGATAAAGCGGGGTACACACCATTCGATCAGTGTGCACTCAGCACTAGAAACGAGCTATATAAAGCCACATACACACTTAACGCAACCTGGATTACATATGGAAATGATAAAAAAAAATCAACCTAAAACTATATATATCTTAAACTAGGAGGGGGGGGGGATAAATAAAAAAATCACGTCAAATTTAAATATATATATATAAATATTGTAAAGGATTTTCATATCTCCGGCGGATCCCTAATTAATATTATAAAAAAAATTAATCTAAAATAATATTCTGGCACGTACAAGCGGACGACATTTTATAAATATATATATATATATATATATTTATGTATGTATATATCGCGTATAATATTGCTTGGGGGTAGTTTAAAATCGACTAACGATCGCGTAACTTTAAGCGAGTAAAGTCACAGTAAGACATAGTATTATCCATTTTGCAAAAATAACCTCAAAATCATCAAAAATCCACGATCGCCAACCGATTTACATGACCTATTTTTAACATTCGTTACAATTATAAAAAAAAATCCACAACAGAAGCGACCGATTACAAAAAATATTAAATTCGACAAAAAAAAAATCCATCCAATTCCGCACTATCATACACGGATCATACAAAAGCACCATCCATCCAAACGACGACATCAAAACGAACAAAAAAAAAATTAAATTAATCGATGATAAAAAAAAACATCATACTGTATAATATATAATATCCGTCCAGTATAATGATAGCGCTGTATAGTGTTGCGTGACGTGACTATGAGTGGTAGGCGGTGACGTAGGAGGCCGGGAAGAGGCCGCGGCGGTGAGCTATCTCCCCCTGGGAACAAAAATCTCCTTAATAAGACGTTCTCGAACGCTGATTGGTTGAAGCAAGTTGATCGGACTCTGATTGGTTGAAGTAAGTTGATCGGATGCTGACTGGTTGAAGCAAGTTGATCGAACGCTGATTGGTTGAAATGTTTTCATGTATGCTGTAAGATTGTCTGAAGCAAGATGGTCGAACGCTGATTGGTTGTAAGGTTTCATATATGCTGTAAGATTGTGTGAAGCAAGTTGATCGAACGCTGATTGGTTGAAATGTTTTCATTTATGTATGTTGTCTGATTGTGTGAAGCAAGTTGATCGAACGCTGATTGGTTGAAATGTTTTCTTAAATGCTGTCAGATTGTGTGAAGCAAGTTGGTCGAACGCTGATTGGTTGAAATGTTTTCATAAATGCTGTCAGATTGTGTGAAGCAAGTTGGTCGAACGCTGATTGGTTGAAATGTTTTCATATATGTCAGATTGTGTGAAGCAAGTTGGTCGAACGCCGATTTGTTGAAATGTTTTCATATATGCTGTCAGATCGTGTGAAGCAAGTTGATCGAACGCTATTTAGTTGAAATATTTTCATATATGCTGTCAGATTGTGTGAAGCAAGTTGATCGAACGCTGATTGGTTGAAATGTTTTCTTAAATGCTGTCAGATTGTGTGAAGCAAGTTGGTCGAACGCTGATTGGTTGAAATGTTTTCATAAATGCTGTCAGATTGTGTGAAGCAAGTTGATCGAACGCTGATTGGTTGAAATGATTTCAAATATGTGAAGCAAGTTGATCGAACGCTAATTAGTTGAAATATTTTCATATATGCTGTAAGATTGTGTGAAGCAAGTTGATCGAACGCTGATTGGTTGAAATGATTTCAAATATGCTGTCAGATTGTGTGAAGCAAGTTGGTCGAACGCTGATTGGTTGAAATGTTTTCATATATGCTGTAAGATTGTGTGAAGCAAGTTGATCGAACGCTGATTGGTTGAAATGTTTTCATATATGCTGTAAGATTGTGTGAAGCAAGTTTATCGAACGCTGATTGGTTGAAATGTTTTCATATACGCTGTAAGATTGTGTGAAGCAAGTTGATCGAACGCTGATTGGTTGAAAAATTTTCATATATGCTGTAAGATTGTGTGAAGCAAGTTGGTCGAACGCTGATTGGTTGAAATATTTTGATATATGTCATATTGTGTGAAGCAAGTTGATCGAACGCTGATTGGTTGAAATGTTTTCATATCTGCTGTAAGATTGTGTAAAGCAAGTTGGTCGAACGCTGATTGGTTGAAATGTTTTTATATATGCTGTAAGATTGTGTGAAGCAAGTTGGTCCAACGCTGATTGGTTGAAATATTTTCATATATGTCATATTGTGTGAAGCAAGTTGGTCGAACGCTGATTGGTTGAAATGATTTCAAATATGCTGTAAGATTGTGTAAAGCAAGTTGGTCGAACGCTGATTGGTTGAAATGTTTTCATATATGCTGTAAGATTGTGTGAAGCAAGTTGGTCCAACGCTGATTGGTTGAAATATTTTCATATATGTCATATTGTGTGAAGCAAGTTGGTCGAACGCTGATTGGTTGAAATGATTTCAAATATGCTGTCAGATTGTGTGAAGCAAGTTGGTCGAACGCTGATTGGTTGAAATGATTTCAAATATGTGAAGCAAGTTGATCGAACGCTAATTAGTTGAAATATTTTCATATATGCTGTAAGATTGTGTGAAGCAAGTTGATCGAACGCTGATTGGTTGAAATGATTTCAAATATGCTGTCAGATTGTGTGAAGCAAGTTGGTCGAACGCTGATTGGTTGAAATGTTTTCATATATGCTGTAAGATTGTGTGAAGCAAGTTGATCGAACGCTGATTGGTTGAAATGTTTTCTTAAATGCTGTCAGATTGTGTGAAGCAAGTTGGTCGAACGCTGATTGGTTGAAATGTTTTCATAAATGCTGTCAGATTGTGTGAAGCAAGTTGATCGAACGCTGATTGGTTGAAATGATTTCAAATATGTGAAGCAAGTTGATCGAACGCTAATTAGTTGAAATATTTTCATATATGCTGTAAGATTGTGTGAAGCAAGTTGATCGAACGCTGATTGGTTGAAATGTTTTCATATATGCTGTAAGATTGTGTGAAGCAAGTTTATCGAACGCTGATTGGTTGAAATGTTTTCATATACGCTGTAAGATTGTGTGAAGCAAGTTGATCGAACGCTGATTGGTTGAAAAATTTTCATATATGCTGTAAGATTGTGTGAAGCAAGTTGGTCGAACGCTGATTGGTTGAAATATTTTGATATATGTCATATTGTGTGAAGCAAGTTGATCGAACGCTGATTGGTTGAAATGTTTTCATATCTGCTGTAAGATTGTGTAAAGCAAGTTGGTCGAACGCTGATTGGTTGAAATGTTTTTATATATGCTGTAAGATTGTGTGAAGCAAGTTGGTCGAACGCTGATTGGTTGAAATATTTTCATATATGTCATATTGTGTGAAGCAAGTTGGTCGAACGCGGATTGGTTGAAATGATTTCAAATATGCTGTAAGATTGTGTAAAGCAAGTTGGTCGAACGCTGATTGGTTGAAATGTTTTCATATATGCTGTAAGATTGTGTGAAGCAAGTTGATCGAACGCTGATTGGTTGAAATGATTTCAAATATGCTGTCAGATTGTGTGAAGCAAGTTGGTCGAACGCTGATTGGTTGAAATGTTTTCATATATGCTGTAAGATTGTGTGAAGCAAGTTGATCGAACGCTGATTGGTTGAAATGTTTTCTTAAATGCTGTCAGATTGTGTGAAGCAAGTTGGTCGAACGCTGATTGGTTGAAATGTTTTCATAAATGCTGTCAGATTGTGTGAAGCAAGTTGATCGAACGCTGATTGGTTGAAATGATTTCAAATATGTGAAGCAAGTTGATCGAACGCTAATTAGTTGAAATATTTTCATATATGCTGTAAGATTGTGTGAAGCAAGTTGATCGAACGCTGATTGGTTGAAATGTTTTCATATATGCTGTAAGATTGTGTGAAGCAAGTTTATCGAACGCTGATTGGTTGAAATGTTTTCATATACGCTGTAAGATTGTGTGAAGCAAGTTGATCGAACGCTGATTGGTTGAAAAATTTTCATATATGCTGTAAGATTGTGTGAAGCAAGTTGGTCGAACGCTGATTGGTTGAAATATTTTGATATATGTCATATTGTGTGAAGCAAGTTGATCGAACGCTGATTGGTTGAAATGTTTTCATATCTGCTGTAAGATTGTGTAAAGCAAGTTGGTCGAACGCTGATTGGTTGAAATGTTTTTATATATGCTGTAAGATTGTGTGAAGCAAGTTGGTCCAACGCTGATTGGTTGAAATATTTTCATATATGTCATATTGTGTGAAGCAAGTTGGTCGAACGCTGATTGGTTGAAATGATTTCAAATATGCTGTAAGATTGTGTAAAGCAAGTTGGTCGAACGCTGATTGGTTGAAATGTTTTCATATATGCTGTAAGATTGTGTGAAGCAAGTTGGTCCAACGCTGATTGGTTGAAATATTTTCATATATGTCATATTGTGTGAAGCAAGTTGGTCGAACGCTGATTGGTTGAAATGATTTCAAATATGCTGTCAGATTGTGTGAAGCAAGTTGGTCGAACGCTGATTGGTTGAAATGTTTTCATATATGCTGTCAGATTGTGTGAAGCAAGTTTATGTGGTGGTGAATGTTAGTGATCGTGGTATTGTGAGTATTGATTAGTGACAATTGGTGATGAGGCAAAGACCCAAGGTGGTGAATGTTAGTGACTGGTAATCGGTAATGAAATCGCGACCAGCGGTGATGAATGCTCACCTGCCACCAGTGCTGGTCGGAGCGGTCGATGACAGTGATGACGTCGCCGCGGCGGAACTCCAGCTCACCCGCCTCCTGGGGCGTGAAGTCGTATAGCGCCTGGACCAGCATCTGAAAACATCGAAGGTTTTATATTATATATTTTCGTTGTATAACCGAGAGAAGACGCGGCGGATGTGCTAGTTAGTGCAAAGGATAGCAGGTAATCCGACAGACCTTATGGAATTTGACGAATCATAGACCCCCCGCAGACTTGTTTTTGTTTTAAAAGACATGAAGCATCATGAAAAAAACATCGCCGGTTTCATATATTTTTGATGTGAGTATATCCGGGAGAAGTCTGCTAGTGCAGCGGATACCCGGTTATGCGACAAATCACCGATTCCATATGGTATACAAAATTTAAGTACAAATGAAGCAAAACTCAAAAAAAGCAATCAAAATCAAATCGTAAAAGTTGTGACCTGTTCAATAGTGAATTATTTACATTTTTTTATTTTTTTTTTATCTAAGAGGGAGCAAACGAGCTGGCGGGTCACAGATGGTACGTGATCACCCATGAACTCCTGCAACATCCGAGGATTCACAGGAGTGTTGCCGGCATTGAAGATAGGAGTAAACGCCTTTTTTGAAGGTACCCATGTCGTATGATCTGGAAATACCGCCGAAGGGATTTCGTTCCACAGGCGAGTGGAACGTGGGAAAAAGGTCCTCGAGAACCGCACAGTGGAGGATCACCACGCATCCAGGTGGTAGGGATGGTATACTAGCGTAAATTAAAAAAAAAACAATAATCCAAACTAGGAGGATTATGAGGGGGAGGGTGGGGGGAAGGTTATCGTGTCTCCAGCGTATATGAGTTTTATGCTAGCTTAAATACATTGTAACATCCAATTTCAATCGCTCTGTTTGATCACTGCACTAATTAGCAACGTTAACTAGCTAACAGATGAATTGACCGGTAATTAAAAGTTATTTTATTATATAACGCAGGTAATAATGGAAATAACTAAAAGTAAAGAGTGAAGACAATATTATATGCATATTATAAGAATTGTCATGTAGTTTGATAACGATATTATAACGTTTGAAAATGTGTAAGTTTTACAAAAGTTTAAGAACGGTCATTTTGACCGGTACTTGGTAGGTTTAGTGTTAATATACATTTAAATGAAATCATACCTTTATTTATAGTGAATACTATAACAAGATTGAAGTTATTTTTGTAAAATCTGGGTCACGTTGTGAGTTATGTATCTTGGGTTAAATATATTCTTTATTGAGCGAAGGGAGCGTAGCGAGCGGAGCGATCTACTGGAGACTTTTTCACATTCTCTGTCAACAATTGGCTCGAAAACTACTTGACGGAAAATTATGAATGAAAAGACACACATTAATTAGGTGATGTTTTTAAAAACATATTTTTGAAAAATGTCATGTCAAAAAACTGATATCCCATTGAAATCAATGGGAAACGATGAGTCTAACACTGGGCTCGCTTCGCTCAATATGTAAACGGCACCCGAGATTTCGCGAGCGCAGCGAGTTGAAATTGAGAGTCTGTTGGCGCCCCTAGTTAATATTATATTTTAATCTAAAATGTTAGTTTTAATCTAAATTGTAGTTTATAAATTACTTTTTTTTGGTAAGATAATCGTTTACATAAGATTTATATCAAGGAGCGATAGCTCAATTGTTAGAGCGATGGAACGGTCACCCAAAGTCCCAAGTTCGAATCTGCTCTTATTAATAAAATTTTAATAATTTTATACACAATACTAGGGCACTTTATACTAGCTTATTCCCTCCCGCTTCGCTGGGCACACTATTAATTTGGTTGTGAACTTAGGTTGCTATGGTAACCGTTGTCATCGTAACAGTTGCTATGGTAACTCTTACACCAGCGTTAAGTGTATAGCTCCTAAAGGTTTAAAACTTGAAGAAATGCAAAAAGTTGAAATTGAAGTGATAGGAATTCCGTAAAATCCGTTCTGAGTGTACGTCTACGTCACTAAAGAAGTAACTATGTAATATTTTAAATTAATCGGACAGATAGTTTCGGAGATTTCGTGATGAGTCAGTGAGTGGTAAATATATATATATATATATATATATATATATATATAGACGAGTCATTATTAAAAGGTGCGTCTCTGAATCAAATTAAGTGGTCTGATAGATTATAATTAGTCAAATAAACCAAATGGGTCGAAGCGGGCGAGGCGAGCCGAGCGAACGTTTGAGGACAAATTGATGTCAAAATATTAAAAATAGAAACATATTGACAAATTAAAATGTTATTAATTTTTCCTTAAAGCAATTTTGAGAGTAAAATTTACGTTTTTTTAGAGGATTTTTTTTTATATTTTTCATATAGAATTTTTTTTTGTAAGAAAAAAAGGATTTTTTTTATATTTTGCAAATCAAGATCTAGTATTGACAAAATTACTGAGAACATTTTTCCGAATATGAATATCAGAAAAAAAAAAATCAAATTAAAATTCATTAATTTCTCATGTTTTTTAATACAAGAAAAAAAAAAACCTTCTAAATCAATAGTTTTCCCTGTCATTTGGTTATTATTAATTTACAATAGTAAAAACAAAAAACTTTAAGAAAATTTAAGTCAAATATTTTAACAAAAATGGTTAAAAAAAAATTAAGAGATTTTTTTTTTTTTACCTAAAACACGATTTTACAGTCTCGATAAGTGCTTTGTCAATGGTAATTTATTTGGTAAAAAATGATTATTTCGTTCAGATATCATCACCTAAAAGATAAGTTACCATAAAATTATAAAAGGTATACTTACATAACCTTTTAAAGGTATACTAAAGTTACCATAAAATTTTAAAGGTATACTTAAATTACCTTATAAAGGTATACCAAAGTTACCATTTATATGTATACTAGTCTTACCTCCTCGGGGACGACATCCCTGAGCTTCACGTCCTGGAGGCGGCTGACTGATGCCGTGCGATGGTAGTCGACCAGCTCGTTGAGTGAGTTGAACTTCACAACCCAGAGGAAGAACTTGCTGGAGGCGTCCCTTAGTACTTTGAAGTGTTGAACACCGTCGGGACATCTGAAATTTGGGATCATTTGTATTAAACATCTAGGTAAGGTAACGTAGGTAAGGTAAAGCAGGTAAGGTAACGTAGGTAAGGTAAGGTAGGTGAGGTAACGTAGGTAAGGTAACGTAGGTAAAGTAACGTAGGTAAGGTAACGTAGTTAAGATAGGCAACGTAGGTAAGATAGGTAAGGTAAGGTAAGGTAACGCAGGTAAGGTAACGTAGATACAATAACGTAAGTAAAGCAGGTAAGGTAAGGTAGGTGAGGTAACGTAGGTAAAGTAAAGCAGGTAAGGTAGGTAAGGTAAGGTAAGGTAACGTAGGTAAGGTAACGTAGATACAATAACGTAAGTAAAGCAGGTAAGGTAATGTAGGTAAAGTAACTTAGGTAAGGTAAGTAAAGTATAAATGTAACATATAAAAGGAACGCAAGACTGTATGTAGTTATAGTTCCTTTTAATCTTTACGTAAATTTTTATTAATATATATCTTTTACACTTTGAATCAATCACTTGTGTATCAGATGGTAGTGTCAGTACTATGATACCATACTTATACACCCTTCTGTGTACACTACAACTTAAAATAAGACTACGAGTTACAAACGTACTATGAGAAGAACCACAGAACATACTTAGTATGTTTACTGTGATTACTGTTAGAATTAAAATACTAGGATCCCCCGTGCTGCGGGAGCTGAGCTGAACCTTCAGTTTTTAGACCACCATTTCTGAACGGAATGAGATATTTTAATTCTGTTTTGTTTTAAACATACCCATTTCTAAGCTCTACAGTTCTGCCAATTTTCATTGAAATCGGTTCAGTAGTTTTTATGTTATGCTGCTTCAAAATACTTTTCCCAAACGTTTAAGAGCTTCGTTTACGCTCACCTCAAATATAATATAGGTAGAAAAAAGATTCCTTTACATAGTCAGGTTAAAAGATAAGAAAAGATAAGATAAAAGATAATATTTTTGGTTGTATTGATGACTTTCTAGTATAGCGAGTGGGAGTGAATCACCAATAGCAAACTGGTTTGAAACCTCATACAGTTTGACTCATGGGGTTAACGTCTTGGTGGAAACTGTATAAAAAATAATATAAATTAATTTATATTGAGCGAAGCGAGTGGAGCGCTCTACTGGAGACTTTTTCACATTCTTTGTCACGAATAGGTTCGAAAACTAATTGACGGAAAATTATGAAATTTTGCAATCAAAAAGACACACATTAGGTGATGGTTTTAAAAAAAATATGAAAAATGTCATGTCGTTGAGGAATAATCGTCAGAAAATTGATATCCCATTGGAGTCAATGGGAAACGATGAGTCATTACACTAGGCTCGCTTCGCTCAATATGCAAACGGCAGCCGAGATTTCAAGAGCGCAGCGCATCACCTTATGTTTGTCTTTTTGATTGCAAAATAACATAATTTTCCGTCAAGTAGTTTTGGAGCCCATTCGTGACAAAGAATGTCAAAAAGTCTAAAGTAGAACGCTCCGCTCGCTACGTTCGCTTCGCTCAATAAAACGAATGTTTTTATATTTAAAGATAAGATATAAAGGAATAACATTCACGGGACACTCAGTAATAAAGGATTCCTTTACAATAACAAATCTGAGTCAGGGGAAGTCAAAATAAAACAATAATAATAATTCAATTCAAAAGTAATCAAATGGAATAAAATTGCACCGCAACTGAGTCACACGTTCAGGGGTGTCACATTTTTATCACGTATCGTTATATTCGAGATACAAATAAATTCGTTTCTGTCAACCCTATCATATTAAAATGTTTCATTTTCCTTGTATATAGAAATTATTTATG